>OZ007556.1:178083973-178683973 GCA_963931855.1 Philhelius festivus
GTTAGACCCTAATACCGTCCATTTATCAGCTGTTTTCATATTCATGATGCTCTTCTCTGTAGGAATTTATCTTCAGAGTAAGGCTCACACTACTTTGGTTCAGTATTTTCCTACATATATAAATTGGTAATTAGCAAATGACTAATAAAGTTATTCGGTTGGAAAACACACAACCTCTGCGATGATCTTCCTCATCTTAATGGACTACCTACCTACTTTTCATTCAAAAAGCAGGTCTTCTTTTAATCTCAATCCCCGCCGTATCCAATTAGGATGTTTTTGTGTGAAGTTTTCATTAAGAGTTACCCCCATTGTAGATCAAGCTTGCATATGGACGGAGGTACTAACTTGTAAAGATCTACTAGCGTTGGTCTTGTCATTGTAATCCTTCCAATGCGTTGCAACCTTTCTGATGTGAGGAACGATAATTCTCCGTAAACAAGTTTAATTTAACCTCATGATGTTAGTTAGTCAGATTCGATTCATTTTCAAGAGGATACACACAATTTATTTCTAACCGAGAGCGTGTTTTAATGGGTTAAATAAAAAATATGTTTTAAAAACAACGTAGTCTCGGTTGAAAACTACATAGTGTACGTTGCTGAAAGTTACGTAGTTAACTTGATTAAACGAAATTGTTTAATAGTTTAAATGAAAATATAATTGAGGAACTAGGCTATTTGCAATTTCCTGGCTTGCTTACTTGAATTAACTATACTTAATAAATTAAACACATATTAACCAAACTTTTTAGTAAAATTAAACAAATCATTAATTTGTTAAACATTGAACGAGTATCTATTTTAAAACCATCATCCAGATTTATTTAATCTTACTAATCTAATGTGCTGACATTTCTAATCCTAAATAATTTTCTCGTTTGATTTAACCGAATGGCAATGGTCAAAATAACACATTGAATTTATGATTTCAACTGACAAAAGGTTGTTAACATTGCACATCGATTTGTTAAGAATAATCAAAATTTAACTAACCGAGTTGACACGTATTATTTTAACCGAGTAAGTTGCAGGTTTTATATTAGCAGTCTCACTTGTTTAATTTTACAGGAGTTTTACGTTGTTTTTAACCAATCATTTTTCTGCGTGAAGATCTTTTTCAATATTTTCGGTAATAAACATATTATTATTTATATTATTATTACATACTATATTACATAGTCTAGCTTCTTTATTGAATTCTACAAATTTTGACTGGTCATACTCTTTAGATAACACAAGTAGGTATTGCTAGGTTATATTTCTCGTAAGAATGCTGATCCTTAAACAGCTTTTAGAGGCCTCAGCTCCACATCCTATTTACTCAGCATCCTAACCTAGCCCCATCGACCTGTCTTTTTCAGCTGGTAGCAACTGAGATGAACTACTTGGGCTCAGTTTTTTTTTGTGGTTAATTCTTTAGTTTCTTACATTTTGTCCATGATATACTTCTTATTCGTCATCTGATAGTTTACTCCTTTAGCTCATCAGTCATCAGTTAAGAGTTTCACCATTTTTAAAATTTCAGAATAACTTTGAGCAGTATTGGTATCAGATTGACAATGTGAACATGAAAAGTATTATATTTGAGTGAGATCGTTTCGAGACCAGAATCGGCCAATTAGTGTAAATGAACTCTAAGTCACGTCTGGGTTTTGATGCTCGGTTTTTGTTTTGGAAACTTTCTCCTAGAATTTGAATCTTGAACCTAGAAAATGATCACATTGTATATTTCAATTTTATAATTTAAAAAATACAATCTTTTTATTTTTGATCTTTTCTTTCATCGAGACTAAAAGTTGTATAGAGCGAGATTTATCTTCTCTCATGGCCATACAACTTAAGGGCCACATACAAGTTCCTTTTTAAAAATTCAATAAAATGAATAAAATTAAATTTTTACCATGTAATATGGCTTTATTAGAAAGAGCAAAAATTCTTATTAACTATGAAACACAACGTCGTTCAAATGGCTGCCTCGGCTAGCTTCGCAGTAGCGCATTCTATAACTCCAATTTTCCAAGACCTTGTTGGTAGTTTCGGGCTGTATCTCACGGATTGCTTGGGTGATATTGACTTTAAGTGCTTGAAACGTGTTCGGAATGTCGCCATAACATCGGTTCTTCACAGTTCCCACAAAAAAAAAAGTCCAAAGGGGTCAAATCGGAGCTCCAAGGCTTCCAGTTGACATCGCCAATATGGCTGATAACACGATTTGGGAATTCGGTGCACAAGAGATCGATTGTGGACATGGGCTGTGTGGCATGGGGTGCCATCCTACATTAGCCAGAAGTTGTCCAAATCCATGCCTTCAACTTCAGTAAAAAAAATGTGGGTTAACATGGCTCTGTAACGCCCATCGTTGATCGAAACGTTGTTCCCAAACTCATTTTCGAAGAAAAATGGTCTAACGATGCCAGCACACCACAATCCACACAAACTGTCACTCTCTGTGAATGAATTGACTTCTGGAAAATAACGTGCGGGTTTTCCGAGTCCCAGATGCGACAATTTTGATTGTTATCGTAGCCGCCGAGATGAAAATACCAAAATCGTTGTCCAGTTCAAGCTGCTGTAAGGCCCAAACTGCGAAGCGATAACGAAGCTGATGTTCGTGCGCCTCCAATTGCTGAATCAAATGGACATTGTAAGCGAATAATTCGAGATCTTTGTGCAGAATTCTCCTCAGGCTAGTGCGTGAAATGTTGAGCTGTTGAGATCGATGGCGAATTGATGATCGTGAATTGAGTCTCACACTCTTGGCTACAGCAGCCACATTCTCGTCTTCGCGCACCGTACGAAGACGGGGACCATGACTGTTGTCCACTAGCATACCAGTCTCACGAACTGTTTGCGCAAACTCGCGTACAGCAGACCCGCTGGGTGCTTCATTTCGCCCAAAACTTCTTTTCAAAAACGGCACTCATTTTGCAAATAAGTTTTCGATCTTTCCCAACGTTGTGCAAGCGTAAAGCGACTCATTTCGTTCTGGGGATATATGATACTGACTTTCTGTCAAGTTTTCGAGCGGGAAACATCTGTCAGTGTTAAAATAACCTCTGATACCAAAAGAAAACATCAGATGGGCCACTCTTTATAATACCACGCACGTATAGGTCCGGGTTAAAACTGAGTCCAGCCGAATCCATCTAAAACGCTTTATTAAGACGTACTGCCTTTTGTCAGGAATTGAATAATCATCCAAGAGTCTTGTCATAATAAAGTCCTTCTAGTCAACGTCGTTCGACTTTGACAGGATCCATCGATTCCTGCCTTCAAAAAACATGCAGACACGAATGAATGGGAGTGAAAGCCAGTAGGTCCCGTTTTCAATAACCAATACCTTAACCAAGGTTATCAGCATTTCTGTTAAAAACTCCATCGTATTCAAAGTGTGATATTCAAAAACCAAAAAGCATTCGTGTAGTGCGGCTTAAGAAAGAATCTCTGAACTTAACAATGCGTCCGAAGTTGGGTTCACGGGAATATTGATGTACATTCCCCGAAGCGTGAGTATTCCGGTTGAATTGTTTTGAGAAATTGAAAGACCACGAATAAGTTTCAATGAAAGAAAAAAAAAATTGTCAGAATTATCGCTGTTCTCTATCAGCCATACTTCATATAAAAAAATCCACCATGAATTATAAATTTCCAACCGAAAGCACAAGTTTCATGTAAAAGGGTTAATTATTTAAGGGAATCAATTCCATAATGTTTTCTTACCAGCTCTCTATGGCAATCAATCCAAAAATAATATTTGACGTCTATAATGTCAATTTAACTGACATTTGTGTTGCTTTTCACCCTTACACGGTCAAGAAGTTGAGTCGAAAAAAATCAACGCGATTTTCAGTCAAATACACCTGATAGATGTCAATTTCGTGCAGGTATACAATGCTCAAGTAATTTTTGGTCTGCTGCATGATTGCAGCTAAATTTTCATGTCATAATTTTCTCTCCCAACGCAAACATTGAAATTTCCGAACTTATTTACGAAATAAAGTTAGAAATTCGAATTTTTTATGGATTCGAAGTGTGCGATCAAAAGTCACTGTAAGTGAAAAGGAATAGAAAATCAAAGCATCCGGTGAATGACACAAGAGTAAAACTTCTAAAGCTCCATCTTGACTTTTCAAACTCAGTTTCATTAAAAATATTCAAAACAACTTATGATAAAGTTTATTTTGCACAGTACTGTACGATTCTATGAATGTGTCAGCGCATCTTCTATAACTTCTCCCCACAATGAAGAATGCACTTGACAGTGTCAACAGAGGTTGGGGTCAAGTATGGCATAAATTCTTACGTCCATAAATCAGAGGTTTTTGCATTCCTTTGTCTTAAATCGTTTTGAATTTTGTTTTTTTTTTTTTATTTTTTTTTTTTTTGTTGCAACAAAACAATGTTTTGGCCTTTAGAGAGCTTCGAGTTGAAGGTTGTTTTGTTGGTATATGAAGGATATTTGACACGTGCAGATATTTATTGGAGTTAAGAATGCTGTTTGATTTAGCATACAAATTTCAAAAAATAATGAAAATCCCACAACCTTGATACAATGATGTGTGTGGTGAAATGTCTAAATTACGTAAAATGGTATAAATTATAAAACAAAAAGGTGCGAGACTCACTTAACCGAGTTAACGTGTTCGAAATATCTAATTAGAGCTTATACATTATAACCATATTAATCAAGGCACGTGTTGGCATTGTAACTGAGCCAAATTTGTATGTGTATGAAACAAAAAAAGAGACAAGGAATACTAAATGCGGCTACTTTTCAAAGAAGCACACTTAGAGAGTCACTGTGAATCACTTTTGATCGAGTTTAATTGAAAGTGTAAATACTGTGTGCACCCAGCGCGGGGGGAGGGGATGAATTCGAAAATATACTTACTTCAATAATTTAAAGCCACAGAGAACATCATTGAACTTCAAGGGGCTATCAATTAAAATAGGCTTACATCTTACACTTTATTGACTTTAACCCTGATGTGGTTTGACACATATCAAATGAGCAACTTGATGGAATATAATTGCTTTTAATCACTTGTTTGTCGAATAGAAATTGAGTTGGATTGGGGGCCTTAAGAATTTAGTACTTCATTGCTTGACATGAGCTTTTAATTAACTTTACTTTTCGTAGAAAGTTCAAAAACAATATTGATATCTCATTTAAAGTTCCAGGGGTCATGAATACCCTTTTTATTATTATTAACATTGTTGGAACGATAGAAAAAAAAACTGTTATGGTCAAAAACAGTTTGAGGGGATAGTAATTTCACATTCGTGTAGTTCGGCTAATGAAGTTATCTCTTTACTTGATATTTCGTTTGACATTTGAAATGTCAAATTTCGCCAACATTTTTACCATAATTCTAGGGCTTATAAGAATTATCGTGTGCTTAGTAAAACAATGTTAAACAGAATAAGGGATAGAAGCATATGTTTAAAAATGTCATACTGAACCAAAATTAGCTGTTGTATGTTCTGTGTACAAGTTGACCGTACGTGGAACCACGAACATGTCTAAATATGAACAATAAAAACAATTTAAGCTTTTTGGGATTTAGATGTATCCTTTTAAGCAAGCACTTAACACCGAATAACGTACACCAAATGAATAACATAACTACAAATCTAACTTAAGACTTGAGTTGAATGTGCACCTGAAATACATAAAAGTTACAAAAGGGTCAGAAGTGGAAACAAATAAATAAATAAATTTGGTGGTGCAACAGCCCGAAGTGAACCAGGACCTAGTGACTTACAACTCTCAGCCGTTCCTGTGTGCGTGTTACCAGGATGCGAAAACAACTCCTCCATTTTTCAAGGAAACCTATAATCGCTTCGCAGTGTTTTGGGCGAAATCAACTATGTTTTCAGTCTAAAGAAAGTGGCCAATAATGGAACGTATACAGAGTTGAAATATGTTCAGTTTTCGTTTCAAGACAATTGAAACACACTTGTTTTGTATTGTGTGTTGTAGAGTGGTGTGTCGCTACCGATTCAATATATTTCATATCCGCAGAGCAATATTTGTGTGATGTAATATGTTCCCAAGTGGTTTATTGTACGGATATCGATTGCGCCATATGACTGTGTTGCAAACATTTTATTCTTTATTTGGGAAAGAGACGATAGCGTTAGCAGAAACCAACTCTTGAAAAAATAAGTGTAAGGAGATAGTAGCAGTTTGCAATACCGAAATTTTTATTAAGATGTCTATTTCGGAGACAATACAATTGTGAACGGTGCGCCATCTATACCTCGAAGCAGATATAAAGACTGCACATCTTAGGATGTGAATTCGTTTTGCGAAATCAGCTTCAGCTGATAATCAAAACAAGCCTAATATGCGTAAGCATGTATCTGGCATTTCGAAATGTAAGGTTGAACCCTGTCCATTTCCTACTTACGGCTGAATTCGGAGTTCGACTATAATAACTTAGCGAAATACGATAAGATTAAAATACACATGCAGTATTAAGACATTTTGTCTATATAATATTTATGAGTTCCTAAATATTTGCCAATCAGTTACCCAAAAAAAATGAATAAATTGGTATTTTTTTTTGCGAAAAATTCCATTTCGCTATTTGGTGTAATTTTAGCACAATAACTTAGCGAAATTTTATAGTAAATGATCCAAGAGTGGATAGTCATTTGTTACTGATATATTTCTTATAAGTTACGAGGAAGTTCATCTAATTCCGCTTTTTGCAAAAAAATGGAATTTTTGCTAAGCCGACTTCAACTGAGCGAAATACAATTTATTTCACAAAAAAAGAAGTGAAATTATTTTTTCTTCTATGTTAATAGTAAGCAATCGATTGGAAAATCAATTTTTATAAACTTAAATCAATATTTTATGTAGATTTTAAAGTTTTTTTTTTCGCCAAGTTGATGTAAACTTGGCAAAAATTAAATTTTTTGCACGAAAAGTATAGCGGAATCAAATTAATTTCGGCGTAGCTAATTAGCTAATTAGAATGAGTTCTTCTGACGTCAACTTAGCGAAACACCAATCAGAATATAAACCAGGAAGAAAAACTAAGCCGGTTTGAATCTTTACCAAAAGGTAGTTAAGTATCTTGTGAGAATTAAATTCTTAACAACTTTTTGAACGTGAAAGGTGATAAAGCGTAAAATATTTTACAAAAAAACAATTTGCCCAAAATTCAAGATGGCGTCCAACGAACAAGAACTAAGTGGTAGAGCTATTCAAGCAAAAACACCCCAAATTTTGTGCATATGTTTAGGACCAATAAAATCCAAATTCCAGCAAGTTAAAAATTTTTATGATTTCAAAACCCAGGGTCTTCGAATAAGAGCGAGTCGGTTTTGAAATGATATTAAACCCGCTGTAATCCTTTTTTACTTTAAAGGCCTATTTATCCCATTATTTATGGAATATGACATCATTTAAATATCGGTTGCACGGATCCTATTGGTCGAATTTTCAATGGATCCCGCACAGATTCGACTGAATTTGAGCGATGTCGTAAGCTATGTCAAGTTTGAGGACATTGATCGACTATGGCTTGTAGGCATATATGTACATACATACATGCAACTTCATAAAATCCCACACGAGAACGTCTGACGGATCAAACGGCACAATTTTGGTGGCCAACTCAGTTCATCTCGGCAATTGATAACCCTACTCTCAAATCATTCTCAACAAATGTTGCTTTCTGCTGGAACTACATGTCGAACAACTCCATATCGTTTAAATTGAGCTAAAAGAAAGTGGTTATCATTGGCCTGTAGCGCTCAGCGTTGACAATCATGGCCTCTTAAACTTCACCTTCGAAGAAGTATTAACCAATCACGCCACATGGCCAAAATCCGCACCCAACAGTAACTTTTTGTGGATGAAATTGCAACCTGGTAGACCTGGTGGACTTCGTGGGAGTTCGTATTGTCGCAAATGCGGAAACTTTTATAATTTTTCGCCCAAACTTGGCGTCCTCTTCCAAATGCTTCGAAAATCAGTCAGCCAACAAAAGGCGTTGTCTATGGTCATTAGGTTTTATCTTCTGTGTCATTTGGTTCTTTTACTGGTGCAGACCCAAGTCCTGACGCAAAAATTCGCCAAGTTCAAGTGGGTGAAAAGCCAAGTTTTGGTACAACACGAGAAATCGTCTGTAACGGATTCTCTTCCACACTTTCTCAGCCTATATTTTAGAGTTCATTTCACGTACGGGCCGGGCGTTTTGTGATTGCTTTCCTAACTGTTTGCTCACCGAAAGTTGGAGTGTCGATTTATAGAAGGGTCAGCACGTTTCCCGTAAAATTGGCCCAACATTTCTACTAAGGAATACTCATTTTGATAATAAATTTGTATCACTTGGACGTGCTCCTGAATCGTCTTACTTGCCATAGTGATTTGGCATCAGTGCTGAATAATAAATAACGGATTTGATAGACGCCGTCGTTGCCCAAACAACATGGCCGCCACAGACTGTTAACTGATTCAAACTGAACCAGGTAGTTTAACTCAGCGAAAACTTTTTCCGACGCCGACGGACGGTTGTTGGAGTGTTCTCTAGTCATATAAGCCAAACCGATAGTTTAAATTCGGAATATTGAAATTCGAGTAATAACGGTATCAGCGTGACGATAATAGGAAACAACTGTTCCCTTTTGTCGGATTCTTCTTCAATGAAAATAGATGCTCACTCCAAAGAACAAATAAAAAATTCCTAAGATTTATTCAAAAATCGTTATTCTTGAGGGATGCAGGGTTAGGTTCTTAGAATACGAAGAATTTCCTCATTCCTTGTTAGATGTTACGGTACATAATACCATGCCCCTTCAACTTCATCTAACCTAACCTTTGTTGTATTTTTTTTTCTAACAAGAAAACAAACAATTTGTTAGATATTTATTTTTGTTTCCGAGAATTTCATAACTTCCGAAATCTCAATCTCCATGAGGTTGTACACTTCCTTGTTTCTTCGTGAAGCTATTTTTAGATTCTGAAAATTTATAAGACCAAATCCTGGTGGATAGGAATAAACATCAATGTTCACTGGACCCAGAAAAGTCAATAAGCTGCCGAAAATATTTCCTTCGCCATGTGGAACAAATTGTCCACATTTAATATTCCTCAAAGCTTCACATATCAAAAGCGTTATTCAAAAAAATACAAAAATAAATATATCAATTTTTCTTTGATCCTATTTGTCGTCGTTGTCGGTTGAGAGGGTGAAATATTTCACAAACACATAATTTAACGGCAATCACCTCATGAAATTGAGGTGGGCTTATTGCAAACGTGTTTTTGTACATGCACAATGCCGCGTATAATATCCCAAAAACCCCTGCTTTGAAACAACCGACAGACCAACCGAACGACTTCACAAAGTGCAACCGAGTGGATTAAATGAAAAATCAATGTTATCCCCGATTGTACCCTGAACGGGCTATAAATATCGGGGTCTTTTCATTTATTTTGATGCAACACATACACAAACACAGGCACGTTCGTGTGTTGACCTTTTTATGTGATCCCTTCCACATACGAGAATAAAGAAATAAAATAAAAAAAGGGAACGAAAAGGAACTTCTTAGTTCAATAAAATGGCAGAATGCAGAAATCTCTCTAGATTGTAATTGAAGTTGCTGTAACGAGCACTTGAAAAAGTCTTATGAGTCTTCGAAGAGACCCCTTCAAAAGGGAATTTTGCATTAAATGCATGCTGCGCCAAATAACATTTAATTGAATCATCGTTTGCTCGTGATGCTCATTGATGTGCCATAATGGAGTTCTGCTGTTGCAAGGGGGATAAGCCACCGCCGCGGTTTGCATACGTGCAAAATGTGCTTGTGAAATAATTCGGGAGGAAAATTGCCATCTCTGGATTTCGCATTCCTTATAAGTTATAAGTTGTTGAAGTTGAATTTTCTGTCAATAAATACTAAGAAGTATGTAGGTATGATGAGAGGATATGGCAGAAATGGTTGCAAGTTTAGGTGTTTGTTTTCAATAAAAAAAAAATGTGACTATAACGAGAATCACTCTAGGGCTAAATTGGCTTTGCAGGAATAATTCGCCGGGTGTGAAATTGAAAAAGGGGTATTTTTATTCCCAAATTTAAGAAGTGTCTCATGTTTGAAGTAAAAATAAGTATTCCCTTAACATTCCCATCAGTAAAGTGGATTCGACAAAAAAACCATTAGACCAAGTTGTGAAACTAAAAAAAAAAAAAAAAAAAAAAATAGGTTTTTGGTTTCAGGGTCTAGAGTTTTATTTTTAACTAAAAACCAGAATTGTAAGCTACTGCGGTTTTATTTTCATAATATTCCCATACATTTAAAATAAGTTTCAATCAGTTTTGTGAAGGTTAGGTTAGGTTGACGTGGCTGTGAGCCAAGCGCCGACCATGAGTTGGTCTATTGTGATACTACATTGAATCTTAGAGACTTTTAACCAGTTGGAATCTTTTAACCAATTATGAAGCGAATGAGAGTGCCTGCATGTTTGCCAAATCACTAAGATAATTGTAGTCGAAATCTCCCAGATGTAATCTGTGTCTTTGGGATGAAGCAGGAAATGTACAAAGAATGTGAGAGATCGATCCCTTCTCTTCTTCATGCACGCAGTTTCTGAAGAAGTTCTTAGAATATACTCCAAGCCGCAATGCAGTGTCCTATTATAACACCTATTACAGAGCCGATGTACAATCTACTTAAAGACTGATATTAAACATTTAGAGCACTTCATATCCAGCACTGGCCTAATCTGTTTTGTCGCCAAGCAGGCTTGATATTGTTCCACCTAAGGTTTAGTCTCTACAGATCATCTTGCTTTATCATAAGTTTACACGTAGCGAAGGGAATACATAAATTTGCTTATCTGGCAATAAAGGTATCGTTCTTTCACTCTGGGCAAGTTCGTCACAATTTCCTAAAATTTTCTCATGGCTCAGCACCCAGCAGAGGTGAATGACAAACTGCTGCGCCATCCATCAGAGGTGATCAAGGACTTTTATTTTATTGAACTGGTCAAGACAGAATCAAGAGATTTAATGGCTTCTTGGCTCTCAGTGAAGATGTGGATATCTTTGATTAATATCACGTTTTCTTTGACACACTGGAATATGCTACAGTGATTGGGAAGACGCAACATCAGATCTAAATTAAGTCTGTTTGAGTATACACCTCTTCCATCACTAGTTTTTGATCCATCAGTGTAAAAATTGATTGAATCACCTTCCAGGAATGCCATTTCCCTCAGATTTCTCGAAAAGTAATGGGATGGTGTGATCGATGCTACTTGGAAGTTAACCGAATCAGTTCAGATCGATGGAGTGGCCAATTATTGCATTATTGATCCACTGCGAGGAGGCTATATTTTCAGTCGTTTGTTTGCTGAATATATTGATTGCTGTACGACGGTACAAGTCCCGTCTCGCGAAGGGAGTTGTGCGAAGTGCTCCGCCCATGCACTGACAAACTGACAGTTGGACCTTGCTTAGTATTAACCAATTAGTGTTTTTGTCTAGAGTTGTCCCCATTCTGCCACGCCTTACGTTGAAGTCGGTATGATTAACGAGCTGTAAAGCCAGTGAGTAATGTAGGGTTAGAGCCCCCATTTCTACCCAATGGTTTTTTCTTTAGCATGAGAAGAGTTCCACTGTGGCCTTTCTAGCTCTTTCTTGAATGTTAGGTTTCCAACTAAACTTCTTATCTACTCGTACCATCTTCAATTGAAGGGAGTTTCATATTTCCTAGAGAAGAGGACAAGATCTGTTTTGTGAGGGTAAACACCCAGTCCACACCGGGAGAGTAACGAAATCTCGCCGCACAAAATCCCGAATCACGAAATCCCGCCGAAAATAAAAATAAAAATCCCGCCGACCGATATTTTTGAAAATATTTGGCGAGATTTCCAATACTATTTTAGTACAATTAATTAAATTTTTTATTTTGATCTATTTTTAAACAAATGGAAAATATTTAAGGAACCGTTAGTTCGGGAAAACCTCAGTTCTTGTTAGAACTCCGAGGAGGTAATCCTCCTCCATCTTTAGAGAGATGATTTTCAATGTTTTGGCCAATTATTTTTGGACATTCAAAAAAAATTTTTTTTGGACTTTTGTCAAAAATATTTTTTTAACAAAGTTTTTTTCAACAAAAATTTTTTTTTTCAACAATTTGTTTTTGAAGAAATTTTGATTTTCCATACTTTTTTTTCTGGACATTTTTTTTCAAAAATATTTCTTGACAAAAATTTGCCACCCAAGGTACTTTTAATCAAAAAAACTGTTTACATTGGCGCTTGCCAGGCGACTTAACATACCCTAAGCGGAGCGACGGAGTCGCGTGAGCGGTTGTGTCCCCGACAAAGGGAATTAAAATATTTAAGTTCCGCGGAGCGGGTCACCCAATGTAATTTTAACCGTGATTTCTGGCTAAACTAGGGATTTTAGCGATTTAAAAATTTCATATTCGTGATGTAGGGAGTGATGTATCATATGATTTTTTTTTTAAACTTTTTTGGATATTTTTTTTGTAATTTTCTTATTTTTTTTATTTTTTTGACTCAACATACTTTCAAGACTTTATACTTAACTTTTCTTCAGCTTTAAGCCAATCAGAGCTCGTTAAAAATTAACGAAATCAGAGCGGTCTTCTTCGTATTGAATATTCCAGTACAATAGTAGGGAACTTCGTTCTCGTTGCTTCTGATTGATTCGAGTCACCCACCATTACTATGGAAACGAAAATCTATACTGTGCTGTCAATTTAGTTTTGAAACGGCGGGATTTCGTGATTCGGGATTTCGTGATTCGGGATTATGTGAATCGGGATTTTGTGATGCGGGATTTCGTACCCAACCCGTCCACACTACCGATTGGTCCAGTTTGTTAGGTTGTTTTATGCATATTTTAATAGATCTTTTAGGGTATTATGATGCTTACCTGCTACGACAAAAGCAATGTCATCCGCATAGGCAATGACTCTGTAACTCTCCATTCCAGATATCTCAACAGCTCATTCGCTAATAAGTCCCCAAGAAAAAGAGATAGGACATCCCTTTGCGACGTCTCTCTACTGTCAGATCTTCGTGAAAAGAAAACCCGGCCAGCTTTGAATTAATAATCCTGCTAGTGAGCATTTGATTGTCCAAACGATCCTTCTAGATTCTGAGATGAGAGTGCAGACGCGATTGTAGAACTTTCAACATTGTTAAAAGCGCCCTGTATATGAAGGAAAGCAACCATATTATACTCTTTATGATCGAAAGGGTATTCGATGGTTCTTACCAGTGTTGACCGATTTCCCTAGGGTCAATGCTTGTTCTTAAATGTATATCAAAAGTTTTGCGAAAGAATGATGATATACTAAATAGGTATGAGATCTTTTTATTCTACATGGGAACGTTTACCCTCCTTTTGTGAAATAAAAACCCTAAACATAAGAACTACTCTCTGTAGTACTTACAAAAACTTTAAGGAGAGTAAATTTGAAGCAATTTTTAAAAAGTGTTAGACTTGCTTATACCCCTTTGGTATAATGGATACTGCTTTAAAGTTTCATGTCGAAATTGTGGGTTTATCTTTCAGCTCCTGGCATCTATAAATATTTTTTTTATTTTTTCACTTTTAGTAAAAAGGGCTTCTAATCTTAGGCGGTCGAGTTCGACCGAAAATTAAAAGCCCCTCCTTTCCTGTCGCTAGCACCAATACAGGAGTGATTGTGAGTTGCAAGTCACTAGGTTCAAGTTGTCTTTTATGAGCTGTGGTTTAAACGATATCGAAGTGATGTAGGTACTTTCTTACAGAATCTTCCAAAAAAGTGAAATAATGGTGACTTTTTCAGTCTCTCCTTTTCACACATTCATTAGTGGTGGTATTCGGTAATGGTTAATTTGCAGGACATCGTGTATTGGCTTGGAGCCTACTCCATTCTTGAACTGAATACAGTCTCTCATTTAAAAAATTCCTTATGAAAGGGATCACTCAAGATGAAGTTAGTTGAATGAATTTTTTTGTTACCATTAACCAATTCCTGCACTATTAAAATTCAAGTGAAAAATCAAGCTAACACGATCAAAGTTCCCTTACTCAAATTGACACAAAGCAAAAAAAAAATCGATGGATTTTTTTTGTCACTTCCACCATTTACCAATTTTAAATGGTTAGGAAAAATTCAACTTCGTACTCCCAGTTAAAATTTCCCTTAAACCCTAGATCTTGGTGAATTCGGAGAATCCCGTAACAAAATCATCTTTTATCTTATGATTACACTTTAGGATGGGCGTTCGGCCACTTTTGGAATGGTGACTGGCCTTGCCACTATTGACATGTCCATCTGGTTTTAATGTCGAGCACCTGTCTTAAATGTCGTTGTCAAGGACCATATGTCCCATGTCTTCGATCTAATGGTGATTTAACAATGCCGAATTTGATTTTTGTGTGACACAGTGTTAATTTCAAACGAATTTTATAATCTCTACCTTGTCGATTTTGATGTTTCATTAGAGAATAAATTATTTTAAGATCTACATAAAATCATTTTATTTTGACATTATAGAAGGTTAATTCAAACAGACACGCTCCATTTTGACATTTTTTTTCTAGGTTGATATCTTCAAAAGACAATTGGTAATATTCGGTACTAAGCAATGTGGGACTCTTACCGCACAAAAATCATCGGGATCAGAACCAAGCTATTAAAGATCGACTTTAAATACTTCTCCATAGCTTTTAGACCATCAGTTAATGAAACTTGGTTCTTCTAAGTTTCCGTTTTTCTAATGTCTTTCATTTGAGACGGTTTCCATCTTCGCAGTTGCGAACTTCTGTGGTCATTTCTATTTAAAGATCACAGTGTAGATCGCTATTTTTTATGTACCAAGGGGTATTGTTTTAGATTTTTTGGATGGGTTCAGTATTTGTTTCTTTGTAGACCCTCATAGCTGCGGATACCATACGTCCAAACGGGTTTCAGCATTTGATTGTTTAACATTATTTTGTTGGTATAGATAGCCAAGAGTTCTGTCGTAGTAACCAGTAGTCTTCGTTGCGGATTTATTAGGCACCAATATCGCAGTATCATCAGCAAATGGGGCCATGATAGCCTTAATGTCCACTGGAATATCCCTAGTATATTACAAATACATGGCTGGTCCTAGGTCTCTTCCTTGTGGTAAACCGACTTCAATATTTCTTTAGTTCCGAGTAATTATGGTCGTTCTGTACTCTTAAAAGTCGGTTCATAACGTAAGATTTAAGTATTTCGTAGTATTGAATGGAAAGATCGCTATACAGTTTGTACTCAAGTCCCAAATGCCACATCTTATCAAAGACTTGAGCAACATCTAAGAATAGAGCTGAATATACTTGTTTTTCCTTAAGTGCTTTTTCTACAACATCCGTAATTCGATGCTGTTGGTCTATCGTGGAGTATTTTATTTCTTAATACAAACGGATGGTTCGTGAATAGTTTCCTTACTTCTATTATTTGGCATAGTCTTTTTTAGTCGCAGTTTTCGAAAACTTTTGTCATGATTGGTATATTTTGTGGGCTAGCTGCTACAATTGACTTTGCGCCTTTCTTGTCCAGCAAGGTGACTTTTTCTTCCAGATTTTTAACTTTGTTGCTGAAGACTTTCAAGGAGGACCTCAAGATGTTGTCCGGCTTGGATTTCTTTTGCCATGCCTTGTAGTAATTTTCGGTTTCAACTTGTTGGACCTTGTTGTATTCCTTGGAACCTTCCTGACTTTTACTGCCAGAATTTTCATAGTTGGTTCTTTATTCGTTTTTTTTTTTTTTTTTTTTTTTTTTTTTTTTTTTTTTTTTTTTTTTTTTTTTTTTTTGGGGTTATTAATTGGTGGAGATCGAGTAAACTCGACTAAAAAAAATATTTTAAATCTACACACTGTTTGTGTTAAAATTGGACTAAATAATCTACTCGGTATTTGTAACTAAGCTACATGGTTGACGTTACAAACTTACCCAATTGGTGTAACTAATTTAGTGGTTTAGACAAACCTATGTACATACCTATTACACTCAGTCTAATTGCTATATTATTTATAATATATTTATGTACAATTAAAGTACGTAATCTGCTCGGTTGGGTTAACCAACTAACTCTTTTGCTGCAATCCATTCTCTCGAATGGGGTAGAGTATCTAACGGGTGATTTTTTTGAGGTTAGGATTTTCATGCATTAGTATTTGACAGATCACGCGGGATTTCAGACATGGTGTCAAAGAGAAAGATGCTCAGTATGCTTTGACATTTCATCATGAATAGACTTACTAACGAGCAACGCTTGCAAATCATTGAATTTTATTACCAAAATCAGTGTTCGGTTCGAAATGTGTTTCGCGCTTTACGTCCGATTTATGGTCTACATAATCGACCAAGTGAGCAAACAATTAATGCGATTGTGACCAAGTTTCGCACTCAGTTTACTTTATTGGACATTAAACCAACCACACGAATGCGTACAGTGCGTACAGAAGAGAATATTGCGTCTGTTTCTGAGAGTGTTGCTGAAGACCGTGAAATGTCGATTCGTCGCCGTTCGCAGCAATTGGGTTTGTGTTATTCGACCACATGGAAGATTTTACGCAAAGATCTTGGTGTAAAACCGTATAAAATACAGCTCGTGCAAGAACTGAAGCCGAACGATCTGCCACAACGTCGAATTTTCAGTGAATGGGCCCTAGAAAAGTTGGCAGAAAATCCGCTTTTTTATCGACAAATTTTGTTCAGCGGTGAGGCTCATTTCTGGTTGAATGGCTACGTAAATAAGCAAAATTGCCGCATTTGGAGTGAAGAACAACCAGAAGCCGTTCAAGAACTGCCCATGCATCCCGAAAAATGCACTGTTTGGTGTGGTTTGTACGCTGGTGGAATCATTGGACCGTATTTTTTCAAAGATGCTGTTGGACGCAACGTTACGGTGAATGGCGATCGCTATTGTTCAATGCTAACAAACTTTTTGTTGCCAAAAATGGAAGAACTGAACTTGGTTGACATGTGGTTTCAACAAGATGGCGCTACATGCCACACAGCTCGCGATTCTATGGCCATTTTGAGGGAAAACTTCGGAGAACAATTCATCTCAAGGAATGGACCGGTAAGTTGGCCACCAAGATCATGCGATTTGACGCCTTTAGACTATTTTTTGTGGGGCTACGTCAAGTCTAAAGTCTACACAAATAAGCCAGCAACTATTCCAGCTTTGGAAGACAACATTTCCGAAGAAATTCGGGCTATTCCGGCCGAAATGCTCGAAAAAGTTACCCAAAATTGGACTTTCCGAATGGACCACCTAAGACGCAGCCGCGGTCAACATTTAAATGAAATTATCTTCAAAAAGTAAATGTCATGGACCAATCTAACGTTTCAAATAAAGAATCGATGAGATTTTGCAAATTTTATGCGTTTTTTTTTTTTAAAAAAGTTCTCAAGCTCTTAAAAAATCACCCGTTACTTGGGTAGTTGAGCTCATCCATTTGGCTTGGTTTGGTTAGACAATCAACTTGTTCACCTTATATATACAGTTGTGTTTATAAAAATAGCAGTGCTGGTCAAACTTTATTAATTAGTCAATAATTTTAAACACGCAGATTCTTACAAAAAAAATTAACCTGTTATTTGCATCTAACGGTCTTTCATTTTTATATTTGAGGCCTTAAGTTTGTAATTGAACCTTACTTTTTCCGTTATAGACGCATTTGTTCAAGCTCTCTGAATATAGCGTGTTCATAAAAATAGCAGTGTCTTGCATTTAAAGTTAAAAAGTGTTAAACATTATCTTTTTTTTTATTTTTCGGTAAGTAAAAATTTTACTTTTTGTAGTTTTTAGTATTCTCAAGATAATATTATAGAAAAAATTATAAAATATTAGCTCAAAAATAAACAATGGGTCGGTCAAAACATTGCAACGAAGAAACTCGAAGTTTAATAAGAAAACTACATTTGGAGGGGGAAAACTTACCAGGATATTCAGGAAATCTTAGGATATTCAGCAAAAAAGATAAGTAACGCTATAAAATGGCGGAATAAACCGGAAACACACGGCCGAAAAAGGATGACGAGTGTTAGAACTGACAGAAAAATTGTTCAGTTAGCTAAACAGAACCCTTCCATAAGCTCCAGAGAAATTAAAGATAAGCTTGAACTGTCTGTGAGCGCTGTAACCGTACGAAGACGTCTTTTGGATGCCAAATTACCAGCCCAAAGTCCACGCAAGGTACAATTGTTGACAAAAAGGCATGTGGCAAAGAGAATGGAGTTTGCCAAAACGCATCGAGATTGGTCACGAGAGAAATGGAGGAATATTCTGTGGACCGATGAAAGCAAGGTTGTTCTTTTTGGATCCAAGAGTCGTCGAGTGTACGTAAGAAGACCACAAAATGCAGCAAACGATCCACGATACACTGTGAAAACAGTGAAGCATGGCGGAGCGAAAGTTATGATATGGGCTTGCTTTTCTTACTATGGGGTTGGGCCTATCTATCCCATTTAGGGTATAATGGATGCAGCTGAATATGTTGAAATTCTCGAGGAGGTCATGTTACCCTATGCTGAAGAGGAAATGTCGTTGGTTTGGGTATTCCAACAAGACAATGACCCAAAACACACTTCAAAAAGGGAAAACTCATGGTCCCAGGAGAACAAGTTATGCCTTATGGGGTGGCCCGCTCAATTTCCTGACCTTAACCCCATTGGAAATTTGTGGGGGGATGTTAAGAATGCGGTTCATGAAGCGAAACCGAAGAATTCGAAAGAATTGTGGGAAGTAGTGCGAGATTCGTGGAACGCAATACCAGTCGAGAGGTGTCAAACTTTAGTGGACTTCATGCCACGCAGATGCATTTCCATTATAAAAAACAATGGTTATGCTACGAAGTATTAATGGTAAGCTAAAATATCAATATAGTTTCATATACGTTTTTTACAGTTTTTCTAACTTTTTGCGTTATAGATTCAGAACATTCAGATGCACTGCTATTTTTGTGAACAGCCATAAATTTTAAAAACGCTTCTTACTGTGATAAAAGTAACGGTAAAAAATCAATCTTAATTTTTTCTGTTAATATTAATGAAATACCTTAAATTGTTATTAGAAGCTAAGTGAAATATAGTATAACGTTGATAATGAAAGCCTTTTTGTTTTATTTGGGGAGCACTGCTATTTTTATGAACACAGCTGTATATCTATGCTTAATCGATTTTAATTGCAAATCTACTCAGTCATTTTAATTAACGTACACAATTTCATAAGTTAATCTGCTCAGTTGAAGTAGCTAATCTGCTCGGTTGCTTTGTTTGCGATTTGTTAAAAATTAATTTTTGAAAATATTCTACAAAGGAGCTGGGGAGAGTACGATAACTTAGGCGCCAAAAATTGATGACGGATTTTTGTAGAAGGGTCAAATACAAGCGTTTTTTACTATAGGAGGGGGGGGTCTATCTCACCCCGTTTAGGAGGTAGGGGCGATTTTAGAAAAAATGACTTAAGTTGAAAAAAAAATATTAAAAAACAACGGCAACACTTACAATAAAATACTATACCGGTTTTGAAAGCCAGAAGTCTGTTCTATAATCGTAAATTTAAATTAAATTATTTATGTTAATAGTTTTTGAAAAATTTGCATGCAAACTCAAAATTTTGTTAAAAAAAATAAAAAAAAAAAGTTTAGACCAATTTTTTTCAAAATTGTAAAATGAAGTGCTTAATTGGCTTTTTGTGGTCAATGCTACTATTAATTCTGAATCGAACACAAAAAACCGAATGGTTTTGTCCCTTCTAGTTTTTGAGAAAATCGAAAATTACTAAAACTACTTTTTATGAAATTTTTGATTTTTGGTATTTAACTACGGTGATTTTAGGAGGAGGATTAATGTTAATGTGGTTCATTTGTAGGTAAAGTACAGCAAATCATTTAGGGTTACCAAGAATGCACCAGAGGAGGTAGAATTGCATGGCATTTCGCGTCTCAGTCAGTCAGTTTGTGAGTAAGTCAGGTGTTACTTAAAAATAGTCAAGTCAATTTTTCAATGTTCAATGTATTAAAACCGTGTTTACAGGCATTTTGATCACAAAAAAAAATTATAGCAAGCACCTCCCGAATCTCTAGCCAATATTGAGGCCCATGGAAAAATGTGCCGATAGATGGGTTTATTGCTCTGAGATTAACTTTTATATGGATTGCACCAGAGAAACTTTTAAATCATTAGTTTTAAGCAAAATTTAAGTAACGTTATTTATTAAAATAAAAGATTAACTATGTAAATCATTTAAATGTAATTTGAATTTTATATACCCTACCCACCTACAAATTTGTAACTATATATTTACTTATGTATCTTAGTCTGTAAGAGTATAATATGCTCTGGTTGATGAATAAATAATAATAATAATATTGTATTCTTACAATTTTTGTCACCTTTTTGAGTTGGAGTTGAGGGGAGTTGACGCTTTAGTTGGAATTAGACCAATTTCTTCTAAGAACGCGATGCTTTTGAAATATTTTTTTTTGAAATATTGAAAAGTTATTTAATTTAGGATGAAGTAGTGGATGCTTAGTCGCCATTCTTTATTCCAAGAAAAAAATACTTCACTCTTACAAAGGTTGAATAATGAATGACCTTGGTAAACAATAACCTGTACCATATTAGCATTAAAAACAAACAATAAACATACATATTAATTAAGAAATTTGCTGCATTCGTACAGTAGTACCTAGGTAATGTGAATTTTTCATAATGTATTAAATTTTCATGTCTGAACATTTTAAATGTGCAACTTTGGGCTACGTACATACATATATTTAGTAGACATTGGATATAGACCTAAGGGTAAATTCAAAGTTTCTTTAAATCCAGATTCTGTAAATGCAAAAGAAACCTTGCATACACCCAACCTCGCACCTACCCCAAATCCTATAGTGTGCCCAGGCAGGGGGGTTGCAGGGGGGCAGCATGCCCCCCCATACATATCTCACTGTTTATACGCCGTAATGCGTAAGCAAGCAAAAAAAGCAACTATCCCATAAAAAAGTAGTTTTCGTTATTTTCAATTTTCTCAAAAACTAGACGACATAAAATCATCTAGTTTTCAGTTTTTGAATAAGAATATATTAGAGCAACGAATTTTAGGAAAAATAATAATATATAACTTTGCAGTTTGGAAAAATTAAACTTTAAACTTTTTTTTTATGTTTTTTTTTCACCAAAATTTGAGTTTAAAACTCGTTTTTTCAAAAACTGTGCATAGATTCTACTTGATTTAAAAATTATCTAATAGATCAGAGTATTGGCTTTAAAAAAAGGTATAATACTTAATTGTAAGTATTACCGTTATTTTTTAATATTTTTGTTTCCATTTTAGTACCTTTTTTATAAAATTGCCCCTCCCGCCCAAACGGGGAGAGATAGACCCCCCCCTTCCATAGTAAAAAATGCTTGTATTGAACTGTTCTACAAAAAACCGTTATAATTTCTTGGCGCCTAAGTTATCGTACTCTTGCCAAGGAGCTCCTCTAGATAATTTAACTCTGATAATTTGTATCGTTTTGAACACAAATCTCTGGTTTCAATTTTCGTAAATTGAAAACAAAACCACCTGCTTCTATTACCTATACACTAGTTTATTGCCAAACATTAAAACGCACCCAGTAATCAAATTAATCCACGTCATTCTCCATTAAATTCACCTTAATTGTAGCTATATAAAGATTGCTTCCAAATAATCAAAGCCATCAAATTTAACATTCCAATTATTACCACATGCCACACCGAAAGCTTGCCCCATTCATTCAAACTCCGCATGAACATAAACAAATATAAACGATAAAATTGTTTATCGCTAGAAATATCAATAAACCCAAGCTTAAAAAAATAAACAAAAATACAATAAAATCAAACTTGTTCATTTACAAACAAAAACAAAAAACAAACAAACTTGCCACTACATTTTTGTTTGTTTACTATTTCCATCCAAGTTCAAAATTCCGACTTCATTGAACGCGTTCTACATTTTGGTTCAAAACAAATAAACACATTCCATCGAACCAAGTGCTCCGCTCCCACTTCCGAATTATACTTAGGTTTGGTTAGTGTTCGATTTGGACGTAGGTTCACAGTACACATTGACAATAACGACAACAAAAGATATTCAACAACGTGTTCCGTCCGATCTGCTTCTCCTTAACAACAATGGAGGTGGAATTATTCACCATAGACATTCACCACACAAATTGCATTCTTCTGACGACCGACCACAAGCAGAAAAAATGCCAAAAACCTCGAATGTGTGTATTATGTATTTTTATGGCATTAATCAAACAAATTTATAGCGCGCAAAAAACGAGTTTTCCAAACAACAAGAAAAAATGTTGTTTTTTTTCCTACATCAACAGGTACGATGGACGAAATGACGAGTTACGTTTTTTCTTCGGGGGAAGAAAACTAGTTCTCCGCGATAGGCACAGCATACACCTACAAAAGTGTATATGAAAAAAAAGAGAACTAATTCCAAAAGAAGTAAATGAAAACAAATTGCGAGGGGAGAGAACCAAGTAAAGAAAAATCGAACAAATGAACTAGAAAAACAAAAGGAACAAAAAGAATTCGTATTACAGAAATTGAAATTGAAATTTAATGCTTTGGTATGAGTGGAGTTTTCCCACAGCCAATACATAATGATTTTTGATAAGGGGAGCTAGACAGTGCTGTCGATTTAGTATTAACCTAAGGTGGAGCCATTTAAGGAAAAAAAGACAAAAAGAAGAAGAAAAGAACCGATTGCGGTTGTGAGTTTATTAATCGATAAATGGCGATTATGGATCGATGATTTCTGCATTTCATTTCAAAAACTATCCAATTTTAATTTAAAGTGCAAAGTGTGGGAATTAAATTTATTAATTTTTTCATTTGCAAATTGAAATGTTCAGCATTTCAGTGAAATTTAAAATTTCATATATTTGCAATATTCTACTAAATTATACTTACATATGTACATATAATTGAACATTGTTCAATCGATTGCGTAACATAACAGCAAACTTTAAAACTAATCGATACAGTTCAGAAATGTCGATTCGATTTCGGAGCCTTTATGGAAAACAATGAACTACAAAGTCTAAAAAGCTATACAAAGTTCTAAAAGGCTACGAAACCGGTCACTACCAACCAGATAGAACAGCTAATGTCGGACGACCTTCGAGTATAATAAAAATAGATAAAAGTAATAAATTTGATGAATATCTTGATGGAAGTTTTGGCTCATATAGACCGAGAACTGAAAGCTCTACTATTTCCTCAGTGCAAGTGCTGCTCATGGATAGCGCCATAGGGTGATAGGTTCCGCTTTAAGGACATGAAAAATCATTAAGTTTTTGAAGCATTTTATTATACGTGGTTTTTCGTTTGACAATGCTATCGCGTTTATCACACTTTGGCGTTCCTAATCCACACCCAAGAACATCTCGGAACGAAATGCAACAGAAGTTTCAAAAGAAAGGTCATTGATGAATATCAAAAAGAGAGTCGGAGACAAAACAGAGCCTTGAGGAACACCAGTATTTATTTTATGAATAACGGACTTGAAACCTTCCAATACAAGTTCCATAGAGACGTTCGAAAGGTAGTTTCTAATCCAACGAAGGAGAAATTCATCAATATCAAATGCACGCATTGTCGATAGCAGATCTTTACGCCAAATTCTAACAAATGCAATAATCTTACTTTCTCCGAAATGATCTAAAGATTTTTCCGCTGTTTGGTGAGATACACCATCCTATCACCAGTGGACCTTTCGCTACGATAGCCTTACTGCCGGTCAGTGAGAAACTTTCGTTCTTCAAGATATTTCTTGAGCTGATAATTTATCAATACGAGTGCGAAAGAAGGATTGTACCATAAAAGCAAATTCGCTTTTTCTTGTTAGCTAACATAAGGAATGTCATTGAAAACGACCGTAGGAACCGAAGACGAAGTAATAATTCGTTAATTTTTTTTATATATTATGAAAAATGTTTACCTTTGGGACATTCTATTATTTTTTGTCTTAATTGTTGGTCTTGTTTTTCGTTGAATATAAAAAGTTAAGTCCAGCTTTAAAATAACTATAAGCTAATGATGAACGACTCTGTCCATAGTCAATAGGTCTCTACAAATTTTAGAATTATAAATGACACATTGAAAGTGATTTATCAAAATTTCAATTTTGAATCAGAGAAAAAACCAAGTTAATAATTGTTTTTCAATGTCGATTATATTTAAAAAGTTTTTTTTTTTTTTTAATCTACACGCGCTCAAGGGATTATGATTACCCTTTAAATGTTTGAACACAGCGCGGGCGTGAAGTTAAGGAAGAGGAAGGATAGGAAAGATATGTGGCACGATGTTCTTAGCCTGAAGGTTGTTGTCTCAGTTATTTTATCTCCAGGAATGGCGGCTGAACTAAAGCGGAGAATGCCGTGTCTTATCGTTCCTTGAACCAGTTTACACTTTATTTAGAAGCCTATGAAGTTTGCTTAGAGAGAAAACAGAGATACATATGCAAAGTATAGAAATATTTTTCTTTATGAATTTCACAAAGAGTGATTGAATTTGTCACCCTTGTAAATTATCCAATCAAATATTCAATTTAAGTGTGACATGAAATCATTGATATTATTTTTCACACACCCTTAATTAGTATCTAGCATTCGCTACCAAATGATTTAAGAAATAAATTACTAAATACATTACAATCTTGCTTATTCAAAACCTTAATACAAAAAAAGTCTACCTTTTAAAACTAAAACTAGAAAATGTTTGACTAAAAAAAACTATTAGTAATTCAAATATCTCCGTGTTCCATATAAGTGAAGGTCTTTTACATAAAAAGTTCGAGTTACCAGTAAATGTAAATAATGGTACTTAGGGCCGTTTCCGAAAACGTCATTTGCGTCCAAAATTATATTCCAAGGTGTTCTTAAACACACACTGCAAAAGTCGATTGTTCGAAAATCCAGAACAAATTTCTATGTCAGATGTTCGATAACATAATTTGCGGCGGAATACTGCAGGGAAAAATCGAGTTGACAAAATTATTGATAAGCCAGATAACATGTTCGTAAATGTCAAATTTGTTTGCAAGAAAATTGATTGAATTTGATCAAATAGATTTTGTGCATACTTGTAACATAATGTATTTGACGATAATAATATGTGCACCAGAAAATTACGATCATTTCAGTATCAAATTGAGGTTGACTTGACGTTTTCGAAAATGGCTGTTGTTATACCATAGCTCCTTTTAAAGCCAAGTATTTTTTTTATTCAAAACATTTTTTGAAATGGGTTTCGAAATATTTTTTTTTTTAAAACTAAAATCTTGAAACTCTACGTTATGAAGTAATAATTTGGCCTTGAGTACTCAATTCTGTAATTAAATCGTTAAATTGCTCAGGTCTTCTATTTTCTGTGGGGCATTTACTGTATCAAAACTATCATTTTTTTTAAAAACCAAAACTGTCCAAAAACAGACACTTAAAGTTCAACGTAGATGATTCGTATCACGGTTCCGTTCGGTGCTGTCCGTATTCAGTTCTTATTCATTTCCTACCGAAAAGTATGAAATTGTAAAATCGTTAGTTCGTAAAACCGAACGGTCTAGATTCAAAATGGCACCAGTTCTGGTTTAAAGCTCACAAAGTCAAACGATTCTAATTAGATACACTTTTTGGATGTAGGGCCTTCCAATACAAACTTGATATGAAACACTCTGTACCTCTTGCATTAAAATAAATAGTAGATCGGAAAATTTAAAAAAAATTATCTTTGGAAAGACTTAATTATAGAGCTTGAAGAATCAGTACATAATATTTACAAATTAATAAAACGACATCCCTGATTAAGGAATCAAATGTGTATACCGGTCTTTTTCTCCAGTTCTCTTTTTTAAGATTAAAACAAAATATTGGGAGAATTTCCTTGTGTTTGTTTGTTGGTTGGTTCGTTGTGGAATGTAGAATAGTTATGGGAACTATCGAATAAAAACTATCGACTTATTCGATAGTAGCTAAAAATTCATTCATTCGATAGTACCCAGTCATTCAGTTACTATTTTCAGTTACTAGTTTCAATTACTATTTCCAGTAGCTATTTTCAGTAACTAGTTTTCATTATACTATTTTCGTTCGATTACTTTTTCACTCGATAGTTACTTTGAACGATTTCAGCATACTATTTTCGTTCAATGAACGATTTCAGTATACTTTTTTGTTCAATTACTTTTTTTTACCCGATAGTAGAACTGAACGATTTTACTGATTTAGTTACTGTTTTCATTCATTTAATTTTCGCTTGTTGACGTTTGTGTTTAGTAAGTTTTGTTTACCTTTGGAATAATAGTCTTATCGTCATTTGTGAGATTTGATTGAGTATCGGTAATATTTGAGATATTATTATGGCTGAGGGTAGTGTTTATTTTAAAAGTTTGGGTTTAATATTTCAGTGTTTGGCTATGAAAGATTAAATTTTGGGTTCTGTTTCGTCTTTTGTGTTCTTATTATTTTTACATAATCTGTACATGTTTAAATTTTGTTTGGCATAGAGCTATTCAATTATAAAGATACAAAAGTTATCCATAATATAGTTACAGCAAAAATAAAAAGTTTGTATTTTTGGTCGTTTCTTAATCGATCAACATCGTAGCCATCCTCTGATGAAATTTGACATTTTATGACTTGACAAATAGAGGACAAATTCAGCTATGACGTACATTTAGTATTTCGTTCCAAATGTCAGCCGAAAGCCCTAAAATTGCTATTTTCCGGAGCAATAAAATCTCTATTTTTTGCATTTTTGGACTTTTCTTAATCCACCGACATCGTGGCCATCCTTTGATGGAATTTGACATTTTATGACTTGACAAATAGAGGACAAATTCAGCTATGACGTACGTATAGTATTTCGTTCCAAATGTCAGCCAAAAGCCCTAAAATTGCTCTTTTCCGGAGCAATAAATAAAATCTCTTTTTTTGCATTTTTCGACTTTTCTTAATCCACCGACATCGCGGCTATCCTTTGATGGAATTTGACATTTTATGACTTGACGAATAGAGGACAAATTCAGCTATGACGTACATATAGTATTTCGTTACAAATGTCAGCCGAAAGACCTAATTTTGAGCTTTTCCGGAGCAATAAATAAAATCTCTTTTTTTTTTGCATTTTTGGACTTTTCTTAATCCACCGACATCGTGGCCATCCTTTAATGGAATTTGACATTTTATGACTTGACAAATAGAGGACAAATTCAGCTATGACGTACATATAGTATTTCGTTCCAAATGTCAGCCGAAAGCCCTAAAATTGCTCTTTTCCGGAGCAATAAATAAAATCTCTTTTTTTTTGCATTTTTGGACTTTTCTTAATCCCCCGACATCGCGGCTATCCTTTGATGGAATTTGACATTTTATGACTTGACGAATAGAGGACAAATTCAGCTATGACGTACATATAGTATTTCGTTCCAAATGTCAGCCGAAAGCCCTAAAATTGCTCTTTTCCGGAGCAATAAAATCTCTTTTTTTTGCATTTTTGGACTTTTCTTAATCCACCGACTAGTAGCCATCATTTGATGTCATGTGGCAATATATGGCTTACAATATAGAGCATTGAGTATAGAGTATTGTGGAAGAACTATCATAAACCTTAGTCAATCTTATTGTAACTATAAGTTCAGACCCATTTAGATTTTTACAAACATTTTGGTAACAGCAAATCAGAGTTGATAAAACTGGATATTTATTAGGTGAGGTGACCATTACCATTATTACCAAATAAAATATATTTTAGAAAAAATAAGAAAGGTAGGATTAGTGACAATGTTTCCTCATTGCCTTTATATGACCCATTTGTATTTTTCAAATAATAAGCAATTAGTAACAAAATCTACGTGAACTGAACGAATGAATGAATGAATGAATTCGTTCGATAGTTCAAATCAATTAGTTACTAACTATCGATAGTTCAAATCATTCGATAGTGCCCATCACTAATGTAGAACCTAAACTGACTGTCTAATTTACACCTTTTTTATTCATTGTCTATTTTTCTTAATATTCAAGATCAGGAGGGAAAATTTTGGCTTCGAAATATCTAAATAAAAATTGTTTTAAATAAATTTGGAGTACAATATTAAATATTCTATGACTGGCTATAGGACGTCTGAACGTCTAAACGTCAAAAAACTGCCAGAAACCTGTTGGAAGAAGATTTTATTTTATTTTTATTTTAAAGACAAATAAGTAACGATTTAATGTATTTGTTTTTTTCTTCTCGATCTTTGTCGTTCGTTTACTAAGCTAAATATAGAAATATGTTTGCTTTTATTTCCGCTAATTTTAAATGAATCTTTAATTGGTCATTTGAATATTTATTTATATACATTATGTACCTATAGGTAAATTATTTTACTCGCACGTGATTCTGGTGCAAATGAGTGTGTGTTTGTCTGAGTGAAAAAATTGAGTTTCGTAATTTTATTGTTAAAAAGTGTGCCGCTAAAAGATTAATGGAAAATTGATTTCAATAGATTCGAAAGAAATTTGATTGAACAAATGACTTTAGGGGTTTCTCATCCAAGGCTAGATTGAGGTAAAAGTAACTTTTACGCATTACAATATTACAGATTATTTCTTAATGGAAATTGACAAATTCACAAGGCCAATTGAAGTGTTGGTATTATTGCTTTTAAGAGGGATAATGTTTCATAGTTGATTGTTGAGAATGATGCGCTTCAAGCTAGCATTAGCACTTTAGGGGTATTACTAAAATTTTTCAGTAATATGTCGTGAATTTGTCGCTCTTGTTTTAAAAAAAAAGTAACACCTGGCAATGCTTACTTAGTTGTCAAGTAAGAATTACTAGAGGTTATTTAAAAACAAAAGCTCGACAATTTTTCCACATGTTAACGACAAATTAAATTACTAGAGTTAACCAAATATTACATTTACTTTTTTACATTTTTGAACTGTTCAATTAATAGAAACGCTTATTCACCTTTATTTTACCATCTTTCTTAACCCTAGAAAGGTAATCATATTTTTTAGTACGTTAAAGGTAATCATTCGTCGAATCGACGAAGTAAAATTTAAATGCAATTTTTTCGAAAAGTTATTTACAAATTCTTGTAGATGTTAATAATTTATTTTTATCAAACCTTTCTTTTAATAAAAACACACTTTTCATTTTATTTTTTTAGATTTGTGACTTTTTATTCTCCTTAAAGATCTATGAAGAATCTATGAGAAATTTTAAAAAGAAAAAATGATGTTCGTCTAATCGACGAAGATTACCTTTCTAGGGTTAAGCATGCATTTTGAATTAAGTGCCGACTTTAACTTGCAGAGTGGTATTTAGATGGTTTAAGAAATCGTTTAGTAAATTTCTATTTCTATTTCTAATCAGTATTAATTTGTAAACTTCGCAAGTTTGATAACTCTATTTTTACTTGCGACTTTTAGGTACTTATACATATATTAGGCAAGTTATGCATTCGTAAAAAAAATCTAACTCGAGATTTTGATAAAAGTTGACATTACGATGATAGCGAAGACCAAAAAAGTGCAATTCTGTCTGTCTGTCTGTCTGTTCGACTACAGCTAAAAAACTCGACCGATTTTCTTCAAACTTGGTAGATATGGGTTTTAATTTTTTACCCCCGGATGTTTCTTTCTTTTTTTAAGACCAAAAATAACAGTACCTGCCATACGAATTTTTTTTCGAAATTTTATAAATATTTTTTTTTCTCAAAAACTGTCCCACAGATTTAAAAGGTAATGGTTGAACAAAACTTTCCAAAAAATTATCTATTATTTTTTTATTTTTGGTACACCCCTTGGAACCATTTTTTTTCTTTTTGTTTTTGATTTTCTCAAAAACGGTACGACCGATTCCGATTATTTTTTTTATGTTGAGGCTCGCCAGTAGTTTCAATATCATTGTGTATTCAAATTTTCACAAATTTTGTTCTGGATTTTTAAAATTTTGAAATTTTTTTTTTTGAAAACTCAATATTTCGAAAACCCCATGCTCGATTTTTTTAAAACTTAATAAATAAAAGTTTGTTAAAATAATCTACAAGATATGAGAAAAAAAAATGTATTTTACCTAAAAATAACGCTACCGTTCGTATTTTTCTCGAAAACGGTTCCGCGAATTTTGGTTGAATTTTTTTTTCTTTCGATTAATTTTTAAGATCTATAATTTAATAAAACAAATTTAAAAACGATATTATTGACTGTACCTACGATATAACGATTTTTTTAAATTTTGAATTTCTCATTATCAACATAACGGATTTTAATGATTTTTTTAGAGAGAAGCGTCTAAAAAGTTTAAAAAACATTGCATTTTAAAACTTTAAGAAAAATTTTTTTTTTGGAATTTTGAAAAAAAATCTATTTTTTTTTTTTGGAAAATTCAATATTTCGATAACGGCTCAATATTTTTTTTGTAAATTTAATTTTTATTCGAACAAATAAAAACTTCAAATTGGCGTACCAAAATTTTTTCTTAAAACTGTTGTAAATTTTTTTTATATATGTATCGGGTTTTTGCAATAAGAGCGCTACAAAAGTTTTTTTTAAATAAAACAAAACCGGTTTCGGATATCAATGAAATTCTTTATTTCTGTGAAAATACGTTCGATGCCGTTATGTATGGAACTCGATTTCGTTTCTTTTGCATGGCCACCACGGGCACGCTTGCAGAAGTCCAGGCGCTGAAACCAATTTTCGACGGTTTTCAAAATTAGCCACAACGACGTCACAGAGATGCCCAACGCTTGAGAACGACGTGTGAGAGACACATTTGGGCTTTCTGCAACTGAAGTCTCAGCGGCAGCAATATTCTCAACACTACGGGCACTTGTTTGTCTCACTGGCACGGGAACATTTTGTACTGTGCCTGTGAATTCAAATTTTTCCACTAGACGCTCAATTGTTGATCTGCTAGGACGATTATGACGACCATAAATTGGACGTAGTGCTCTTAACGTTGAGGCCACTGACTCCGAATTTCGGTAGTAAATTTTAATAATTTCGACTCTTTGTTGGCTCGTATATCTTTCCATCATGAAATGGCAAACCTTACTGAAGAGAAATGTCAAAAGAGCGGCAAGAGATATGGCGTCGTTTGCTGTCCATGTGGCTCTACTTTTGTAGCGTCCCTGTTGAAAAACCCTTTAAAAGCTTATTTTTTTTTAAGAAACCACCTCACTCAGCGTGCAGATGAGCCCGATCACATACCAGATGTTGCTGGGCAAGACGCCCACACTCTAGACTTATTTCTTGATGGTCATCCTAATAAGTATACCATTAATGCAAAGTCTCCATTCGGTACTTATGCCCATTGTATAATATCCCAACAGAATCGTTCAGCAATACAAGAAAGCCAACCGGGACCGTCTTAATAACTTCTTTCGAATCTTTAACTGCTCACTACTATTCCTGGATAGTGACGTTGATGCCTTTGCTAATATGATCACTGGAAGGATTTTTCTCGGGATGCGTACTTTTATTCCTAATAGAATTAAGATCATAAAACCTAAAGTAAAGTCTTGGTTTGATACAAGCTGTAAAAAAGCTATTAGGTTGGAAAAAGTAAGTTTTCAATCTTACAAAGCCAACCAAGGAGAGAACATTGTAATGCTGTTAGAAAAACATGACCGTCAATTAAGGCTAAAAATCCTGCAATGTCCCAACGCTCATATACAACGAATACCCGATAACTAACTCTTTTAGATAAAGCAAATGTACCCGGAGCTCATTTTGCTGCTAGCTCTACGTTACCCGACAGTAACATTGCCGTACTTGAGAACTAAAATCATTCAATGGGACAAGTATATTTCCGCACTCGTACAGTTGAAAGAGCCCTTCGAGATTTTGATATAAAAACACCGCTGGTTCTGATTGAGGTTGGTCTTCTGAAGAGGTGTTCTTCGGCGTTGGAAAAACCATTGCTTCAGCTTTTCCATTGCTCCTACTGCTGTGGAATCTTGCCAAGAAGATAGAAAACAGCATTTGTCCAGCCTGTTCCTAAAAAAAAACGCTTCATCCCGATCCTTCTACCGAGTAATTGCACTCACGTCCCTTCTTTCAAGGTCAAGGTCATGAAATCGCTGACCAATCAATCAAGAAATATCTCGAAGATCGAAAGCTTCTGAATGACCGTTCCTCTGGTGTTCTGATGCCATATCTCACCGAAGGCATTTGAAAATGCGTTCGTTTGATATCAGTAAAACACTCATTCTTTGGACTAGAAATTACCGTCTGGATCGTTCAATACATGTTTTATTGGACTGCTTCAAGTCTGATTTTCATAAAATAAATGCTGGCGTTCCTCAGGGCTCTGTTTTGTGTCCGACTCTCTTCACCATTTTTATAAATGATTTTTTTCTGACACTTCATTGTTTTTTCGAAGACTCTATCCTCAGCTTCTCATACTCGTCCTCTCTTTGGAAATGGAATCCCAGCGGTACTGTATTATAAGCTCACCAAACTCCGATCTTTAAAGCTGCTAAACTGGGTGCTCGGTATGTGGTATATGTATCGATGACGATCTTGTTTGCAATGACAACATTCTCAAGGCCGCCAAAACGCAACTTAAGAGACAAATTAGATTAACCGTAATGGTTTCTTGAAATAGTACCTACCGTTATTTTTGGTCCTAAGAACAAAATTTAAAAAAAATTCTGACGGTTCGAAATTTTGGAATTGAATTTTCTATTATAAAAGCCAAAAATGCATTTCTTTTAAAATACCAATCTAGAAGCTTCAGTTTTTAAGCAAAAATTGGTTAAAACTTGCTTTATCGGTTTTCGATAAAGACTGAAAACAAAAACGTTCAATTCCACTTATTTCTAGGAACCGCTATTATATGTTTTTTTTTCTACGCCATATCTTAATTATTAATATCTACCTTATTAAGGCCTTGACTTTTGTGTAGGTACAAAATATTAATTTTTTTTTTCACCAGTACGTATGCTTACTTAAAATTTTAACTGTAAATTTGTTTTTATCTTTTCAGGTATGTAAAACTTATTGGTTTTTGTATTTAATCGAACGTTTGTAAGTATTTTGAATGGATGGATAAGATTGTCTGCTTTTCTTGTTTAGAAATTTGGGCTCTTTCTTGATATAAATCACAGTTTCCAAAAAATTCTCTCCATTTAAGAAGTCAAATATGAGAAAACCTTATCTATCTAACAATAGCTCCTTCATTCACAAAAGGTATTCTATTCAATAGATAAAAACTTAATTATTTTGGCATTGTAGCCAAATTGGCTTGTACTTAAAAAAACTGTTGCACCTAGCTAAAATTAGCATCAAACGACAATGCTGACCGACTCTGACACATGGCGGGAATAAAAAAAATAAAAAAAAAATGTGCGATGTCAACTTGAAGTCTTTCTTTGCCCCACAATTCACATTGATTCGAAAAAAAAAAAGAAGAAAATAGAGTCAAATCTGACTGTGTGATTCTGAATGCGATGGGAAACAATAACGTGCACCATTGGCGTCATTAGCCGCAACTTGTAAAGATGCTCATCTTTAAACAAAACAAAAACGAATAAGAAAACGGTTCTCACGATTATGTGTTTGGGCGCGATAAAACATTGTTATACGTACGTTACGTGGTAGAATGGGTATATATGTCTATACATATGTATGTATCCAATTCTATTGTCACCGTTAATATCACCGACTCACAATTGAGTGAGGAAATTTTCAGTTTTGTTTGTCTAAGGTATTCATGTAGTTTAGCCTTGAACATGATCTGCGGCTTGCCACCGACGACGACGACGACGACGACTCTCTGACAACCGACATGGGAAGCCCACAAAAGTAGATAATCCAAACCGAATGACAACTTGAAGAGCTTAATAAGGGAAGGGGGACCAATAAAGTAGTCAAGTATATTCTCAATATAGGGTGATTCGAGTTTAACCTAAAAATAAATACAAAAAATACCTTCCACACACCACGAACACTTTTTTTTTTTGGATTCAATGGAGTATCTTGAAAGACTTGTGGGTTCGAAACTATCCTATAAGCCACATATCATATTGCTTATTGACGAAAAAATCCATTAAGAAAAAAATAAGTTTCAAATAATTTTTTGATGAAATTCAGGATCTTCCTAAAGACCAATTGGTTCTTCAAATGATCAAGAGTCTAAAGTTTTTGTGTCAATTTGATCTTGAAAAGTTCTAGACTAAGTTCTTTATGCAATATTTACCACAATATAACCTGAGAGACTCGCAATTACTGATAAAGACGTAGAATCGACTGATTTGGTTGATTTTGAACTGAAAAAATTATGGCTTAGATGTGTTCGGCTCTTCGACCCTTGCGTTGTCCCAATGGCAAAGAAAAATTCAAATACGAATGCATTTAGTCAATCAATCGACGTGCTGCCCATCTGCCACTCAGAATTTCGGTAGTAATTTTCAAAAATTCAAAAACAATGCTCGTTCCTAAACCTTTTCGTGATAAAAACGTACATTTTGATTAAAGTTTTGACATTGACAGATCATAAAAAATGATAAATCATTTCGAAAATTCACCTAAGTTCTTATAAAATCAGATGCACTTTTAAGGGGAGCAGGTGGAATTCTCTGCGTTCTGTCAATTAAACTGAATAACTGATATTTTTCTCATAGCGGTTTTTGATCAGACGATCAAATGATAGGGAGACGAAAAAGTGGCTCAATTCTGCCTGTCTGATCGACTACACCCTAAACAGCACAGCCATTTTTTTAAGATTGGTATATAATATTTTGCTTTTTACCCCCGACACGTTTTTCACCCTTTTTTTTTAAGAACAAAAAATAACGTCAAACCATCTTATTTTTCGAAATGTTAGAAAATATTATCATTACAATATGTACGAGTATATTTGATTTTTTTTAAATTACATTTAGTAAAAGCTTACTAGTAGTTGGAAAAAAAATCCAGAAAATGTTTAAAATTTTTTTTAAGTTTAAGTTTCTGAAGGTAATATATAATATTTTATTTCTTTTTGGATTAAAAAAAAAATAAATCCTGTTTTATTGTTAAAATTTACAGCATTTTTTGTTTGGAAACTCAATATTTCAAAAACCATATGCCCGATTTTTTTGAAACATCACAATCAATAGTTTTGCTTATACATCTATTATTTTATTATTTTTAAAAATAAAAATACTTACCATACAAATTTTGAAAAATGGTTTTCGAAAATACTTTTTTCTCGAAAACTGTACCTAGAATTTTCATAAATTTTTGTAGTGTTTCGCTTGATTTCTATAATTCAATAAAAAAAATAAAATGCACGACTGGGTTGCACGAACTTGTTCTTATGTAATAGACTAGGAATTTTAAAAACGAATGTTATTAGAGAAAACTGTTCATAAAGATAAAATTAATTTTTTTAATTCTTTTAGTAGTAAGAGACAAAAAGTAAAGAGCAAAAATTATGAGTCGTTGTAGTGGCATCCCTATAAAAAAATTTCATTAAAATCCGTTATATCTATAATGAGTAAATCAAAATTCGAAAAAATGGTTCTATGGTAGGTACAAGCTGTAATATCTTAATTTAATTTTTTTTTATTTAATTAAAGATGGTGAAAATTAATTGAAAGAAAACATTTTTTTTATAAACATTCTAGGCACAACCGCTTTCGAGAAAAAAAACAATTTTCGAAAACTATTTTTTTTAACATTTGTACAGCGGGTACCTTCATTTTTAGGTAAAATAAATTTTTTTCTCACATCTTGTAGATTATATTGAGAAACTTTTACGTATCAAGTTTAAAAAAATCTAGCATTGGGTTTTCGAAATATTGAGTTTTGAAAAAAAAAAATGATTTTTTTTTTTAAATCCAAAAATTTGAATACACAATTATTCTATTCAAGTTTTTGGGGAGCTTTAACAAAAAAAAATATCAAAATCGGTGGTACAGTTTTTGAGAAAATCAAAAACAAAAAAATGGTTCCTTGGTGGGTACCCTCAATAACCATTTTTCGTAAAATTTGTTTCAACCATTAACTAGCTTTAACTAGAGTTGTTCTTAGAAAAAAAAAAAGAAAACAACGTGTTGGGGGAAAAAATTCAAAATGATATCTATCAAGTTTAAAGAAAATCGACCGAGCCGTTTAGGCTGTAGTCGAATAGATAGACAGACAGATAGACTTGATCAAAATCTCGAGTTCGATTTTTTTTCCGAATGCATAACTTGCCTTATAGAATCTATAAGTCGCAAGTAAAGATTAAGAAATTACTGACATTACCTAAAAAAGAACTATTTTTCCAAATTTTTGAATTTCTCATCTGCATAACTGATTCAAATATCAAAATTTAAAAAAATATTTACAAAAAAAAAATAATGTTTTTCTCGAAAATTATAAAAATGGTTACTGATTTTTTACTTAGAATAGAATATATTATGTATTAACATAGACTGCAAGTTGTGCATTCGTAAAAAAATCGAACTCGAGATTTTGATCAAATTTGACATTACGATGATAGAGAACACGAAAAAAGTGGTTCTCGCAATCATTATTATAAACGTAATGGATTTTGATACATTTTTTACAGAGAAGCTTCCTAAATGTTTGAAAAAAATTTAATATTTGGAAAAAAAATCATTTTTTTTTTTGAAAATTTGATTCTCAAAAACAAGGCAATATTTTTTTTGGAAACTTAATTTTTATTCGCACAGTAATGAAAGAGTTAAAGTAGGTAGTACCAACATATTTTCTTTAAAATGTTTTGAATATTTTGTAAATAAAAGCTTATTTTTTAAGAAACCGCTGCAACAATTATAATTTTTGTTCTTGCATAAATTTATATTTTTTGTAATTCGGTTCTTCAAATATTTACTAAAAGAGTTATTTTCGCACTTTAAAAAACTGAATTTTATACTAATGACCATTTTTTAAAAACATTCATTTTTAAAATTCCAAGTATCTTGAACATAAGAGCCAGTCTTGCATTTAATTACTTCAACATCAATTGGACCAAAGTTTGAATTTGAAAAGAAAATTTTACGATACTCGTACCTACAGAATTTTGAAACAATTGTTTTGAACTTATGGCTTTTTCAAATAGCGACTTTTTAAATACACCAGACTTTTGAACACACAATTTTCTTAGTTATACAGAACAGGGATTTCCAAATACAGAATTTTTTCTTATAGTTAAGAGGTCTTAAGGGTCTACATTTATAACTTCAGTTATTTGAAACACACAGTCTTTATATTGAAATATAAATAAAAAAAAATTAAGACCCAATCTGCTCTTAACAGACTGGTAAATTTGATTACAGTTTAAAAAAAGTTTATATAAAGAAGTTTGGGTTCACTTTTTCGGCTTCTTTCTCATTTCAAGTTCGAATCATAAACATTCTTGGTCAAATGTATTAGGGACCTCTAAAAAATTGTCATAATTTAAAACGGAAGTTAGATAAATAAAAACGATGCATGCAGTAACGATAGAAATTTATTTTTATTAAAGAAAATTTAATATGTAGTGTTGCCACCCTTGGGATTTTATGACTGCTGCTATCCTTTTAGGCATGGAGCTAACCATCTTGCGGCACTTAACTGAACTTATTTTGTTTCATTCCTGTTTTAAAAAATTATTAGCATTTCTTTTGATGTTGTCGGATGCTTTCAGATGAAAATTACCTAAAGGTGCTCAATTGTGTTCAGATCTGGAGACTGCGCATACCGTGGAAGCAGATCAATTCTGTTTTTAACAAACCACCGAAAAGAAAGAGCAGAATTGTGGGTAACTCCCACACATTATTCATTTTTTTGCAACGTCATTAATAGATTTCAAATTTAGCATAAAAAAAAGAGAAAACAAATATTTAAAAGAATAGAGCCAAGACTCTTGGCCCTAAAAACTGTATACGCAAAAATAATATACCTAAATAAAATCAAAGCACTTTTGTAAAGTTATAAAACAAAAATTTGAAAAAAAAAAAAATAAAAATGGTCTTAAATTTAATACTTTATATCGTAAGAACGTATGATAGATATATTTATAGTCACTATGACTTCAATGGGCATAAGAAATTCTTACTTACAAAAGAAAATATTTTTTTCATATTTCAAAAGAATGTCTTACAACTTTCTAACAACTACCAACAAAGATATTAATGCCTTCTGCAACAGTTACCATACATAGGTCCTTAAGTTTATTATCTCATGATTGCCTACAGTCAGTGCTGTAAAGTCTTCTTACTAGGAAATAACTTGTGCTGTTTTATATCGTTTGTGTAATTAACAAAAAGAATTGGACTAAAAACATCTCCTTGTGGCACCTCAATATATATATTCTGTTACGCCTTGAATAGGTATTCCTTTCCCTGTTGTTCTTGTTCTCTAAGATTATTTAAACTTTAACTGATAGTAGCGGATTATAAAGAAGGTTTGGAAGACTTGGCGAAATGATCTTAAACGGATCTTTATTCCTCTAAAGACTTCAGTTTTATTGTTGTTGTTCCAGAAACCAAACTGGTGGGCAGGAACGAGTCGTAGTATTACGTTTTATACCCATGATTTCAAAGCTGTCCTTAAATTAAACTTTATCAAATATCTACCTTAAATATTTCGTCGAAAATAAATATAAATAAGTCACTTACGGATTCTAAATTACATAAATGTCAGAAGCCCATTGAAGTTATGTGTTTCAAAGGGATTGATGGCTTTCTCAATATATTTAGTGAATGAGTCTGGCTTAACTTTATAAAGTTCAATCAATTCACCATAAATTGTGTCTAATTGAACAAATAAAAAATCATTTCAGGTTTTAATCAAACCCAAAAAACGGTTTTCTGCAAACCGTTCGTCCGTGCATACTCCCGTATCTGTCACGTCACGTCGACTGTTAACTTAGAGTTGCGTAATGCTTGACTAAATTTAAGTATGACGTTACTTTAGAGAAAATTTTGTTTGGGAACTAAATCCACAATAAGGTAGATTTCGAATTAAAAAAGTCTCCAAAAATTATATGATCACTATACACCTTCACTTAATCTTTGTCTTAGAATCTTTAAAGCACCAGCATTTGACTCCATAAAACCGAAATCACCCTGTTTATCGTATCTTCTTGCGCGTATCAAGGAAGCACATGATTAAGATGATGACTTTAGAGCGGATTTCCTCAAAGCAGCGATTGACCCACTTACGTTCCGTAAATCGGATGTCATTGATGGGAACCCGTCACAGTCGCCTTCTTCGTCTGGTTTTCAGTTTCTCTGTGAGCTGTGTAAACACACAAACATGAATTATTATAAAGGTGACACCGCTTCACCAACGAAGACGACAATGACGTCGCACAATTTTCTGACTTCGTCGAATGGGAAACGATGGGTTTCATATTATACAAGATTGAGATAGCTTCTCCTGGAACGTGATGCCTAATACAAACACCAACACGTAACAAGATACTGTGTGTTTTTTTTTTTTAAAGATATTTGCTTAGGTGGGACAAGCAGGACTTATCTATTCCTATAGATACCTGCCTTTGAGGATTGGTTGCATGAAGATTTGTGGTCGATTTACCTTCGGTGATGCTAAGGTGGATAAGGCTCTTTCGTGTGTGATGACAGAGAATACAATCCACGTACATACATATAAAGTCAAGGAAAGTGCTTTGTAGATTGTGTCAATTTAAAAGCTTATGGAAAGGTTCTTATGGATTTGAAAAATTTTTAAGGCGGCAAAAATGTAATTTAAGATACCTACAAAAGAAGTTTCTCATTTCATATTGTCATTGAGAGGGATAATTTGATTTATGGTCAAAGGGAGATCATCGAATGAGAAAACGATGATACTTTTGAATTGAGAGTCTCTGCTTTGCTGATAATCTGGACGTTTTTTCTCACATTGTCACTGCGGGAAGTTTTTTTTATTTTTTAAAACATTTACAATACCTTTACTGTAACCAATTTCTGTCCAAAGTTTTAAATTAACCAAGAAGATTTTTGCGTCAAATCATGGTTGTCGCGTAAATGCGCAATTTAAAGGGTAATCAATTTTGTTTTTAAGGATGGATCAGATTCTAAAAACCAATTTGGTGTATGTCTGGAGCTTGAATCTGCTAAAATTGTGTATACTCGTACCTCAGGCTTTAGATCGAAGACAAGGGTTTTTTGAAAAAGTTTTAGGGTTGTCTTACTCATGAACTTGTTCTCAATTTAAAACAGACAACCCAGAATAATGTTGCCAGCTTTCCTTTCTAAGAATTTTAACTAAATAATGGGTGATTTTTTTGCTATTTTCTTTTTGGCAACACTGGTTTTGACAGCTCACGCACGTTTCGTATTTTGTGTCACTGTCAAAACATCTTCAGATTGGTCTTTAAATTAACCATGAATCGTCTTACAAACGTACAACGCTTGCAAATTATTGAATTTTATTTTAAAAATGTGTGCTCTGTTAAGAAAGTTCATCTCGCGGTTCTTCCATTTTATGGTCAGTTTAATCGACCTACGGACGCGGCTATTCGGGCTATTGTGACTAAATTTCGCACCAAGTTTACATTGTTGGACATTAAACCACCAACACGCTCACGTAGAGTGCAAACTGAAAAAAATATTTCAGCTGTATCGGACAGTGTTAGTGATGACCGTGAATTATCGATTCGGCGCCGTTCGCAGCAATTGGGCCTCTGTTACTTCACTACGTGGAAAATTTTGCGAAAGGATTTAGGTGTGAAGCCTTTCAAAATACAGTTGGTGCAAGAATTGAAGCCGAACGACCTACCTCAACGCCGAATTTTTGGTAAATGGGCTCTTGGAAAGTTGGCCGAAGATCCAGTTTTTTATCGAAAAATGGAAGAGCTTGACTGGCATGACATGTGGTTTCAACAAAATGGTGACACATGCCACACAGCACGCGTAACAATAGACCAATTAAGAGGCGAGTTCGGTGAACAGTTTATTTCACGTTTGGGGCCGGTCAATTGGCCGCCTGGATCGTGCGATTTAACGCCTCTAGACTATTTTTTGTGGGGCTATGTTAAGGCTCATGTCTATAACGACAAGCCCGCTTCGATTGACTCACTGGAAGCCAACATTGAAGCATTTATTTGCGAGATACCGGCCGAATTGTTAGAAAGAGTATGCCAAAATTGGACTAAGCGGATGGACCATTTGAAGCGAGTAAAGTAGGACTGTTTATATACTATCTGCAAAATTTCTTGGTTAAAATTACACAAGCCAACTCGATTAAGAAAAATGATTTAGATCCACACTATCGGCGGCTCTCCGCCTATAGTTTGGTGTTGACCTTGACCTAAACCTCCATGTTTTCTAATCACCTCAATCCCTGGGAAGTTGTCTCCAGTTTCCCATGCAAAGATATTTGCGGTCTTCTTCCACCTGCGTTATTTGAGTGGCGAACTTCCTTTTCTGTGTTTCAAAGTAGTTGTTTAATTTTAGACGTGATACAAGCTAGTATTAAAAGGGAGAGATAGATGTAAAACCGGGTGCTAACCGGAAATTATATGTCAGCCCTTGCAGACAGTTCCAAAATGGATGCTGGGGTTGCGTTAGCCATCTTCTTAGACACTTACTTTAGGTGGCGCTCACAGTCCAGGGTGGACTAAGGCCTCAACCAACAAGCCCCTCCAGCTAGCTCGGTCCCTAGCTAGCTGCCTCCAGTTACGCACTCCAAGTTGGTTGAGGTCGCTCTCCACTTGTGCGCGCCACCTGAGGTGGGGTCTTCCTCTGCTGCGCAGACCATCAGTGGTGGATTCGAAAATTCGACGGGCTGGTGCGTCGGTGTCCATACGCTCCAAGTGTCCCAGCCATTTCAGCCGTTGTATTTTCAGCTTCTTGACTAGGTCAACGTCGCTGTAAAACCCGTACAGCTCGTTGTTGAACCTTCTTCTCCATACTCCATCGATACAGACTGGACCGAAAATCAAACGAAGAACTTTCCTTTCAAAGCACCCAAGCAGATTTTCATCCGTTTTAGACAGTGTCCATGCTTCTGCCCCATACAGCAGGATCGGGATGATGAGGGTCTTATACAAGGTCTCCTTGGTTCTTTGAGATAAGGCTTTATTACTCAAACGCCTTCTTAGCCCGAAGAAACAGCGGTTGGCAAGAGTAATTCTTCGCTTAATCTCTGCACTGATGTCGTTTTGCGATGTTATAGTGGAGCCTAGGTAGACAAAGTCTTTGACGACTTCGAAGTTATACCTATCCATCGTGAAGTTTTGCTCGAGTCGACGATGTTGAGATTCCTTTCTCGATGATAGCATACACTTCGTCTTGTCCTCATTAACAGCTAAACCCATTTTCGCCGCCTCCAGTTCAATACTTGCAAACGCACCGGTAACAGCTCGCTTCGTCATCCCAATGATATCAATATCATCCGCATAAGCAAGCAGTTGAACTGACTTTTGAAAAATTGTACCTCTATTGTTGGCGTTTGAGTTTCGTACAATTGCTTCAAGAGAGATGTTAAATAGGTTGCATGATAGCGCGTCGCCTTGCCTCAGACCTTTCTCGACATCAAAGGGTTCGGTGGGGTTCTTACCGACCTTGCACAAGCGGACGAGCTAGGCAGGGATTTCGAGATGAGACATGGCTCTATATAGTTGTTCTCTGTCCACGCTATCATACGCGACTTTGAAATCGATAAAAAGGTGGTGTGTATCGATTTGGAAGTCCTGGGTTTTTTCCAAAATCTGTCGAAGTGTGAACATCTGATCCAGGTAGGTGATATCTTCTAAGACAACCCACCCATAAATAGATCAACAAAGCTTCATCACTTTTGAAGTGTTTTCCAAGTGGAAGTGCTTGTAGTTTAAGAGGCCGCAAAATATCTTTCCACATGTGAACTGATGAATAAGAACATATCTCCATAGAAAGCCAGGCGGCAATCGGAGCCATTTCGTTAATTGTCACGAAGTTAAAACTGGTTGCTCGTTGCCGTTGTGAATTAAGATTGCTCGGCGAAACAAATTCAGTCACCCTTCGATGGGTCTCGGGACACCGTGACATTTATGAATATGAAATGATTGATGACCTGATCAGTTGAACCAAGCCAAATTGTATCCTGGATACTCATGCCACTGGAATAGGAAAAGTACAGAATTCACCAAAGTTTCCTCAAGACCGCAAATAACAGATGGTCAGCAATTGACACTCTTGTCGGGTTTCAAGGAATCTTAGACCAGATATACTCGTATCAAGGGTAAAAGAGGGTATCTACTGAAGTTTAGCAAACTTCAATTGTCTCTCTTGGTTCGAGTCCTTCTAGGTTACAACTCAATGGGAACCCAAATGAGCAGAATGAGGACATCTAATGTCAGGACGAAAAGGTGGAAGAAGGCTCATTTCACTTCCTTTGTAAACAACCCAGGTTAGCCAGAACTAGAACAGATGCCCTCGGAGAATTGCCAAACCTATTTGTTGCATGCGTTTTTGAATACAATCTAGTTCATGCGACTGTTGAAGAGGTGTAACACAAAATATTTAGAAAACGTCTTTTTTTAAATACCTTCATAACAAATGTGTATGCTGCGCCCATTTTTGAGGACGTTTTAGAATAAAGTCCTCAGGTTTTCCGAAATTGAAAAAAGATACAATTTAATTTGTAAAATACCTACTTTTTGGAGTTTCTTTTGAGTCTTGTTAATACGATAATTTTTTAAGAAATCAAAAAAAAAAAAAAAAAAAAATACAAAAATATATGTGTGTATACTAACTATGTGTTTTTTTTTGTAAATTCGCTCATACAAAGACTGGTCTACGTTCGATTCGATAGAAGCCGATCGTATCAAGATGATGGATGCGGTAAAATGTGTACCCAAAGCTATCTAAATAGCCTTATGTTGTAAGAAATTTAAAAAAAATAGCTGACGTCTATGATGACAAACTTTTTAAATTTTGGCTAATTGATTTTTGACAAAAGTCGCTTGTCGCTTAAACAATGGTTTAACGCTTACTCTTTGGAAGCGTTTTTGTCTAACGCCGTATTTGATCTACAATTTCTTAAGAAAGTGGCAAAAAAAAAAACAAAAAACGCTGCCTGTGTACAATTTCTTGTGTTATCTCCTCCTCCAGTAACCGTCCGACCAAAAATACATCGTAAAATTGTCCACTCAAAATAACCTAAAGCGTTCTTCCTCGTCATGAACCTTTGAAAAACTTCAGTTTGATCTCAGCTTTGCTATCATTGTTTTTAATAATCATTTTTAAGAAGTAAAGGGTGGGCCAACTAGTTGTTTCTTTCCAATCATAGTTTAATTTGACACTGACAGCTGTTTCCTACTCTAAATCTTGACGTAAAGTGTCTTGCTTTATTAAGGAACAACGTTGGGAAATATTGAAAACTGATTTCCAAAGTGAGTGCTGTGTAGGCCAAACAGTACGTTTTTTTGAAAAAAAGTTTTGGCCGGAATGAAGCACCCACCGCGCCTGCTGTACAAAAAGTTCATAAGACTGGTATTCTAGTCGACAACATTCATGGTCCCCATCGTCGGTACGGTGCGCACAGATGAGAATGTGGCTGCTGTAGTCGAGAGTGTGAAACTCAATTCACGAACATCAACTCGCCATCGATCACAACAACTCAACATTTCACGCCCTAGCCGAAGGTGAATTCTGCACAAAGATCTCGGATTATTCGCTGAAAATGTCTAATTGACTCAGGAATTGAAGGCGCACGAACATCCGCTGCATTATCGCTTCGCAGCTTGAATTGAGCTAGGATTTCGAGCAAGAAATAATTTTTTTCTGACAAGGCGAATTTTCGTCTCGACGGCTACGTTAACAAATAAAATTGCCGCGTCTGGGGCTCGGAAAACCCGCACGTTATTGTACAGAAGCCAATGCATCCACAGAGAGTCTACATATTGTCCGGATTGTGGAGTGGTGGCATCATTGGACCTTTTTTTTTTCAAAAATGATGATGGGAACATTGTTTCGGTCAACGGTGGGCATTACGGAGCCATGATAACCGACTTTTTTTTTTTTTTTTTTTTTTCTTACTGAAATTGAAGACATGGATTTGGACGACCGCTGGTTCATGCAGGATGGCGCGCCCAATTGCCAGACAACCCATGCCACAATCGATCTTTTGCGCACCAATTTCCCAAATCGTGTTATTAGCCGTCTTGGCGATGTCGATTGGCTGCCTCGGAGCTGCGACTTGACCCCTTTGGGCTTTTTTTTTTTTGTAGGGAACCGTGAAGGACCGATGTTATGCTACCAATCCGGAAGCGATTCAAGCACTTAAAACCAATATTATCTAAGCAATCCATGAGCTACAGCCCGAAACCATCAACAAGGTCTTGGAAAATTGGAGTATTAGAATGCGCTATTGCGAAGCCAGCCGAAGCAGCCACTTGAACGACGTTGTTTTTCATAATTAATGGGAAAGTTTGGTCCTACTATTAAAGCCACAATACATGAACAAAATTTAATTTTGTTCTTTTCTTTTAATTTTTAAAAAGAAACTTGTATTTGGTCCAACCCTTTATTTAAATTCCGTTGAGTTCACATTTTAAAACAAAATAGAACTTTATCTATTAAGTGTAATCTCTAATTGTGTTGCCATTTTTGTAAATATTTTAATAGGCCCAAATATTAAATTCTGCTATAAAGTAAAGTTTTTTTTTGTTTCTATTTAAATAAACTAGCGCACTTCAGATCTGTCAATTTCCCACTCACTCAACTAATTCGATTACAAAAGGACAAGTCCAGATAAGAAACATTATTAATTCATTTTGAAGAGCTCTAAATTTAGAAAACCCTTGCTATCATCAATTTGAAGCTCTACAAGTCAAAAAAATTAATTCTCAGATCATTCATCATTTTCCATTGTAAAAATCCCTTCTAATCCACTTTGAAAGTTAAACAACTAATAAATGGCTGAGGGTTTTATCATCATCCCCACCACCACCACCACCATCATCATCATCATCGTAGTCGACAATTTATTTGTCAACCTGTCCCCTGTCCTTGAGCATCCACTTTATCATCAGATTTGCCAGTCGATGTCATTAATCAAAACACAAGCAGAGAAATAATGTTTTTTTTGTTTTTTCGTGTTTATAATTCAATCGCAAATTGAAAAATGGACAAATTCCTTCGGACATGTTTCGACACAAAAAAAAACTAAATTTTATTTTTTTTCATTCGAATGTCCTCGTTTTATTTGTATTGTTCGAATTTTTGGGTTCAACAATCTGCAGATTATGACCAAAGCCCCCAGAGCCAGAGACTTAGATCGTCTTCCAGCCGAGCTGACACAGAAAAGATATTTACAAAAATGAATATCCGTCAGGATAACACAGTCCTCTTGTACTTATTGTCAGAGTTGGAAGGCGGTAGTGGCCGCCATTCCCAACGCCAACAACACCACTAAACAACGGCCACTGACTCAACAAAACAAGAAAATCCTTTTAGCAAAATGAATAAGGCAACAAATTGTGAGAAATCATTTGAAAGGATTAGACGTTGTAAGGCAAGCTGACAGTAGTAGTGCCATAAGGAAGCAGGGAGCTCTGCTCTGGGTAAGGACAAACCCTAGACAAAGGGGTTGAAGGAACTCAAAATGCAACCGTAAAATAATGTATTCAGTTTTGATGCAGTTCCGAATCCAAAGTGCGAACTAAAATATCCTTTTTCCTTGCAAACATACCTATTAGACTCGTACTCTCCTGACGATACCGTACCAAACGATGGATGCATCTAAGTGCTAAGGACTAGATTCTAAGAATTTAAAGTTCATTCACCGGAAGAAAATGATTCCTGTTCGTTGGTGTAGAAAATATGAATTGTGTCTGCCTAGGCACACACCACAGATACAGAAACACAGAGAAGCAACGATAAGGATATTAAATTACAAAATGCCTTCGAGACTAAAGATTGCCATAAAAGATTTATAAATGCATGGGAAATGGAAAGATTTGTGGCTTAAAGGAGTGCCAAGGAGATGCTTTTTCTGATTGAATAGTTATGATTGGGATTGAATAATGGATGCAAACGAATGGCTGTTGTTTGGAAAACAAGAGAAACAGACCAGTTTCTATAGAATTTTGAGAGGAGAAAATTATTTATTTTGAGATGTGTTTGTGTATTTATGAAAGACAAACATTGATTTGTGCCGAAGGTAGAAGGTAAACCGGGGCAAGCAAAGGGTGGGCCAAATACAAGTTGCTTTTAAAAAATGCAATACAATTAGCAAATTTTTTTTTTCCAGTATTATGGGTTAATAAGTAGGAGCAAAGACTCCCATTAATTATGAAACACATCGACTGGCCTTGCAGTAGCGCATTCTGTCACTCCAAGAATTTTCCAAGACCTTGTGGATGGTTTCTGGATGAAGCTCATGAATTGCTTGGATAATATTAGCCTGAAGTGCTTGAATCGCTTCCGGATTGTTGGCATAACATCCTTCACGGTTCCCCAAAATAAAGTCCAAGGGGTCAAGTCGCAGCTACGAGGCGGCCAATCGACATTGCCAAGACGGCTGATAACACGATTTGGGAATTCGGTGCGACAATTAACGATTGTGGCATGGCGCGATCCTGTATAAGCCAGAGTTTGTCCAAATCCATGTCTTCGATTTCAGTAAAAAAAAGTTGGTTATCATGGCTCTGTAACACGTACCGTTAAGCGAAACGTTGTTCCCATCATCATTTTCGAATAAAAATGGTCCAATGATGCTACCACTCCACAATCCGGACTAAACTTACACTCCATGTGGATGCATTGTCTTCTGTGGGTCTTGCGAGCCCCAGATGCGACAATTTTGTTTGTTAGCTGCCGAAATGAAAATGCGCCTCGTCAGAAAAGATGATTTTTGCCCGAAATCCTTGTTCAATTCAAGCTGCTCTAAGGATCAAACTGCGAAGCGATAATGCAGCGGATGGTCGTGCGCCTGCAACTGCTGAGTCAATTGGACCTTGTATGCGAATAATCCGAGATTGTTGCGCAGAATTTCTCTTCAGGCTAGTGCGTGAAATGTTGAGCTGTTGTGATCGATGGCGAATTGATGTTCTTGAATTGAGTCTCACACTCTCGGTCTCGGCTACAGTAGCCACATTCTCGTCTGCGTGCACCGTACGACGACGGGGATCATGAGTGTTGTCCACCAGTCTCACTAACTTTTTGCACAAACTTGTGTAGAGCAGGCGCGATGGGTGCTTCATTTAGGCCAAAACTTCTTTTCAAAAAAAAAAAAAAAAAAAAAAAAAAAAGCGTTCAACGGGTGTACTGACTTTCTGTCAAGATTTCGAGCGGTAAACTGCTGTCATTGTCAACAAAACCTATGATTTTAAAAGAAACCATTCGATGGCCCACCCTTTATAGTTAGGGCTTTTTAAAAAAGGCATTTCATTGAGTTCGAAACTTGTCTCCGTTTGAGGGTACAGATACCATTTGCCTTAATCCGAATGCTCGTCCTTCAACCACTTACAGAGTTGACGAATTGGTTTGAATTCAAAAGGGAACTTACTTGTCACGAATATAATCCATAGGTATATTGGATTTAAGGCCACAAAAGGGTTGCCCATACCTGCTTAGTTTATTAAATAAAAAAAAAATTGAAGCGTAGAACTTTAATATATAAAACAAAATCGGGTTTGTTCGAACACTTATAACTCGAGAACGGCTTAACCATTTTTCATGATTTTTGATTTGTTGTATTTGTCTCCGTCCCGAATAGCAGAATAACTATTAAAACCATTGAAAAATTTACGAAAAAATAAAATAAAAAAAATATTTTCCCATAAAAAATGTTAATGGGTTTCGTATAACTGTCAAACATTCAATGTTAATCTTAAATTAAAGAACGTATCCACAAAATTCGGATAACGGCTTCACATGTATGAATATGCGCAAGATGCAATGACATATGTATGTTCGTCATTATGGTCGGCCAGACTTATTCATTACATTTACATTTAATCCGAAATGAATACAAATTGTTCAAATACTGCCTCCTACACTGAAAATAAAATCTAGGCATATATGACAAAACTGTAGGTAGATCTAATAAAATTTTTGTCAATATACGTCCAACAAAAAGTTTTGTCAAATTGATAAAAATTACAGAATTTTGTTGAGGTAACAAAAAATATTTTGTTGTATCCACAAAACTATTTTGTTATGCTAACAGATGAATTTGTTAAAAACACAAAAATATTTTGTCAATATGACAAAATTTCGTAGAATTTACAAAATAAATTTGTCATATTAACATTACATTACATTACATATTACACTACTCCGTAGATAAATCTACGAAGTAGAGACACTTAAAGCACTGGCAACTGAGGCCATCGGCTTAGACAACACAACAGAGAGAGACAGACAGAAAGAAAGAACAACAGAGGAAAACACATGTCAACAGCACACGGTTGGTATTTGAACGGTCCCCCATCCAAGTACTAACCATGCGCAATGATGCTTGATTTCGCTGATCGATGGGAAGCGATGCTTTTTTTTTTTTTTTTTTTTTTAAATTCATTTTTATTTCATTCAATCTTATAACTATCTTAATGCTAGACAAAAATTCATAAAACTAGCCTACTTATCAATAACTTACAACTAACTTACTGGCCCCATACGGGCACTCTAAGTTAAACTATATTCTTATAACTACTGCCTTTAGGCCTAAAAAACTATGTGGAATTCAATTACTATATCTATTTTTTTTTTGTTTTCTCGAGAAAATTTTAAAAAACTCGGATTCTTTATCATTTTGACTTTTTTTTATATAAAACTTACAAACTAAAATTAAACTAATTAAAACTACCTAGAACCACTTAAACTACTTAGAATAAACTAAAACTACCTAAAACCACTTAAACTACTTAAAATAAACTAAAACTAAATTAAAACTACCTAAAACCACTTAAACTACTTAAAATAAACTAAAACTACTTAAAAACTAGAACAACCACAGCGGAGTTTTTTTTTTTTTTTTTTTTTTTTTTTTTTTTTTTTTTTTTTTTTTTTTGTTTTTGTACATTTGAAGAATGTAGGGTTTTTTTTTTTTTTTTTTTTTTTTTGCCACTGTGCCTATTCTTTTTAAAACTAAACCTGTGACTAAAAAACAGGTATGCAAGCCGGCCACGGCTCTAACACCCCACCCCGACTACCCATTGTCAAATACCGATTGAAGCCACCAAAACTGGTTCTCCTGCTTCACCCTATCAGTTTTGTCCCGTTCGGACACAGCCCTACTGAACCGTAGGAGCTCTTCTCCGTCTTGTGCCACGACGTCCCGAGTGTAAAGGAGCCGCCGGTCCACGGTTCTTCGTCTGACGTGGTAGATTAGCGGTACTGCCAATCTATCCTGTATCAGACCGCATCTATCTAAATAGAGGAATGCCTCTGGAGGAATGAAGCCACTCAAGCGTGCATTTTCAAAATATTCGTCATTTGGGTAGAACGCCCCGAAAATCAAATTATTGGTCGAAGTCATAGCCCTCGCAATGTGACCCCGAATAAGTTTTATCACGAAATTGTCAACTCTGTTGATCCGAGCCCCGTTGTATAGAGCCTCGTTCGGATAATAGTGAACATAAGAAGATTCGGGTGTCCGATGCAAACCAGTACAGCGTCGAAGACACTGCCGCTCGAACACCCGAATTCTCTCCATCTGAGATGGAGCAACGTTGAACCACACTGGACAACCATAAACGATCATCGGCCGTATGAGGGCCATGTAGCAAATGACCTTCACTCTGGGGTCAAGCCGACTGCTGTAAAACAGTCGTTTCGTCAGAGCTAAGGCTCCTCTGGCCCTGGCCAGCGCAGCATCTATATGTCTGTCGAAATACAGATACTGATCCAACCAGATACCGAGGTACTTCACTACACTTTTGCTCGTTAATCGCTGCCCGTGAGGATCAACGATGACCATCTTGCGCCAATTCTTGCGCGTATCCCGCGGGGCTCTAGCCAACGGAGTCCGGAACAAAATTGTTTCCGACTTCTGGACATTTATTTTCAGTTTCCAGTCATCGCAATATCGCTGAATCTTCTCAAAGTCACGCTGCAAGAGAATTCTAATAACCTCAACCTTTCGGGCCGTTCTGTACGCAATTAGATCGTCGGCATACGCTATTGAGTTCGGAAGGCTACCTATCAGATCACTGGTGTAAATGCTGAAGAGAATTGGCGAATTAACCGCTCCCTGTTGTAGACCATTTTTGATTTCAAAAGTTGTGGTAGAAGTTACATTGCCACTTTTGACAACAAACTTTCTACCGTTAAGCATATCATAAAGCATATACATCAATGGTTTACTAATGCCAAGTCTGTTCAGTTTCAGATAAAGACCCTCTAACCATACGGTGTCGAAGGCCTTTTCTAAGTCCACCAAAACAGCACCCGTGCATTGTTGTTTTGACTTATTCCATTGGATATCAGAAACGAGCTTAGCCGCGGCATGAATTGTGTCATGTCCCGCCTTGAACCCGAACTGGTTATCCGGAATTATTGTGTTGTCCGCAGCCCATTTAATCAGAGCCCTATTGATGATCTTTTCGAAAACCTTGCTGATGCTCGGAAGAAGACTTATCGACCGAAGATTGGACGGATTGGAGTTGTCCTTTCCCTTTTTCGGGAGAGGATGTACCACAGCTGTCTTCCAATGCACTGGATAATATGCATTATTCAGCGCATTGTTAAAGAGTGTGGTGTAAATGTCAAATGCCTCATTCGGTAAATGTCTTAGTACAACGTTAGATATACCATCGACACCCGCTGACTTCTTATTCTTAATAGAACTGAAGATGAGCTGGAGATCCATCTTCGTCACTAACAAGGGACTTGTCCCTATTCGCTCGGCGATTGTGGCATTTGCCAAAAGATCGTCATTGAACCTCAAGAAACCAGGGTTCTCAGATCGCCATTGCGTTATTTCATTTCGAAGATAGAAGTGATGCAGTAGTGCTCTGTTTTCCAGGTCGTGGTTCGGGCGAATGCAAGCATTCACCTTGTACACTTGCTGAAACGCAGCCCCCACTGCCTCCACCTTCTCCCTCCCATCTTCAACTATATAGAAGTCATCGTCCAAGACGGCTTCCTCTGGATCTATTTGCGCTGTCAGGAGTACGTCTGTGTTCTCTACTGTTCTCTGGAGTTTAAGACACGGAAGGTCATTTTGATTGTTTTTCCTAAATATCTTATTGATTTCAGGAAACATACTAGGGTCACTGGAATTTATAGAACGAATTCTGTTTTCCCAGAACCTGTTAATAGATAACCTGTAGTTATCCTTAATCAATTGATTGATATTCTTTATTGACGACTTCAGTGTCCTAACCTCCAGGTCGTGTGGGTCTGTGAATCGTCTGTATAAGTTTTTAAGTCTTGTCAGTATACCACTCTTATGTCTATGTAGTGCGTCTATGGTCGCGTTTCTGTAGACGTCCATTTGGTCGCGTTCTTTGTACTTGGGTATTGTCCGTTCCATTGTTCGTTTAATCGTTTCGTCCATCTGTTGTAGATGTTGGTCGATTTCTGTATTTGTAAGGTTTCTGTTATTTGGTGGGGCTATGTCACTCGAACGAATTTCTCTCGCTAAGGCGTTGGTGAAACGAGGCCAGCGCATCTTACTGTAATTGTAAGAATGCGTTGCAACGTATTCCTCCAACTCCACGCGTTCGTTCGGAATCTGAATTACAGCAGCCAGTCCGCAGTGATCACTGTCGTACTCGATTGTCTGTAAGCAGTTTCGAGGGTGATTACCCACTTTGTCTGTAACTGTCAGTCTAGTATCGTACAGCAAAACGTCCAGAAAGGAACCGCTCCTTAGATACGACGGCCTTTCAGTAGTCAGCAGGTCAATACCATATTCAACGTTGTAAAGATTCATCAAATTAAAAAGATGATTACCTCTGAGATTATTTGTTTGGTTTCCCCAATCTTCATGTTTTGCGTTCAAATCACCGGCCATAATATAGTAGTTTTCTTCCAAGCTCAGTTTAAGTGTTCTAAAAAGAATCTCGAGCTCTGAGTCAAAAGTAATAGCCTGCGGAGCTTCAGCCGCATAGGCCGCAATCACATACATCCGCTTCCCTTGAGTGAGAGAGATGCATATGACGCAGACCTCTAGCGTCTGGAGCTTTCGAAGATCATTGTTGTATATGACTTTATAATTAATGCCTTTTCGTATGAAGATGGCGACACCGCCTCCTTGAGTAGAGTCGGGTCGATCTCTTCTTACGATATTGTAATTTTTATGAGTCAATTTATGTTTCAGGTTTAGCTTGGTTTCGCTAGCCAAAAACACATCTGGACTGAGGTCTTTCAACAATTGGAACAAATTAGCTCTACGTTCAATCCTAATCAGTGAATTTACATTCACAGCCAGGATTTTTAAGCGCGTCTCCGGTAGCGCGCCCATTATGGTCTATGTTGCACTAGGCCAGGCAACAAAGAGTAGAGATGGTCTACCCTTTTGCCTTGCTCCTTTAACTGACTTTGCAGTCCTGCTAGCTGGCCTTGAATGCTCAGTAACAAAGCTACAATGTCGGGCTGCACCTCTGGCGCCTTAGGCACGGGTGCCTGTGGGGCAACCTTTGGTGGGGCCTGTCTCGTAATCCTATCTCTTGATGCCATTTGGGCGTAAGAAAGGTTAGGAACCACGAATTTTGTTGTTGGAGCCTGTCGAACTTCGGCTTTTTGACTGGCCTGTTGTTGTTTTATTTGCTGAACCTTAGGGCAGCCCCTATAATTAGCGGGGTGCCCCTCGTTTCCGCAGATGACACACTTAAGCTGGGTCAAATCTTCAACCCTCTCAATTCCTAATTGACATTCCCCCCTCATGTGGGTTTCTGCGCACTTGACACAGCGCATCCGCATATCGCAGTTGGCTGCGACATGGCCGAACCTCTGACAACGCATGCACTGAAGCATGTCGTTATGTCTTTTTAGTGTTTCCCAACGTACAGCCTGGAAGTCGAGGCGGGAAATACTCCTCAGACTTTCAACCTTGCTCTGGGGCGATAATGTTACGAGGAACATTGGCAATCCGTAACCCCCTCGTCTTGACTTCACCGTGGTGAAAGGCTTGACCCCGATAAACTCGAGATCGTCGCTGGCTTTTTGACGGAGCTCATCTAAGAGCGCCTCCGGTTCCGTGCAGGAACTTATGCCCTTCAGGAGGACCGTTTTCAATTTTTCACTTTTAGGGGTGAAGCTGAAGAATTCAGCTGTTACTTCTCTTAATAGCTCTTTAGCTGTTTTGTATTCGGCCAGTGAGAAGCACTGTACCGAGTACCGTTTTTCTTTGTCATTAATAATTTTTATAAGGAAGTGGCCGTTTGTGGCCCGCTTACATACCTGTTTTATGTCCTTCAGGTCGATCTTAAAAGTTCTTATCGGTGGCACTTTCTCCGTTTTCGGCTGTGGCTGCTTCTGGTGTTGCTGCTGCATCTGTCTTTGTTGTTGCTGCTGCTGCTGCTGTTGCTGTTTCTCCTGTTGCTGCTTCTGTTGTTGTCTTGCTGCTGCTGACGTTGTTGGGCCCTCAGTATATGGGCCTGCTTCTGATGACACTTTTTGAGCGCCTTGCTCCGCTCCTGCCGTTTTTCTTGCAGGCATTGGCTGCTGTTGTTTTTGCACTTGTTGCTGCTGTGGTTGTTGTTGCTGTTTATGTGCAACCTGAACCGCCTGATGTTTCGTTGCTTGGGCTTGCTGCTGCTGTTGTTGTTGTTTTTGTTGCTGCTGCCTCTCTGCTGCTTTTTTTGCTTGCAGCTGTCTTTGGGCCTGCTTGTCTTCTGCCTCTTTTTGCCGGAGCGCTTCCATCCTCTTTTTTATTTGGCTGAGAAGGGGCTGCATCTCCTCCTTCAGCTTGTCCAGATGTTGCTGGTATTTGTCTACTTCAGCTTTCTTTGCCTGGAGGGCCTTCTCCAGCTCGCTTACAAGAACTTCTTCTTGGGGGTTTTTTTCCCCCTCCAACTCCCTGTCTGTAGCCGGCTCTGACTCTGACAGTAGTGCAAATTTATTTGTACCTGGGGACCTATAGAGCCCCTCTCCTTCCTCAGACATGTACTCGGTTCCAGCCGAGTCACTGTATTCGTCAGTGTCCCCGACCTGTACCTCGCTGGCTGTCGATGTTGTTGCTGCCCGCTCTTTGTCTCCCACCCCAGCTGGCAGCTTACCTGGGGTGGCTCTCCGTACATTAAGATTTGGTTGCGGTCGCAACGTCCTCCTTCTCTTCTTCGTCTGCTTCATGGCTATTGCAGTATTGCTTGGTTGTACCGCTGCTGACGACACAACAGCAATAACATCCGACTTTGCGGAGGAGTCTTTCGACCCCCCCGCCCTTTTCTCCTTCTCCATCTGCTTTTTCTCCCAATAAATTATCTCGCTCACTTCACTATTGTGTAAAAAAGCCTCAATAAATTTATTCTGTTCCGAGCGGGAAGCGATGCTTTCATCAAAGCCAAGGCCGTTGACGGGGTCATATTAACAATTCTTTTGTTGTATTAACAAATTTTTGTTAATGTTAAAAATTTGTTTTTTTTTTATTAGATATTATCGGATTAACAATTTTTTTTGTTAAATTAACAAAATTGTTTTGTTAAATTAACAAAATTGTTTTGTTAAGTTAACAAAACTTTTTTATTATATTTTTTTTAAATTAACAAAATATTTTGTCAATTCAACAAAATATTTTGTCAATTTTACAAGTTTCTTTTGTTGAATCCACAAAATTAATTTTGTCAAAATAGTTTTTTTTTGGATTAAAGTCCACAAAAATTGGCGTTTCGTCTCTACGATCTCACATGCAACCATCTGTGAGGGCGTATGGACAATATGCAATTTTTGTCAAGTTCAGTTAATCTTACATCGATTTTTTGACAAAAACCAAATGTGGCAACACTTCCCAAAGAAATAAGATTGTTGAAAGTCAACAAAACGTGTTTATCAATATTACCTACGAGCCCAAACTCAAAATAGTTGGTCTACCGAGGATAGAATGCAAATATGTGTTCATTCTTAACCTATTTCGAAACAAAAACTATTTTTTGATATACATATAAAGTCCTATTCATTTTAAATAAGAAAAGTGGACAAAAAAAGAAAGTGGCTTAATAAAATATTGATATGGAGTCTCTTTACAAAACTAAATAACGATGTATACACATTTCTTAGATGCAAAATAGTTGGTCTATGATTCTTTATGTTGATTTTACCACATTGTTAAGCGACCTTTGGCCTTAATCACTGCTTCTATAATGCACCTTGGCATAGTATCAATTAATTGTTGACATTCTTCGGCACCAAAAGATTCCCAATTATTTGTAATTGTGGATCTTAAATCTTGAAGAGTCCGACGCGGTTCCTTTCGCAATTTTTGCTTCATCGTGTGCCAAACAGTTTCGATTGGTGAAAGATTAGGGCTGCTGGAAGTCCATTCCAATAAAGAATTGCTTCAGCAGTTAACCATACCATTGTTGACCTAGCCGTATGACAAGAATCACCATTCTGTTGGAAAATATACTCCGCATTGCTATATTGACGTAGTATTGACGGAGGCAGCTCCTGTTCCAAAATGTTGAGGTACTTGACAGCATTAGCTATCCCAATTACAAAATGCAAATTACTCATACCACATCCCGACATGCACCTCCATACCATTAGAGATACTGGGAGATTTACGGTTTGTTTAAGGCAGTCCTTGTGAGTTGTGAAAGGCTTCTTTAGCATTTTTTATCACTGGCCCTCGTTCATCACCAACACAAACTTCCAATCTGTACTGATCACTCCAATTAACGGACCGCCATTGACTAAAAGTCCAAATTTTTAAGTTGTTTGGCCCACTCAATGCGCCTTTTCTTTTGCTTAGGTGTCAGTAGTGATATTTCTTTTGCCTGAGTTTTTAATGATTTAAGTTGTCGTAATTTATGCAAAACTTAAATATTTTGAAATAAACCTTATAAAATTTGTATCCCATTTTTTTCATCATCTGCTTACAACTGTCCACCGAAGCACTTTTTTGAATTTGTTCTCTTCACTGAACCGTTATTGAAGCAGATAAATATCGTCGATTTTCTTTAAAAATTTGGCAATCGCGAGGTTTTGCTGTTAGTGGATGTCCCGTTCTGTTGCATATATCCACATTTCCAGAATTTTTAAACTTTGTTATTATGTTCTGCACTGACGAGGGCGGTAAATTAAAATTTTCAGGGATTTCGTAGCTAGACAATCCTGTTTCAAACGCTTTAATCATTGATTCCCTTAGGTCTCCTGATAATGCAACGCCACGCGCCAGGATTGACATGAAACTCTCGCTAGCTTGTATAAAATCATACAATAATCATTAATAAAACCAGTGTTTGTCATTTTTTTAATAACGGTTAACTGAAACTATATTTAAATAGTCTTAGATCAACTATTTTGCACCCAAAAAAGAGTAGACCAACTTTTATGCTCTTATCTTTGTCTGAGATGAAAGGAATATTGTTGCTATTTGCTCTCTCAAATTTTGTTTTGTTAGGTCTAATTTACTCTCAGTGAAACTACTTTATTAAATTGACAACATTTTTTAAATGAACAAAGCTGACTGCCACTAAATTTAGGATATATGAAGAATTAATGTGTTAATAAATGAATAGACCAACTATTTTGAGTTTGGGTCGTAGGAATTTATTTTCAGTGTAGACAAACATCAAGTGAATGTCAAAAACGAGACTTGCCGCATGCACACATTCTTTTTTGGTTAGTCGAAAGAATTCGACCAGATCAAATAGATGATATCATTTGTGCAGAGATTCCTAATCCTGAAACAGATCCAGACCTATATGATGTTATTATTACCAATATGATTTATGTACCATCGATATGAGTTAGACCAATCAGTTCAAAACAGAAGGAAGTCTATGCTATATTAGTTAATGCAATTGATGATGGAAATTGTGGCTTAGTTTTCCTGGAACAGGAAAGAAATTCTCCATGTCATTGAATTTGGCCACTATTCTGCGTTGAAATTGCCATTAAATCTTCAAACTACTGAACAACAAACGTGCAACATTGCAAAACACTATGCAATGGCAAACGTTTTAGTAGCCTCAAAAATCCTCATCAAGGACGAATGCACAATGGCGCACAAACTCGTATCGGAAACTCTTGATCGAACCTTAAAATATTTGGTGGCGCAATGATTTTACTATCTGGCAATTTCCGCCAAACATGCCAGTCATTCCAAGGCAGTAAATATCTGCTTATCTGTAACACGACATTCATTGGTGAGCTAGTTCGAAATAAGATGAAATTGGCTTGAATGAATGAATAATAAATTGGGGGTATTGCACTACGAGCAAGATATCTATTACGCTAAATCTGGATGAGTTTGCTCAACTTGCAATTCTTCATCCAAATTTATTGCACAAAAGATACGTTAGTATTTGGGGCACTTTCAGTTTGGGTTAGATCGTTCTCTTCTAACGGGTATCTTCCCAGATAGTTTTTTCTTTGGTGCATGGGAGGACAATTTTTTCCTAGAATGTGGTCTGGTGTATCCTCATGCATATTGCAGATTATATACGAGTATGTGGCACTGCTTACTAGACTAAGTAAACCTATGAGTCTTCTAAGATTGAAGAGCCCAGTCAGATTACATGTTATTATTCCGAGGTTGTTCCTACCTAGTTGTTTGAACGTTCTGGGGTGTAATTGCCCAGTTTTAGTTTCGTCTGCCTTAGCTTTGGGAGCTCCTTCCAGTTTTTTTGATTTATTTGAAAGATAATTCTTTGTCATTCATCATCATCATCGGCTCGACAACCGGGTTCCGGTCCTGGCCTCTTTCAACAAGTCTCTCCACCTATCCCGGTCTCTAGCCGACGCCATCCAGTTGCGCACCCCAAGGCTTCGGGCGTCCTGGTCTACGCCATCTCTCCAGCGCAAGCATGGTCTACCACGCTGTCGTCTACCATAGAATGTACCACAAAGAACTTTCCGAGCAGGTTCCTCTTCGCTCATGCGAGCTAGGTGCCCTGCCCACCGGAGTCTACCGAGCTTAATTTTTGTCACGATATCTGCTTCTAGGTAGATTGCGTACAATTCATGATTGTACCGTCTCCGGAATCGTCCTTCCTCACATACGGGGCCAACAATTCTCCTTAAGACTTTTCTCTCGAACGCAGCTAAGAGGTCGGAGTGCCTTTTGCTAAGCACCCAAGTCTCGGATCCATATGTGAGTACTGGCAGGACCATGGTCCTGTACAGCAGCAGTTTTGAAGTTATGGTGAGATTTCTGGATTTGAAAAGCTTTGACAGACTATAGTAGGCTCTGTTGGATTTGAGAAGCCGCCCGCGTATTTCTTCTTCTATATTGTTATCGGCTGCTACTATTGACCCAAGGTATTTAAAGGATTGCACCACTTCAAATTCGTGCTCCGCTACCTTGATTGTTTGACCAACTGTTCCTCTCGCATTCGACGCCACCATGTACTTTGTTTTACCTTCACTAATGTGCAGCCCCAGATTTTGTGCCGCCTGCTCGATCTGGATGAAGGAATCGTGTACAGCTTGTTCGGTTCTTCCGATGATGTCGATGTCGTCTGCGTAAGCCAGTAACTGGCTGGACCTGTTGACGATGGTCCCTCTTGTTGCCGTGCCAGAGTCACGGATTGCTTTCTCCAACGCCAGGTTGAAGAGGAGGCAGGCCAAACCGTCCCCTTGTCGGAGTCCATTAAAGATGTTGATTGGTCTGGATAGCAATCCGGCTATTTTTACTTGGCTTGTTACGTTGGTCATGGTCAACCTACATAGTCGTGTCAATTTATTTGGGATGCCGAATTCTCTCATGGCTTTGTAAAGTTCTACCCTGGCTATGCTATCATAGGCGGCCTTAAAGTCTATAAACAGATGGTATGTTGGGATGTTAAATTCTAGACATTTTTCCATCGCCTGCCTAAGGGTAAAGATCTGATCAGTTGTTGATTTGCCTGGAATGAAACCACACTGATATTGTCCGATGACGGTTTTAGCGTATGGGGTTATCCGGTCTTGTAGGATAGAGGAGAGTATCTTATAGGCGGTACTCAACAACGTGATACCTCTATAATTGCTGCACGTTGTGACATCTCCCTTCTTATGTATGGGGCATATTATGCCTTTTCGCCAGTCTTCTGGCATTTCTTCCTGCTCCCATACGTGCACTATAATATCATGAATTGCTTCACGTAAGGCTGGCCCGCCGTGATGAAATAATTCGGCTGGTATGCCATCGACTCCCGGGGATTTGTTCTGTTTAAGCCGGCCTATAGCCTTCTCAACCTCTTCTATGCTTGGTGGCGGCAACATAGGGTATTCTTCTTGAAGTAGTGGAGCCTCCACTTCTGCAGTGAGCTGACCATTTAGCAATTCATTGAAGTACACTTCCCATCGCTCCAGTATGCTTTCAGGATCGGTGATCAGATTTCCCTCTCCGTCCTTGCAGTATGTGCAGCGTGGTGTGTACTGCGTCATGTTTCGGGCGGATTGGTAGAACTTCCGCGCCTGGTGCGGACCTCGCTCTCGGCTGTTTTCTATTTCACAGATTAGGTTCTTCTCCCAGGCTGATTTCTTTTGTCTGTGAAGCCGTTTTTCTGTTCTTCTGAGCTCTTTATATTCCTCTTCGCGTGCCCGCGTTCTATGAGATTGTTGCATTGCTCGGTACGCAACATTCTTACGTTCAGTCGCTAGCTTGCATTCATCATCAAACCAGTCGTTCCGATTTTTACGACTGCTGCCTAAGATGGAGTTGGCAGTACTAATGACAGTATTTTTAAGACGTGTCCACTTTTCATTTACGCCCAGCATACTGGCTCCAGGACTTACTCTCCCTAAGTCAGGTGTTTCTAGGGCGAGTCCTAACGCATTACCAAAGGTGTTACTGGTGTTTTCATTGCGCAGGGCAGCCGTGTTGATTCGAACCTGATCGGCGGATGCAATGCGTCTTCGCAAGGCAATCCGCCCTCGGAAAACCATACCAACAAGATAGTGATCCGAGTCGATATTGGCACCTCGGTACGTTCGTACCGTCATCAAGTTCGAGTAGTGGCGACGGTCTATCAACACGTGGTCTATTTGGTTACGAGTGACTCCATCAGGTGATACCCAGGTGGCTTTGTAGATATCTTTACGCGGGAACCTGGTACTCGCAACGACCATGTTTTTCGATGCTGCCAATTCTAAGACTCGAAGTCCATTGTCATCAGGCGCGGATACAAGGGGGGGGCAATGGGTGCAATTGCCCCCCCCTGGGCAATTCTTCGTTTCACAATTATTATAAAGTAAATTTTTTTCAATCCCAGCCTTAACCTATAACAACCAACACGCAAACGCTTACGCATCACTTTTCACTTTTCATGTTATTTATGTAGATACCTTTATTCACATTCTTGAAATTGCGTACAAAAAACCATAACACTCACGTTACTATTCCATACTTTTCGATGAGACAACGGATGTATCTCACCTTTCCCAGCTGAGTGTAATCTTACGATACGTTCATGAAGGTCATATTCGTGAGGATTTTGTAACTTTCGTAGATGCATTTGAGGAAATGACTTGTTCCAGAACTGACGAAGAATACGAGTCCGATGAGGAAAACTGGAGAGAAACCAGAAAAATATTATCTGCCGAAGAGAAGTTGGAGGGAAGTTCTACATCAAAGGAGGTGTCCTTAACTGGCAAAGCTTTAGGGCAAATTATCTTGTTCCAGCTAAAAAAGAAGCTCAAACTTCCTCTTGAATCATGTGTGGGAATAGGGACAGACGGGTGTGCTGTTATGCTTTCAGAAGTTCGAGGTGCTGTGAAGGTGATTCAAAAGGAAGCGAAAAATGCTGTGAAGACTCCATGCTACAGTCATAAGCTTAACAACTCTATTTCTCGAAGTTCGAAAGTACCTGCCATTCGAGACGCTGTGACAATCATGAAAGAGGTAATAATGTTCTTCAAATCGCACCCAAAGCGAAAAACTGTCCTCATGAGCACCTTGGGGTGTGCACTCACATCACTTTGTGAGACTAGGTGGGTAGACCGGCATGAAGGTGTACTCCAGTTTTCCTTAGACCTAGCCAAGATTGTGGAGACATTGGAAACGATTTCACAGTGGCGTGACCCAAGTACAGCCAGCAAAGCTTCCTCGTATGTAACAAGCTTATGCAATACCCAGTTTATTCTATCAGTATTGTGTTTAAGTGATGTGTTGTCTTTAACACAGTCCTTGAGCAAATTGCTACAAACGAAATCTCTTGACCTTACCAGCAGCGCTATGCTGGTGAAAGACACAATTTCCATTATTTCAAGTCGCCGGGAAAACATAGATACTAATTTCAAAAATATCTGGCAGAGAGCAAAAAATTTAGGTGATCAATTGAATGTTGAGTTGAAGATTCCTCGTATCCCACGTCATGGTGGACGCCAAATCTACCGAGTCAATTTTGACACAAATTCAGCTGAAGAATACTACAGAATATCTTTATATGCACCTGTACTCGACTTTGTTCTAACTGATTTGCGTGAAAGGTTTCAACCTGAAACATTAGATGTGTTTAAGCTCACGATTTTCATCCCAGAAAATATAATCAAATATAATACTGATGAGTTTGATACCACCGTTAAGTGCCTATTGGATCGCTTTGGAAAACTCCTAAACTTAAATAAAGATGTTGCCCTTTTTTTGCTTAAAGATGAGCTGGTGATGTGGCGCGAAAAATGGGTAAGAGAAAATGAGCAGAAGAACAAGCTTCCCGACACTGCCCTGGATTTAATTGACAAATGCAATAAGGATGTGTTTTGTATTATACATAGTTTCCTTCTTATTCTTGCAACGCTTCCAGTTACAAATTCTTCGGCAGAAAGGTCTTTTTCTTCGTTGCGGCGCCTTAAAACATATTTAAGATCAACAATGGCTGAAAACCGCCTCCGCGGTCTGGCACTCATGCACATCCACAGGCAAATCCCGATCGATGTTGAGAATGTTATTACTAGGTTTTCAAAAACCGGCCACCCAAAAAGATTAGAATTAAGTATTTAAGAACTATGCATATCATGTATAATAATGTATAATGTAATAATGTACTATAATTCCTTTATTTAAATTAATTAATTTATTTATTTTTTTTAATACGTACGAGTTCCTATTTAATACTTTAAGACATGCATACGAGTTCCTATTTAATACTTTAAGACATGCATACGAGTTCCTATTTAATACTTTAAGACATGCATACAGAGCATTATTAAAAGATGCTAAAGTAATGTAAACGAAGATGTTTGATCTACTATTTAAGAGTTATTTACATACGAACTTTATTATGTACCTGCACATGCTTTCCTTCAATTAAATTAAATTAAATTAATTCAATTAAATAAATTGCTATTTTTATATTCGATTGTGTTTATACCTTTTAATATTTTAAGACAGAAATGCAGAGAATCATTAAAAAAGCGTAAGTATTCGATGGACCATTTTTTTTAAAGTTAAGCAAAATATTACGAAAATTGCCCCCCCCTGAACGAAATCCTGGATCCGCGCCTGATTGTCATTAGTGTTCTCATGCAAACTATGGGTGCCTGCGTAATGCCTGAATACCGGCTCCCGACCTATTTTTGCGTTCAAATCCCCAAGGATGATTTTAACATCATACCTTGGACAGGCATTGAGGGCCCTCTCGACTTGTTCGTAGTAAGTCTCTTTTTCTTCGTCTGAGGACTCCTCCGTAGGTCCGTGAACGTTAATGAGGCTGATGTTCGTAAATTTGCCTCGCACGCAAAGGGTGCATAGCCTTTCGCTTATAGCGTTAAAGCCGATGATGGTAGACTTCATTTTTTCGCTGACTAGGAAGCCTACCCCGAGCACATGGTGTTTTGTATGACAGCTGTAGTATATGTCATATTCTTTCTTCTGTAGAACACCATTCCCTGTCCATCTGATTTCTTGAAGAGCTGTTATGTCAGCTTTATACTTTGACAGGGCATCGGCTAGCTGCTGAGCAGCTCGAGCTCTATAGAGCGATCGTACGTTCCATAAGAAAATTCGTAAATCGTTATTCCTTTTTCTTTGCGTGGGTTGTCGTCGTGAGATCAGTCCGTTTCCGAGGCTTGTTGTCGGTCTCGTAATTCTTTTAGTTTTACGGGATAGGGAATTAACCTGCCGCCAACCTGAGGAACCAGCCTGATCATATTAGCCAAACCTTTTTTAAAAGGCTTGTTTCTAGCGGCCGCCGCGGAGAGGCTATGATCACACTTCCACCAGTCCCGAATAGTTACGGCACGTGCATGTTTTCGTATGCTACATGTTGTTCCCCCTATTCGTCTGATGGCTGACCGCCATTTGTCATTAGTGTTTGAATATGTCTTCGGGTACGTTTACCCGGCACGGCGGAGACTGGACCGTATATGGCGTAATCTAGAGATCCAATTTTCATACACACTTCGCAGTAAATCCACGAGCATGTGGCTCTTTGCAACGTCTGGTAGATGAGTTTGATAGGTCAGTGGTTTGTATATATGTCCGTTTGTTTGGTACTTTTTGCTGAATAAGTCGAAGAACCTCCTACACAGGATTTTACCAATATTAGAAGTGCCATCAACTCACTGACGCTCGTGTTCACCGCCAGGAGCGTATAGGCAAAGTGTCCGCTCTCCGTTTGTTGAAACACGTGCATCGGTCAGTCGTTTTTGCTCGTTCATTTTCGTTTGTGAACCTTTTTATGTCTTTTGACTGTATCAAGAAGAGGCGATTTCCAGTCTCGTTTTCGGCTTTTTGATAGAGCTTAGGGATTTTCAAGCCATTTGGTAGCGACATATACCTTAAAGATAAAGGTTTAGTGGCGTCAAATCGCTGGAAACGCGGTGGACAATTAACAGGGCCATTTTGTGAAGTTGAACGTTCGCCCGCTGAGGGGCATGTGGCGCTGTCCTGCTGAAACCACATATCCGCAACATTTTTGTCTTCCAATTGAGTCATGAAAAAGTTAGTAATAATATTTCTGTACCGCTCACCGTTGACTGTGACGTTCTGGCCGTCATCATTTTTGAAGACTAATTATTCTATTAGCCCAGAAAGCTCATCAAACGGTGTCTTTTTCTGGATTCATTGCTGTTTCGAAAAACTGCTTGTGAATTATAATCGTTCCAAATCCGGCGATTCTAATTGCTGACGAAGACATTTAACAAAAAGTGTGCTTCATCATTGAATAAAATTTTTAAATGAAACTTTGGTTTAAGGGCAATGTTTTCTTCGGCTCATTCACCAAATATACGTTGCCAACGATGATCCTGTGGCTTCAAGTTTCGCACAAGTTGAATCTTGTGAGTTCCGAATCAGATATCACTTATTCTGTGCCTGTACGACGTGTTATGGCATGGGTATTATTGTTCCGAGTAAAACGATCCATAGTTCCTCGAATTAATCGCTCTTAAGAACGTTGAGCACTATAAAAAACGCACGTAACGCCCGCTGTGCTCTGCGAATCGAACCATGTTTTTTAAAGAAAATTTGAACAATTTGAAAACGTTCCTTCGATGTAGGTCTATTTTTCATAAATGGCCGAAACAAACTAACCTCAAAACAACGAGAACTGGCAAATCTGTTGTCAGAAAAACTAATTAAAATTAATCCGTGTGCTAAGTTTAAGCATGGGCACCTGGATAGAATCCTAAGACCCAAAATCCAGAGAACCCAAATTTCGAAAAATCTAGAATGGCCTAAATCCCATAAAAAAATTAATAAAATTGATAAAAAAAATATGTAACCTACTATTTTTCTTCCTCTACGAATCCTAGCAGGCTGCTTAGGATCAGGGACTTAATCCCAAATTTTAATTTTTTGGGACCCAAATCAGTAGGATAAGAAAAAATCGAATTTTGGAATAAGTTCAGACAAAAATACCAAAAATTTAAATTGCAGGTTATGGCCTGGTTTGCGCTAAGAATCTTTAGACAATCGCCAATGTCATCAACTTTCTTGGACCACAGTTACTTGGGTGGCACGCTTTTGTTAACTCCATTTTTGGCTCCTATGTACGCTTAGTGTACTCTCAGTCGCTATAGGTCTTCGTCAGCAGTTTTCGTAAAGAAAAGTATCGTCAAATATACCACCCAAGGAACTGTTGTCTTGTGTGAATGGAGTAGAGGACCCAAAGGGGTTCAAGAAATCTGTTGGAAGCTTAAATCTATAGTGTGTGAATTAACTGTAAAAATAATGACATGCTTTGGAATAGGACAAGGTGTAAAGTGAGTTTCGGAGTGAGGAAGAACTGATATTGAAGTCAAATCCAGCCATTAATGCCTGCCTGGCGACATACAGGAGAAACATTTTTTTGTTTTTTTCTCCAACAATTTGGGATTTATATCAAATCTCCGAGAAAAAGTGGGTTTTATATCCCCCTTAAAAAGGAAATAAGTAACAAAAATACAATTTAGGGCTATGTCCCTTGGACTTATGTATGGTTCTGCGCCGAAAGCTTGGCCCTGAAAACGAAGGTTCACATTTCCTTGCATTCTCGAATCTGGGAAATGGGAATCGCAGATTCTCATGGTTGGAACATTGTTGTCCATTTGCTCAATGTAGCCGAGATAATCTATTAAAAGTGTTTTGACTTTCTAGACTACATCCACATCTTGAAACAGGTCATACATGTCTCACAGGTTTTTTCAAAGCTCCGTGGAAGAATTTTCCTTCGGAAGACCTTTTCTTTGTTTGCATATTGCACCGCATCTTTTCTAATGTCACCCGATACATTTGCTCAATTTCCCTGGATCCCAAGTTTGGCCATCCCTATATAGAGCTATTTGCGATGAATGCTATCATATGGAACTTTGAAGTCGATAAAGGATCGTGATTCTCCATTTGAAATGAAAATTTGAGATTTAGTTGATCCGCAGGGGCGGAAGCCCTGCTGGCGCTTCCCGATTATATGTGTCAGAACGGCTTACATCGCTTACACAGCACCTTAGATAGAATCCTTTATGCGATGTTTAGAAGTTGTACGCCTCGTTAGTTCTTGCAGAACATATAAACTCCACTGATCGTCCAGTCATAATTCCCTCAGTTATTCTTTAAAGTTCCGAGTCTTGTTTACATTTGAAGGTAACAACTATCTAAAGTGTCTGTCATGATCGAAACTACGAGGAAGGCCAGCCAACCCGTTGACAATATTTTGCAATGAGTATTCTGATTTGAAATATAATTCTTTGTAAATATTTAATCCCGTTCTAGATAATCTATCTGCTAATCAAACATAACCCATCGACACATTTTGACCCCAAAATAAACATACTTAAACATGCCACATGACAAAACGAATATAGCACAAGCAACAAGCATTATAGGTAACCCGATCCCTATTCACAGATTAGCGCACAACATCCCACATGCATTTTAGAGTGCCATATATCCCCGGGATAAAATCATTCATTCGTTTCATTTTATCCCTCAGTCAGTTAACCATCCAGCGACTGGTTCATTGGACTTTATAAAAGTTGCATGGTAAACCTCATACAAATATCACATAGATAACTCTCCCACGCACACACAAAAGCAAACAAAGTCTAGGTAGCTATTACCCACTCTGGGTGCCAGGATCTAGTTTAAATATTCCAAACGCTACCACAGAAAGGATGCTAGCGCATTAGCATCACAAATGTGAGTGCATTCCTAAGCCCAACTTATAATTTATAATTTACCCAGAAGGGGTTCCAGGACTTGAAAAAAAAGAAGAAAAATAACGACTTACAGAGGTGGCACTGTGATAACGGTGATGCTTACCTCTTCATGGTGTTCCTGGAGTGCTCTACAAATGGCAAACTACTCTGCCAACAACTAGGACACGTACACAAGTTTTTGACTTGGGGTATGTCTATGGAGGAAATTCCATCACGTTAGTTTGCTAGAAAACATGGCTTCCTCTGACAGCACCCCCTCAATCCTCATCATAGTTATTTGCACTGAAAAATGTCTACCAACAAGAGAAAAAGAACCCATCCTATCTAAAACGAGAAGAGTGTGTAGCTTTTGAAGATACTAATTCCGGATGACAAGATGTTTTGGGAAACAATTCATGAATATTATTACCCCTTCATCCTGTTGGCGAGGACTTTCTCAAATTCATTAAAATTCTCTAAGACTCAGGCACGTGTGGTCATGCGGTCCTCAAAGTATCACCTTGATGTATTAAAGTATATCCAGACATCTTCCAAGACTCTCATTGGGGTGGTTTTCATTGTTCAATAAAAAAGTCCTTTAAGAAAGGATACTTTTGCCAAAAATTAAATATTTGCTAAATTCTTTTCAAGAATGATATCCTTGATTGACTTTAAAAAAAACCATCCTCCTTCTAGTCCAGTCAAAGCGTCATGAAAAAGGGCCTGACCTTGCGCGCAGAGGCATGGTCAATTTTTTTTTCATGGATCGATAGGTGCTTATGAGAAAAGCTTAAAACCAAATTTGCACTACATGACAACTTTTTTTACCAAAGTTATTGGTAAAAATGTGTTTTGTGTCATTTTTTGGTCATTTGCGAATATCTCGGCTTCACTATCTCGTAGAAACAAAAATTAAACATGCATTTATTCTTAATAACATTATCTATTATGTTCTAAAAAAAAGCATTTGTTTAAACAAATGAAAAAAAAGTTATAGTAAGTTAAACAAATTTTTTGTTGTTTAAAAATCACTTTTTCGTGATTATTAAGAAAAAAGCTCATTTAACGATGAAATTTTTATTTTTTATTATTAAAGTTCTTGTAATTCCCTACAATTTAAAAAAAAAAATCAACACTCTACAATGAACGAAAGCCGAGTAATAAATTATTGAACATAGGTAAGTCAGCGCACCCACGCATTTTATGGTTTTATGTTTTAATTGATATCTCAGCCCCAGTATGTCGCAAAGTGAAAATAAAAAACTGTATTGCTAATAACAGTATTTTCTATCAACTTGCATTTAATTTAATATGTTTGAGCAAAAACATAAAAAGTTACCGTTGGTTTCAACGTTTTTTTTCTTGTTTTTAATACCTTTTTTTCATAGTTATTGAGAAAAAAACTGTATTTCACGGTAAATAGTTTTCAGTTTTTGTTTTATAGTCCTACTAATTTTCTTCAAATTAAAAAAAAAATTAGTCCATTACGACAAACGGGAGCCAAGATATTCATGATTTAAAAACTTAGGAAAGCTTACAATTTAGTATTTTAACCTTGTAGCTTGTAATTTTGGTGTCGCCAGCAACAAGATATATTGGTATCCTTCAAACACCCCACACATACGTACACATATTTGTTGCTTCTTGTTGCTGGCGACACCAAAATTACAAGCTACAAGGTTAAAATACTAAATTGTAAGCTTTCCTAAGTTTTTAAATCATGAATATCTTGGCTCCCGTTTGTCGTAATGGACTAATTTTTTTTTTAATTTGAAGAAAATTAGTAGGACTATAAAACAAAAATCCAAAACTGAAAACTATTTACCGTGAAATACAGTTTTTTTCTCAATAACTATGAAAAAAAGGTATTAAAAACAAGAAAAAAAACGTTGAAACCAACGGTAACTTTTTATGTTTTTGCTCAAACATATTAAATTAAATGCAAGTTTGATAGAAAATACTGTTATTAGCAATACAGTTTTTTATTTTCACTTTGCGACATACTGGGGCTGAGATATCAATTAAAACATAAAATCATAAAATGCTTGGGTGCGCTGACTTACCTATGTTCAATAATTTATTACTCGGCTTTCGTTCATTGTAGAGTGTTGATTTTTTTTTTAAATTGTAGGGAATTACAAGAACTTTAATAATAAAAAATAAAAATTTCATCGTCAAATGAGCTTTTTTCTTAATAATCACGAAAAAGTGATTTTTAAACAACAAAAAATTTGTTTAACTTACTATAACTTTTTTTTCATTTGTTTAAACAAATGCTTTTTTTTAGAACATAATAGATAATGTTATTAAGAATATATGCATGTTTAACTTTTGTTTGTACGAGATAGTGAAGCCGAGATATTCGCAAATGACCAAAAAATGACACAAAACACATTTTTACCAATAACTTTGGTAAAAAAAGTTGTCATGTAGTGCAAATTTGGTTTTAAGCTTTTCTCATAAGCACCTATCGATCCATGAAAAAAAAAATGACCATGCCTCTGCGCGCAAGGTCAAATGACGCTTTGACTGGACTATTCGTAGAAGACAGTTTATAAAATTCTGCCCATTAAGCCTTTGTCAATGGCAGATCCAAACAAAAAATTCAATTTCCTTGACAAAAAAAAAAAAGTCACAACAAGGACAGACGACCAAGGATGACAATGAAAATATCCTGCAAAAAAAAAAAAAAACTCCAAAGTTATTCCATTGGAATTGAAATTAAGGACGTTATTGTGATGCGTGTGGCGACAGGATGCTCCCCAGTTGGGTTTTCATCAAAATCATATTCTCCACGACACCAACGATGATGAATTTGTACGTATATTTGTTATCTATCCTTTGGCTTGTGATGGTGGTTTTGAATGGGACTTTTCAATTGTGAATATCTCTCTCGTTTACGGATGAAAGTGTTTTCAATTTTAAAAGTGACTGAAGTCACTGAAAATAATTTCATTATAATTTAACAAGATGAAAACGAATATAAGGAATATATCATCCAGGTAGCAGACAATGAAGGACTTAAAGATTGGTAAATGGGTTTTTGGTCATTCGAGCGGGATTAAAATATTTTTTTTTTGTTTCTCATTCAAAAAAGGGATATAATAGGCTCCTTGAACATGTTAGATATTTTTTTTTAAGAAAACATATTTTAGTTATAGCTTTAATCATAGTTAAGAAGCGATTTTAAAATAGTGGATATACACAGTTCAACAAAATAAAAATTGTAAAATTCCGAAGAACTCCAGCCTCCATACCTACCTGTGCTCCATACACACGGCCCCAGTCATGAGTTATACAATATATAAGTATAATTAAGAAGTTTCTTGAACAAAAATTTTATCAACATTCCTTTAAAATATATTCTTAAGCTAAATTAAATGCTCTCCTTTTATTAAAAAACAGAATGACTAAAACCAACATAAGAAAACCTAGAAATATTTTTTTTTCGAAAACATAATTTCAGTTATGTTGTACTTAAATCTTAGTTTTTATCAGGCTTTTCTTTTTTTAATTTCACATTTAGTGCTATCGGCCAGCTGTCAGAATAATTTGAAAAAAAAAAAAAAAAAAAAAAATAAAAATTGAGGAAGTTAGCTATAAAAGTTTGCAAAAATTATGACTTTAATCAAAAACTAATTTTATATGCAATAAAATAGGCAATTTCCCAGAAAATAAACATAGAATAAGTTATTCCAATTTTTTGTTTCCATTTTTTCTTTAATCAACATTTTTTAATAGAATGATTGTGGAAAAGGGTTTGTTCGTAGATTATGGTCAAGTTTTTTTTTTTAAGTTGAATCGAAAATAAAAATTGTTTTTAGTTAAAACAGTTTAATTTGACGCTGTACAATGGAAAATAAATACTTTACATAAGTTGAAAAAATAAAAAAAAAACACTACTCAATGAACACATCCACTGAGATAAATACAAGCATCAATCACACCAAAATTTTATAGGACACAACCTGCAGCGTAAAAAAATCAAGACTTAATTGAAGATGTTAACACCTACACAAAATTGTTCTCTTCTTTTACCACCCTGCATGCGGAAATCCATCAGCGATCAGCTGAGATATTTTGGTCTAAAAGACCGGAAATACGACTACATTTAAGAAAAGAGGCTGGGTGCGACCCACACTGATAACTTCCCATTTGTTTAAAAAAAAAAACATTTAATTCAATAAACTCTTTGTAAAAATCTATTGAGAAATCAAATCACTCTTGGAACTCGCTACTCGACGAAAACTTTGGCCTCAAATTTTAGCGCAGACTCCAAAGACCTACCATGCCAGAAAGCGAAGATCGCAAGGTCAAGTAGAGCTGTGTCAATCAGGATCGATTCGATTTTTTTGATCCGATCATCGAAAAGTATTGATGATCGAAATCAATCATTTTAATCGATCTCAATCTCATTCATTTAGATGATTCTCGATTTTCTATTTCAATCTCAATCATTTCAATGAGTCTCGATTTTCGATATCAGTTAAGGTACTAGTACGGTTTAGAATGCCAAAAAACGCACGATTTCTGGGATTTTTTTTTTCGGAAACCTTATTAGGTAATAACATAATTTTTTTTTTAAATAATGAATACATGCTTCAAGAGTACAAAAATTTTTTTTTTAATTTTCGAATTTTGGCCGAATTAAAGAGGGCGCAAACGTCGACTCATCAAAAAATACATGATCCCATGGCGGACAGTTAATCTCAGGATTGGCTGGACTGAAACAAAAAAAAACAAAGTGGGTTATTTCAAGGAAAATTTCTTACGAGACAATTTACCACATTTTGTTTAAAAAATCAAAAACAAAAAAAATTCAAGCTTTGAAAAAAAAAAAAAATCTTTTTTTTGGCAATTTTGTTGGCCATTTTTGGGTCGTCATTTTTTTTGTTCATAACTTTTTGGTCAAATTGTGGTAAATTGTCTCGTAAGAAACCTTCCTTCAACTAATCCACTTTGTTTTTTTTTTGTTTCAGTCCAGCCAATCCTGAGATTAACTGTCCGCCAGGGGACCATGTATTTTTTGATGAGTCGACGTTTGCGCCCTCTTTAATTCGGCCAAAATTCGAAAATTAAAAAAAAAAACAAAATTTTGTTTGAACTCTTGAAGCATGTATTCATTATTTAAAAAAAAAATTATGTTATTAACTAATAAGGTTTCCGAGGTTTTCTAGACCGTACTTCTAATTTAACTCTATTAACCATGATTTACTCGATTCTATTTGTTCTGATTCAATCAATGTGGATTATGAATGCCAAATGGACGGTGGACAGGAATTTCTGGGTTGAACTCGGCACTGAAGAACATGATTGATCGAGTTGGTTGTTGATGGTAGGGCGCAAAAACAATTGTTGGGGTGAATTGATGTTATTTGATGTATCAGCATCCGGTATGTTTAATGTGGATTTTTGGACGTTTCTTAATCCATCGACATCGTAGCCATCATTTGATGGAATTTGACAGTTTATGACTTGAGGAATAGAGGACGAATTCAGTTATGACGTACAAAGAGTTTTTCGTACCATATGTCAGCCGAAAGCCGTAAAATTACTTTTTTCAACAGCAACAAATAAAATCTCTTTTTCTTGAATTTTTTGAAACTTTTTAATCCATGTACAAAGTAGCCATCATTTGATGTTATTTGGCAATTTATGGCTTACAGTAATACAGTATTTTGTGAGAACTATCAAAGCCACAAGTCAATCTTATCATCGAAATCGAAATTAAAATCGAATAGGAACAGTATTGAATAATTTCAGTGAAATGAAAATGATCGAATGATCGATCGATTGAAATGATCGGATCATTTTCGTAATCGATTGTTAAACGATTCGATCATTTGAAATGAACGATTTACATAGCTCTAATGTCAATTGGTGGTCTGGCGGCCTAGCAACAACGAACTTGTCAACCAGCTCTGAAGGAACGTAGTATTCGAATTGGAAAGGGGAACGAGGACACAAGTGCGTAGCCATAATCAAATCTTATAACCAATAAGATCCTTAAAATTTTCCAACAATTGATTTACGCGATTAACTACGAACTTATCGCCAACTCTACGAGTCTCCGACTAGCTTCACACATGTAGTCCATCAGAGCGACATTGATCTCAGCCCAGCATCGGTGGCGAGATAACCTTTACGATTAGCAAATTACACCTGATGCATCGACCTGTTCAGCTACACGCCCATCATATACTCTAAACACAAGTGTCTCGAGCCAGTGCTTTGCGTAGAAGTTGTCTTAAGGAGTAGCGTATCGCATGGCATTATCATCCAAATCAAACACCACACAACCTGTCCGTACTGTAGCCTCGAAGATTTCTGAGTAAACATTATTTTTCCAATTGCCAAGTTAAGTACATAAATGTTTTTACTTGCGAACTTATAGATAATACCTATAAGGCAAGTTATGCATTCGGAAAAAAATCGAACTCGAGATTTTGATCAAAGTTGACATTACGATGATAGCGAAGACCAAAAAAGTGGGCCTCGCAATTCTGTCTGTCTGTCTGTCTGTCTGTCTGTCGGTTCGACTACAGCCTAAACGGCTCGGCCGATTTTCTTCAAACTTGGTAGATATGGGTTTTAATTTTTTCCCCCCGGACGTTTTTTTTGTTTTTTTTTTTTAAGACCAAAAATAACGGTACCTGCCATACGATTTTTTTTCGAAATTTTATAAATATTTTTTTTTCTCAAAAACTGTCCCACAGATTTTTTTAAGAAAAATTTAAAAAATTTCATTTGGTTAAAACTAGCTAATGGTTGAAAAAAAAATTTCCAAAAAATTGTTATTTTTGGTAGCCCCCTGGGTCCATTTTTTTTGTTTTTGATTTTCTGGAAAACGGTACAGCCGATTTAAATCATTTTTTTTTATGCTAAAGCTCCTCCAAAGTTTAAATATTATTACATATTCAAATTTTCAATTATTTATTTTTTGGATTTAAAAAAAAAATTCAAATTTTTTTCTTGGAAACTCAGTATTTCGAAAACCCCATGCTCGATTTTTTTCAAACTTGACAAATAAAAGTTTTTTTAAAATAATCTACAAGATTTGAGAAAAAAAAATTGCTTTATCTAAAACTAACGGTACCTTCCATACAAATTTTAAAAAACGGTTTTCAAAAATCGTATTTTTCTCGAAAACGGTTCCGAGAATTTTGCTAAAATTTTTTTCTCTTGATTAATCTTTAATTTTATAAAAAAAATTTGAAATCTAGATATTACTGACTGTACCTACCATAGAATGATTTTTTCGAATTTTGAATTACTTATTATCGGCATAACGGATTTTAACGAATTTTTTTTTATAAAGAAGCTCCTAAAAAGTTTAAAAAACATTGCATTTAAAAACTTAAGAAAAAATATTTTTTCAATTTTTAGAAAAAAAAGTATTTTTTTTTTTTTTGAAAAATTCGATATCTCAAGAACGGCTTAGTATTTTTTTTGGAAATTAGACTTTTATTCGTACATTAATAAAAACTTAAGGTTGGTGTACCAAAATTTTTTCTTAAAAATGTTTTAAAAATTTTGTACATAAAAGCTTATTTTTTTAAGGAACCACTACAACGACTTATAATTTTTGTCCCTGTATAAATTTATATTTGCATAGCATTCTGTTTTTAACTCTTACTACTAAAAGAATTTAAAAAATTCATTTTATCCTTATGAACAGTTTTCTTTAATAACATCCGTTTTTAAAATTCCTAGTCTATTACATAGGAGCAAGTTCGTGCGACCCAGTCGTGCATTTTATTTTATTTGTTTTTTTAAGACCAAAAATAACGGTACCTGCCATATGATTTTTTTTCGAAATTTTATAAATATTTTTTTTTCTCAAAAACTGTCCCACAGATTAAAAACAAAAATTCCAAAAATCTTATTGAGTTAAAGCTAGCTAGTGGTTGAAAAAAATGTTCAAAAAAATTGTTATTTTTGGTACCCCCTTTGGAACCATTTTTTTGGTTTGTGATTTTCTCAAAAACGGTACAACGGATTTTGATAATTTTTTTTTTTTTGCTAAATGTCTCCAAAAGTTTAAATATTATTATGGATTCAAGTTTTCAAAAAATAATTTTTTTGATTTTTAAAAAATATTTAAATTTTTTTTTTTTGAAAACTCAATATTTTGAAAACCCCATGCTTGATTTTTTTTTAAAACTTGATAAATAAAAGTTTCTTATGAGAAAAAAAAATTATTTTACCTAAAAATAACGGTACCCTCCATACAAAAGTTAAAAAATGGTTTTCGAAAATCGTATTTTTCTCGAAAACGGTTCCGAGAATTTTGCTAAAATTTTTTTTCTGTTGATCAGTTCTTACGATCTATATTTTAATAAAAAAAAAATTTGAAATCTAGATATTACTGACTGTATCTACCATAGAACGATTTCTTCGAATTTTGAATTTCTCATTATAGGCATAACGGATTTTAATGAAATTTTTTATGGACCAGCTTCTAAAAAGTTTAAGAAACATTGCATTTCAAATCTAAAAAAAATATTTTTTTGAATTTAAAAAAAAAAATCTAGTTTTTTTTGGAAAATTCGATATCTAAAAACGGATCAATATTTTTTTTGTAGATTTAATTTATATTCGTACTTTAATAAACACTTTAAATTGGCGTTCCAAATTTTTTTTCTTAAAAATGTTTTAAAAATTTTGTATATATAAAAGCTTATTTTTTTTTTAAGAAACCACTACAACGAATTATAATTTTGTTCGTGCATAAACAAATTTTTGCTTAAAACACTGTGCTTAGCTCCAACTGCTAAAGTAGTTGTTTTAGTTATTTAAAAAATGAATTTTATCCTTAAGAAAAGTTTTCTCTAATAACATTCATTTTTGAAATTCTTAGCCGTTTACATAGGAGCAAGTTCGTGCGACCCAGTCGTGCATTTTATTTTTAAAGCACGTGTAAATTCGATCCAATTGCGAATGGTATTTTGTTTCAATTCTCAAGTGTTTAGTGTAGCTCAAGAAGATCGGGCCCCTTCGACGAATGCTGTGCACAACATCCATCGCAGGACGAGCCATTTAAACTTAACGTAAAGTCCAGCAACCAATAACATCTCTTGGTTTCAAAACCATTTTCAAATTAAATGCATTCATAGTTTCGGGTTTTTCCTAAGGTGAAGCTTTTTGGCGTGTTCGATCTTACAAATTAATGAGGCATGACAGCGGAAACCGTTCTATGTCCAACAGCGGTGCAAGTTCCCACGACTCCGTCGAGCTAGTGTCATGCACAAACAAGCATGCCTGCCGCACTTCATTACCAGGATAACTTACCTTACTAATTACTGAGACCGTCGAAGTTCCTGTCCTTCGCGGGTGTTAGTGGGTGGCATAACATCGCCTATTGTTGGGTAAGGTCAACTATCCGTTACAATTTGTAGCAGGACAAAACCACACAAATTCCATTCGATACTCGAATAAATGTTAAAAACTCATCCGCGATAGAATTCCACCTAAGCCTTTTTTCGTGTAAAATCCTACTGTACTACTTTTAAATAAAACTTGAACTAAATACAAAATCTGGGCTTACAGAATTTTGGAATACCTGGCATACTTTCAAAAATCAATAGGGTTTCATATTATTTAAACCTTTCCATTCAAAGCTTTTTGAATTTGTTTGAAGCTGTCCTACTCTCCCCAACTATAATTCACTTAGTGGCTGGATTGAAAATTAACTTTTGAATCGTAGAATTATGAATTGCTTAGAATTCAATGTTTCAAAATCCCAATGCTGTCTTCTGTCGATGAGGCGGAACTCACCTTCCATGTCGATAATCCGTGAGCGGTACTTGCAACAGAAAAGCTTTTAGTTCGCGGTATGTGTATCACAGAATCCCTTGTGTAGAATCATCACATATTCGTCGTCGCCAAAAATTTTAAGGTTTTCTTCGACATTTTTCAAGACATTTTTCCCTTCCCTTCAGATTTGGCTGTAATCTAAAAAGCATATAAATGCTCTCAAGCCTATATGAAGCTTGATTACAATTCCCATATATTAAGCAAAGTTTCTTAAAGACGTGCAACCTTTTGAGAAATTCTTGAAATATTCTAAACTAGAAAGTATCAATCAATAGTAGAGTAAATATCTAACCAAAATCACTGGAATTCCTTAAAAAAAATTACACCTAAACATGCCTACCCTTAACCATAAGACCTATTCTTTGGGCTTAGACAAAATTCCTAATGCCTTATCCTCATTAATAATTTACAACTCATGACTTTTTGAATGGCGAAAATCCTTTTTTTTTGTTTTTGTGTCATCGAAAGTAAAGCAGGACGACTGAAAGTCCATTATACATAATTAATTTAAGACAAGGATTTATTCGACCAGACCCATAATCTTCTTCAAAAGATTCAAAATAGGAGTTTTTTTTGTTGTTGTATCTGTTTGCAATCCCAATTAATGGTGTAGCCTTCTAGCCAATATTTCATTCAAATGTCAGACGAAATAGCAGATAATAGCTAATAAACAAGGGTTCAGTTATCAGGATCAAAAAAGGGCTACGCATTTTTTGTTTGTTTTGTATGTTATTCTTGCCAATCACTTTTATTATTCTTTGGAGTACCTACCTTACTCTACTCTCGTATAAGGAAGAATTGCCCTTTGTTAGATATAATAAATTAAATTGGCTTATAGCACATGCTAAAGTCCTTATTTGCTTATGGATTTCGGGTTTAAAGTGATGAGGTTCTTAAAATAGGGTTCATGCATTATCGAAAGCTATTATAGAATAACGAGGGTGGTACGGAGATTTGGCGTTTTAAAAAAGGATTTGTGGGGTGTTTTATTTTTTAAGGCAGAAATATTGAATGGAAAATAAATATCTGAACCTGTTTTTAGAGAAGTTTGCTAGCATGCTTAGTGTATTATCGCTTATTTATAGTTTTCTTTATACCTACACAAAAAAAAGGTTCATACAAAAACATAAGGAGTTTTAGAATCTTAAGTTTTATGATAGATTGGTGAATAACAGCTCAATATTTCAACAAAAATTTTAAATCTTCTTGATTCTGTTTTTTTTGAAGGTTCCTTAAAAGCTTTTTGTTCTCTGAAGTGTCTTCCATAGGTTGACCCGTGTATCCTTCCACCATTTAATCATGAGATCCAGCTTCTACAAGCTTAAACCGAGTTTCCGATTGGGGTAAATTCGCAGAGACTTGCTTCTTCAGGAAACCCCACAAGAAAAAGTAAAATATGTAGTATGACCTTGGTGGCCAACCTTACCCCCAAATCGTTCATCCAGAATGTCAAACGAGACGCCAGCTGTGTGGCACGTGGCACTGTCTTCTTGAAAGCACATTTGGTCTAGGTCCATATGGTTCAATTTGGTTCATAAGAAATTGGTTATCAAAACGATGATAACCAATTTCGTAGCACTCGCCATTGACGGTGTCCGCCTCACTAATGTCTTACGGACCAATGACGCCGCGCGCCGCCGGCCGAAAACCCGCACTAAACATTAACTTTTTGAGGTTGCATTTTCAACTCGTGATCATCGTGTGGGTTAGTGACCTCCGCTAAAGCTGTTTTTTCGCCCAAAATTGGAGTCCTCTTCCAAACGCTTTGAAGCGAACAAACGGCGTTGCCTCTTGCCCTGAACTTTGAGCTCCTTGATCAGTTGGATCTTGTACGGGTGTTGGCTCAATTCCCGCGGCAAAATTGAAATTGAAGAGAGGCCGAGGTCTTGTGAACAGCTAGGAATTGACTGCTGTACACTTTCACGGACCGCGGGGATATTTTCGGCCGATCTTGCGTTTCTTTGACGTATGAGAATTGGCTGACAGAACTGGGGCCTGTAACACAAAACTACAAGTACTTGTAATACAAGTGAATTAATACAAGTGTAACAAATTTCTGTAACACAAAGCTACAAGTTTGCTGGCTCTTCTACAAGTGTAATGAGCGAACATTACAAGTGGGAAATTATATGATTTCCCTCTTTCTGTAACACAAAGCTACAAGTGTAGAAAAAAACTAAATCCTACTTGTAGAATAATCAGCTAAATCTTACAAGTGATTCAAAACTTGTAGGATGAAGAAGATGTATTTAAATGTACGAAAAAAACAATATTTTCAACTAATTAGCATTTCCATAATTTTTTTCTTCGTAGTTATGATATTTTTAACCAAAAAACAATATCAAATTGTGAATATATTTTTGTGTAAAGTGTATATTTGTGATCTTTTTTCAATAGTAAATTATTTCGGTGGTAATTGTTATACAATTAGAGAAAAATGTTAAAGGTAATTTACTCGTAATATACCTATACTTTAAAGGGTTTTGAAAAGTTAAACATTTTTAAATCTCAGTAAACTAAAAAATTAAACATAACACAAAATAATGCATTCTATTACTTTTCTTAGATTAACTTAGAAATAATTGAATTTTTATTTAATGATATATGTATTTAAAAAAAAATTAGTACTAATGGTAAACATATGAAATTTAAGTAAAATGATCCAGGAACATAACATGCTGAATTGTATTAAAAATACAGTCCCAATCCAAAAAGGCACCAAAAAGAATGTTTTTTTTCATGGATTTTTACCAAGACGGCAATTACATATTTTCGAACGGATTCTTTATCTTTTCTACTTGCGATATGGGTACTATAGGGCAAGTTCTGCATTTGGAAAAAAATGGAACTCGAGATTTTGATCAAAGTTGAATTAAGATGATAGCGAAGAAAATACAGTGGGTCCGACAATTCCGTCTGTCTGTATGTATGCACCTCGAGCTACAGCTTAGGCCACTGGAGCTATTTTTTTAATGTTCTTCAGTGATTCTCTAGGGGGGAAATTGAAATTTTTGTTAGCTCTAAAACTAACGGTACACCCCATCATATAAGCGTAGTGCAAAATCTTATTTATCTCAAAAACGTCTCTAACGATTTTAATAAAAAAAAAATAGGTGTGATATTGCACACAAGGACTACATTTTGGTCAACAAAATTTCGAGGCAAAATGTTATTAACGCGTATCTGTCATAGAACGGCTTTTTGATTTTCGACTTTCGCATTAACGGCTCTAACGATCTTAACCAAAAATTTTCAGCGCTTATCAGTGCAAATTTTAACTTTTGCCATGCGTCGAAATATAAAGACATTATTATTAAATATTCAGGTTTTGGAACTTATAATATTATATATATCATTGAGTTTTAACTATTCAATTTATAAAATGAACCATCGAGATAGTGCGAAAGTGTTTGAAATCGAAAAAATCATCGAATATTGAGACTTTTGGCTGCGTGCGTGGATAATTAACGTTTTGTATTATTGCAAAAATAATGTTTAACATAAGATTAATTAGTACAATTTTTGTTTTTTTTTTCAGATAAATGAAGGTCAAAATTAATTGAAATCATTCATTTTGAGTGCGTGCCTTCCTCATAAATAATCCTATATGATATAAATTTTAGAAAAAAACTGCCATGCGTGATTTTTCGTAAATCTTTAATTGTCACAAATTTTCGTGTCTATTTTTTTAACATTGATCATGGGGCATTTTTTATGGTCTGCATCATTATTTAAGCTATCTAGAGTAAAAAAAACTTTGGCTTCAATGCGTGCTTCATTATGTACAAATTTTTTATGAAGTTAACAAAACGAACGTAAAAAACGTAACTGTTTCAAAAAAGGCACATTTTTTACTAGCACACCAAAGCATTGTTTGATTATACCCTTACAATGAGCGTAATTTAAACTGTAGAAACTATAAAAAAAATGGTAAAAGTGTTAAACAAATAAGATTGAAAACAGAAGCTGTGAAGATTAAAAATAAAAACCAAATCAATTAACTCGGTGCTTAAAATAAATTATTTTAAATTCATTTTTCTATACTTTATACCTTTACACTTTTCAACAAACAATACATATGAGTTATTTTGAAGTTTTTTATTTATTCGTGGTCGATAATTGAAGAAAAACTGAAATTTACATGCGTGCCTTAATTTTTTTTTTGTTTTTTTCAAACTCAAGAAGTTAAAATTTACAGGGATAAGCCCATATATGTACTAATATTCGAAAAAAAAATATATTTTGGGTTTTAAAAAAATTACTTTAATAATAAAACATTTTTAAACTTTGTTTGCATCAAGGCATACTTTTGCGGAAATCAGACTGCAATTCCATGCATTTGAACATTATTATCTCATTAAGTCCATGTTTTATAATTACACATGCATAATTTTTAAATTCCAAAGTACATTTACATAAGAGCAAGCTCGTGCGATCCAGTCATACATTTTATTTTTATTAAGATGCGATCACGTTGCTTATCTTTCTTTCAATGAGGACTTGTAAGCAGAATGCCTACAAGTGTAGGGAAATTTTAGTTTTCTACAAGTGTAAAGTTTTTTTTTGTGTTACAGAAATAATCTACAATTGTAAGATTAATATAATCCTACAAGTAGCTGTTGACTTGTAGACTTGTAGCTTTGTGTTACAGGCCCCTGGTCGTCTCAAACGTTGAAGTGACGCAACATCCCTTTACAAGTAGATTTTCAGATAACTAATTATATCATACATACATGAGCTTCTTAACCTGTCTGATGTGTTAAGAAAAAAGGACACAAAACATGAACTTTCTGGACTCAAAGCTATATAAAGCCGAATTACATTTAGTTAGGGACAAAGAATCATCGTTTAATAGAGGTCCTTCTTTACATACCCCATAAATTCAATGCTAACCCACATTCCAACGATTATTACTGTGCACGTTCTATTCGCAACAAAAAGATTCGCGCTGTCATGATGTAATAGTTTCGAACATTCTTCTTTGCCCTTATCTCTCCTGACCGGCGCGATTCTCCCGGACAAACTGATTCAATAAGGAAATAAATTGCGATCAGTAAATACCGAGTTTGTAGCCATCGCATCGGTCGCTGCCGGTTGTCAGTCGCCATTCCCAGCCACGCCATCTATACCAGCACCGTGTTCGTCGTTGTAACTCCAATTCACTTCCATTCACACAACAACAGCCATCTTATCGGTACAATGCCCAGAATAATTGCACACAATTTCCTTATATGGAGTAAGTATGGACAGACTTTAATACACCCCGCTCGCATCAGCACTTTCAGCCATTCAGCTATATATTTAAATTCATTATTAACAACATTTTTTTTTTATTATTTCAGTTTGCATTCGATTTGCATGCAAATTATTGGTTAGGTACATACTTTAGTTCACACGTGCTGCATCCACCTTGTGTTCGTTTGAAAGAGAAGGGGAAGAGTGGAGAGATAGAATTTCCCAGTTGGTCGTCATCAAATGCAGTTATGGTCCATTAGTGATGGACGGGGACATTAACGTTACAACAAAGGCAGAGAAGAAGCAAAAAGATGCAAAAATGGGATACAAAAGACCAGTACGGTTACAAAATAAAAAAAAATAGCTCAGAAGAATAATAGGAGAACAACTGTTGTTTAGTGGTTTATTGTTACTTTTTTTTGTTTCCATGAATAAAATGGCGAACCGAGTTGTTGTCTGGAGTGATGGAGTGTTTTAGACGTATTTTACCGTTGAAATGCAACATTTTCTGGACTGTACATGCTTTAGAGGGATTTTTTTTCTCTATTTCTTTTAAGCTTTACATTCATTTCCTTAAGCAGAAACTAGATAACTTTTCCGATTTGCTAGGGAGGTCAATTTCCTTTAAACCTTTGTAGGTGCAGACAAAATTATGGGTTCAAAGTTTCTGTGAAAAATTGTTTAAATATTCCAAGAAAAAGGTTTTCAAACTTGTTAATTTGAGTATCTACATTATTTTCGTTTTGATGAACTTCTAAAACTTTTTCCATTAAATCAAATCAAAATAATTATTGGAATCAATCGAATTGTAAAATGGAATGATGATAATTATGATTTCTCTTTGTTTATATATAATAATAAATTTCTTAACCTTAAGAAGAACCTTAAAAGTATCGTATAATCTTTATCTAACATTTTCCTTTTTTTTCTTTTCAGGTAAGAAAGACAACTTGGTTTCCTACCCACTTGTAACAATAAGTAAGAATTATTTTTGTTTGCGTTTATTCAATGTCATTTTGAAATTAGATTTTGTAGCATATTTTTCGGAGCGTTAAATTTAAATTCATAATCTTTTTTCGGGGTTTCAAGATAGTCCAATTTGAAAATGGAAAAACAGAAGTTTTTCTGACTTTTTTCAACGTAAAGTATTCTGTAACAATGCGAAATTATGTTCTTCAACGAAATGTTTCCTGAAAGTATGTATCTTTTTCTTAAAAAAAAAACCGTTCAAGTCTTTATAATATATGTTTTTCTTTCTGATAAATTCCTTTTTGAAATTCCTGTTTGAAATTTAGGATCAAGTTGGCATTTCCAGAGAGTAATAAGACATTATAATTAAATTTTTAAGGAGAAGATTAGTATACTTTTAGGAGTTCTTAAGTTACCTTAACAAAGGCGAATGAACGTTTTTTTCTGTCATTTTATATCGGAAAACGAGTCTTACCCCTGCTCATGCGAATAATCGTGTAAACCCATCTACGATCACAAAAGACGATTAAGTAAATAAGCTTTAGGTAAAACAAGTCGGACATATTGAATTTTAGGAAGGCTTAGATTTTGTTCGATGATTTTAAGTTTGGAGTAAATGTAACAAGATGTCACAACGTGCAGCAATTATAGAGGTATCACGTTGTTGAGTACCGCCTATAAGATACTCTCCTCTATCCTACAAGACCGGATAACCCCATACGCTAAAACCGTCATCGGACAATATCAGTGTGGTTTCATTCCAGGCAAATCAACAACTGATCAGATCTTTACCCTTAGGCAGGCGATGGAAAAATGTCTAGAATTTAACATCCCAACATACCATCTGTTTATAGACTTTAAGGCCGCCTATGATAGCATAGCCAGGGTAGAACTTTACAAAGCCATGAGAGAATTCGGCATCCCAAATAAATTGACACGACTATGTAGGTTGACCATGACCAACGTAACAAGCCAAGTAAAAATAGCCGGATTGCTATCCAGACCAATCAAAATCTTTAATGGACTCCGACAAGGGGACGGTTTGGCCTGCCTCCTCTTCAACCTGGCGTTGGAGAAAGCAATCCGTGACTCTGGCACGGCAACAAGAGGGACCATCGTCAACAGGTCCAGCCAGTTACTAGCTTACGCAGACGACATTGACATCATCGGAAGAACCGAACAAGCTGTACACGATTCCTTCATCCAGATCGAGCAGGCGGCACAAAATCTGGGGCTGCACATTAGTGAAGGTAAAACAAAGTACATGGTGGCGTCGAATGCGAGAGGAACAGTTGGTCAAACAATCAAGGTAGCGGAGCACGAATTTGAAGTGGTGCAATCCTTTAAATACCTTGGGTCAATAGTAGCAGCCGATAACAATATAGAAGAAGAAATACGCGGGCGGCTTCTCAAATCCAACAGAGCCTACTATAGTCTGTCAAAGCTTTTCAAATCCAGAAATCTCACCATAACTTCAAAACTGCTGCTGTACAGGACCATGGTCCTGCCAGTACTCACATATGGATCCGAGACTTGGGTGCTTAGCAAAAGGCACTCCGACCTCTTAGCTGCGTTCGAGAGAAAAGTCTTAAGGAGAATTGTTGGCCCCATATGTGAGGAAGGACGATTCCGGAGACGGTACAATCATGAATTGTACGCAATCTACCTAGAAGCAGATATCGTGACAAAAATTAAGCTCGGTAGACTCCGGTGGGCAGGGCACCTAGCTCGCATGAGCGAAGAGGAACCTGCTCGGAAAGTTCTTTGTGGTACATTCTATGGTAGACGACAGCGTGGTAGACCATGCTTGCGCTGGAGAGATGGCGTAGACCAGGACGCCCGAAGCCTTGGGGTGCGCAACTGGATGGCGTCGGCTAGAGACCGGGATAGGTGGAGAGACTTGTTGAAAGAGGCCAGGACCGGAACCCGGTTGTCGAGCCGATGATGATGATGAGTAAATGTAACTTAATTTTTGGTGATAAATAGTGTGGATACAAAGATTGATTGCTAATTTTAGATATGTGGGTTCAAGCACGCACGCTATAAACAGCCTTCGGGTTTACATACTTCAAGATTTTACTATATTGACTCCAGTTCTCTTAAAATTTTATAAGTCCTTATTATTAGAAAATATATTTGCGCAAAATTTTATTTGAACATATCGTTCAGATCCATATCCTCAATTTCTGGCCACAAGAAGTTAGTTATCATCTCCAGATAGCGAATATCATTCACGGTAACTGCTTGGCCGACCTCATTTTCGAAGAAGTACAGCCCGATGACGCCGCCAGCCCATAAACAACACCAAACAGTCACTCTTTGTGGATGCATCAGCCTTTCAACAATTACTCGTGGATTATCATTGTTAACGAATCCACTGAGGTGTGCCTCGTCGCTGAAGATGATTTTCTTTGTAAAGTCACCATTCACTTCTGTCTGTTCAACCAACCATTCGGCGTATTGACGACGCTTGAAATGGTCAGTAGGCTTCAGCTCTTGAGTCAATTGAACCTTGTAAGCGTGTAAATTCAAATCTTTATTTAAAATTCCCATTAGTGATGTTCGTGAGATGTTCAATTGTTGGGCACGACGACGAGTCGAGGTTGACGGCTCTTCTTGCCACATTATCGCGAACAACAGCAATGTTTTCCGCAGAACGAACTAGGCGAGCATGCACAGCTGTGTTCAAATTTCCTACAGACCCGGTTTACCAAAATTTGCGCACAATTCTACCCATTGTCGACAAAGTTGATCGATTATGCTGACCAAAAAATCACGAAGTGCACGAAATGCATTTTTATTTGAACACCGATTTTCGTAAAAGGCTTCAACAATCTTAACGCGCTGCTCAATTGTCTACCTCTCCATGGTTGAATTTGTCAAACACTGAAACAAAGAAATGTCAAATTAAGTTGGACAAAAAAACTTGACATTAAGGTGTGACACACAATTAACATCGTGCATTATGGTTGGACCAATCTTTACTTTAAAGTTAACATATTATATTAGCTAGTACGGGAGTGGAATCCAGGTTGGATTTGAAGAAGAGTTTCACTGAAAATGAGGTAAAAAAGTCAGTACTTTGGTGGATAGTTCGAATTTTCCAAAAGCATATCCAATAGAGAGTAGCACCCCTTGGCATGATGGTTAGTGCGATAAACTGTCATGCGGAGGGTCTCGAGTTCGATCCTCAGTCGCTGCAAGAAAGCTTTTTTCAGGACTGTACTGCCTCTTGCGAGGAACTGACAAATCCTCCAAGAGTATCTCTTGTCTCGGAAAGTGCTGCCCATTAGCCGTTCGCAATCGGCAGAAACTTGTAGGTCCCCTCCGTTCCTGGTAACACGCACACAGGAATGGTTGAGACTTGTAAGTTACTAGGTCCTGGTTCACTTCGAGCTGTTGCACCACCAAATTTATTTATTTAATAGAGAGAGCACCTCCCAAACCAACTTGGGGAAGAGTGGAAGATAGTTTCAACTTTCAGTTCAGGAAAACAGATTGAATGGCTGTTATAACCTTCCGTGTAAACTTACAAAACATTGGTGAAGAATTAATGACCTGTTGCATTAGCATACTTCAAAGTTATATTGTACTCGTACTTAGGTAGATACCATACTAAGGAGTAGGATAATCTCGTCTTTATTCCTGAAATTGGGAAAAAAATATCACCATATTTATTAAGGCTGATAGGAATAAACTCAAGATGCGTTTTAACCATCGACAGCATGATTACAGGGGAGAAAAATTTATTGAAACCGCAACTTTTAGCTTACAATCACCTCTTAAGTAGCCATTTGTGCCTCTCATGAAGCTATAACAAATCCTTCAGCTGAGTCCATTACACGCGGTCATAGAAAGTTCTGCTAAGACAGTCATTTTATAGGAAGCTAGGACAGGGAAGTATTATCAGAGTAAGAGACCCTATCTCCAGATCCACAGTATTAAGTCTTCTTGAAAAGTATAACTTAAAACAATGATGTTTGTTCTTACGAGTATGTTGGCTCAAGGTCAATTGTTATTATTATTTTTTTTTTATGTGGTGACGTTTCGGATCTGATTACACCTTTCTTCAGACCACCACATAAGGACAAACATCATTTTTATAAAGAAAAGTTCACAAAGAAAGGCAAAATTTATTTTTCACGTATAACTACCAAACAGAGCTAAGTACGAGTACCAAGAAAAAGTTTGAAGCTGAAGCCATTAAGTGGTAAACTGATGGAAGGAGAAGGAATCAATGGATAGCGGTGAGCCTAGGATTAAACTTTCCATATATGTACAGAAATGTGCCATAGGGTAATCTTCCGAACAAAGCCTCAAAAGATTAGCATTATTTAATTTTTTGTTTTATTTGAAAGGACTAACCATTAAATTATAAGCGAAATATGGCATCTTTCAAATGGCTGCCGTGTCGATGTATGGTCAGGAGGGACGTATTCAAAATGTCCAATTTTCGATGACGCTGGACACCAGCCGTTTGTCGCTTATCGTCATAGACCTGCGACATTAGGAAAATCCAAACACGGTCAAATGGTATGATTTTTGTGCCAAGTTCAGGTTGCCTCTGGGTGACTTTCTGTGGATCGAATGCCATTTGGTGAACTTCTTATAAGTTAGCATTGTCCAAGTCTGGCCGTACACTTTAAACTAAAAATGGTCTTAGTCGATGAAGATGATTTTTTGACCAAAATTATTGTCAACTTCCAACTGTTTAAGAGCATAGTTATCGAACACTTGTCGTTGTCTATTGTCGTTAACTTTGAGCTCCTGGATCAGTTGAAATTTATACGGGAGTAGGCCGAAATCGTGACGCAAAATTCGTCACGATTTCAAAAAATGAAATCCGGATTATTATTCTGTCGTCTAATATTTAAATTAAAGCGATATGTCAAATAGTATTTTTTTTTATTGAACTTTGAAAATATAAATCTGCCCCAAGACACCCTGTAGTATCATACAATAGGCTGATTTGCGCCAATAATATTAATACTAAAATCCCCCCTGATAAGGTCCCTTAATTTATAGCCCTTTACATTCTATAAGTCATTGGTACAGTTAGTCTCCTGCTGTCTTTGATTGTAAATTATTTTATAATTACATATGTATACTCGCATGCCTACAGAAAAAGTACTAGATGATAAGGTGTTCCTAGAAAATATCTCACTTACAAGAAATATCACAACTGACATGGAAAATAGTTTGAGAGACATTAAACCCAACGATTTGTCCCAGTTGATTCCGAATGATCAAATACACTTTAAAATTGTATCCCCAAAGGGATTTCCCTCAAATCATATAGAACTAAAGATAAACCAAATATATATTTTTGTCTTTGGTCCTCTCTTGTGTGTGATCCAGAAAATGTATAACAGTCAATTAGATTAATAGTTGCTGGCCATTCATTGGACATAATTGTCATTATTCCCTTTTGAAACTTAAGTGAATATTTCTTGTTAGATGAGTCTTCCATGTACGAGGTACGGGTATACCTATTATATTTTATTGGATTTGATATTCGATTATCTCAATCATTGTTGCTTTGTTGCAAATAATATGATTTGTTCCAAACTGTTAGAATCGAACCTTGGGATATTATGCTACCAATGCGATATCTCCATTAGCTCATCGACATGATGACAGTTAGACAACAATTTATTGACAACCAATATTGAAAACAAATTATTGAATTCATAGGTTAAATTGTTCGGTGATATGAAAGACCTTGTTAAACAAACAAAGCTAAATAGTTCATACGAAAAGAGAACATAATTTCTTACTTATTATGTAGACAGATTTGACGAAATAACTTTTGTGTTCGTTAAGTTTATTATAATTTTTTACTGTGGTTTATATTTACTAATTTTTTCTGATTTTTTCCGGTAGGTGGCGCGACGTGTTTGTTTTCTTAATTTTATATGTTCTGTGTTGGCTGAGATTAGGGTTACCAGATTTGGAACGGTCAAAGGTGGTTATGTTTTCTTAATCACACAATTAACTATAAAAAAAAAACTTTCTTTTTTGTTGATTTGCTGGTGTAACACAACTTTCAGAAGATGACATAAATAAATCCCTTCAGTAAAATAGTGTTCCCTTCGAGATCTTGATATAAACAAATCCGCTGGTCCTGATGGTATACCCCCCATTCTTCTAAAGAGGTGTTCTTCATGGCTGGCAAAACCGTTGCGTAAGCTTTTTCATCGCTCCTACTGTTCTGGAATCTTCCATAGAAGATGGAAAACAGCATTTGTCCAGCCTGTTCCTAAAAAGGTGACCCTTCCTCCCCCTCGTCCTATCGACCAATCGCACTTACGCCCCTTTTTTCCAAGGTCATGGAGTCGCTGATAAATCATCAGCTCAACAAATATCTTGAAGATCGAAAGCTTCTTAATGACCGGCAATACGGCTTCCACAGCAATCGTTGCGCTTGATATTTCTAAGGCATTTGATAGAGTTTGGCACCAGGCTCTCTTATCGAAAATGCTTGCGTTTGGCATCAACGTAACCCTTATGCGTTGGATTAGAAATTAGCTTCTAGATCGTTCAATGCATGTGGTATTGGACGGTTATAAGTCTGATCTTCAAAAAATAAATGCTGGTGTTCCCCAGGGTTCCGTTTTGTCTCCGACTCTCTTCCTCATTTTTATAAATGATCTCTTGTCTGAAACTTCTAATCCACTTCATTGTTTTACCGACGACTCTACTCTCAGCTTTTCGTACTCGTTCCCGAATTCACGTCCATCTCCTTCGGAAGTGGAATTGCAACGGTATCATATGATAAGCTAATTAAACTCCGATCTTTACAGCATTGTTAAATGGGGTAAAAAAAAACCGTGTGGAGTTTAATGCTTCGAAAACTCAATGCTGTCTATTGTCGTTGAAGCAAAATGTTCCCCTTATGCCACTGTCACTGAATGGCACTTGCATCGAAGAAACCGAAAAGCTCTCAGTACTCGGTATGTGTGTTAACGACGATCTTCGTTGGAATGATCACATACTCGAGACTGCCAAGAATGCTGCTAAATGCTTAGGATTTCTATATCGATGTAAGAAATTTTTCACCCCTTTCTGATCTGGCTACCATTTACAAGGCGTTTATACGCCCAAAACGCGAGTATAACTCACACCTTTGGGCAGGCGCTCCTCAATCTTCTCTCCATTTATTGGATAGAATTCAGAACAGAGCGTTAAAACTGATTGGAAACAGAGCTATCATGGATTCATTCCCATCTCTTGAACACCGTCGGAATGTTTCATGTATTTCCTTGTTTTATCGCTTCTTTCACAAGCAATGCTCACTCGAAGTAGCCAGTTGCATTCCTCCCCTTAATCAATTCACCCGTGATACCCGCTTCGCTAGAATGCTCATCAGTTCACCCTTGATTATGGAATAACTTACCCGGCACAGTTTTCCCTTGCCATTTCAATTTGCAAATATTCAAAACCAATGTTCATCGACACCTCCTTTCTCTCCCTTCCTAATTTCCCCCCCGACCGTGCTGTGTTTAAAACATTATAAGGGTCTCGCAACATACCCTTGAGCGCGAGTGAATTATAAAAAAAAAATAGGTCACATCTAGTAACCCTAGTTAAGATTGGCGCAGGGACAAAAATCCCAGGGAAATTACCCCTAATTTTTTTTTTTGGGACTGATGTCTCACTTAAGGGGGACATAAAGCCCAAATCTAATTTGGCACTTACTAAGTGCGACATAAATCCCAAATATTTTGATCGGATATTGGATGAACATCCCATATTGCTGGAGATACTCGTATAATACAGACAACGCTAATGAATAAACATTTCCAGAACTGAAACCCCTTTTTAACTTTTCCAATACAAGGGCCTTTTGGCCTTATATCACTTTGAACAGTTTCTTCGGTATTTTCAGTGGTCAGGAAAGCACCAATGACAAAAGTTTTCTCGATTAACTGAATCTATATGGCTCGCTTCATGGTTTCTGTCTAACTTGGGCTTGTTCAAAAATAATAGTACTCGACTTTTAAATTTTATATTTTTAGTATTATTTATTAAAGTTTATTTAAGTAAAAGAAAAAGAACGGGAACTTTAAATTTCGTGTTTTTCCCTGTTGGCTTGGTTGAGTCACAAATACGAATGCCTCAAAAAAGGAAGCTAAAATCCAAAAGGTCGTTAGCAATAGTTCGTATTTTCTGTTTCACTCCGCCATTCATTGTCCCTCTCCAACAATCGAATAAATCCCAGCTTGGGTAAATGTTTCTATGTTCCTAATTGAACGCTAGATGGCGTTCTTGAGGTTCTGTGGGCGTTCTTGAGGTTCTGGGCGGTATTGCCAACAGTTTCAAAGGATTCTAGCTCATTCTTTGGTTCCTTCCCAATTTTATTTTCTGGGATTTGTGTCCCATTTATGTGAGACATAAGTCCAAAAGTCCCAAACAAAAAATTGACAAGTATGTTTCTGGGAATGTTCGTGCACTGTTAAGATTGAGGAAGTGTAAATTGGATTTTACTTGATGATATTGAAAAAAACATGAAAATAGTCCGTTTTGAAATGCTTTTTTTTCTTGATTGGATCATGCATTGAGCATACAGAACAGCTTCCAATTCTCGGTATGTGTATCTCAGACCACCTTTGTGTGTCGATTTCATCAAAAGCGCTGCTAAGTATTTAGGTTTCCTTCGTCGATGCAAGACATTTTTCACCTCTTTTGATCTGTCAGTAATCTATAAAGCTCTATATTCATCTTTAGCTTGAGTACCCCAATAACCCACTGACTGAGTCCCTTGGATAGAATCCAAAAAAGAACTTTAAAATGACAGGTTATAGAACTATAATAGAAACAATTGAATATCTCGAGCACCGCGTAATGTTTTTAGTCTTACCGTTATTTTTATAAACATTCGTCTAGTGCAGGGTGGATTCCTCGCTTTAAAAAATTCAACCGTAGGCAATACTCACGCTTCAGGAAATGTCCATCAGTTTACCCTTAAGCCACACTTCGGACGTACTTGTAAATTCAGAGACCTTTCCTTTGCCACACTACATGAATGTCCGGCTCAATAATTCCCTCCCATTACGATATTCAGACATTTCATAATCATTTTAGTGCGCGCAAAATTAAAAAAAGAGAAGCCGAAAAGATCTCAGTCCTCGGTGTGATGTGTGTCAATGACTATATTTGCTGGAATCACCACATTCTTGAAACCGCCAAAAACCCTGCTAATTGCTTGGGATTTCTATATCGGTGTCAGAAATATTTTTCTTCCCTCTGAACTGGCTATAATTTATAAGCCGTTTGGTCTACAATAGCAAGCACAGTATATCCGAGTGGAGGAATACTACTATCAAAAATTGGAATATCTGGTCTTTCTCTAGTGCGTTGCTCAACATTCCCCCCCCCCTTTCGGTCATTAGTATTAGTAGGTATGTCCCTCAGCCATAAATCTCTTGGTATTGCTCTAAGTCATACATTTTTTTATTTAAATTTTGTTTCCAAAATCTCATATAGTATTATCAAAATCTGCCACTTCCGCATCATTAAAAGCTTTTAAAGTGTTTACCAACTGACTTTTTTTTTCTTATTTTCAATATCAGTATATGTATATTCGAATTCTTTCATGAAACCCTTACATCCCATATGGTCATCATCACAATATTGGTGTGCACACGCTTCTGATATCTTTGATGTATCACTTGACACCCCAAGTCGTTGTCCGCACGACCATTTACACCAAAGTGCATACCTTATGTTTGCTGGCATTCATATTGTTCATCGATCCTTGAAATCGTCCATCTGCTCCCCTGGGTTCCATTACAGCACTTTTCAAAAACACAATGTGTATAAAGTAATGCTCAGCCATGATGTGTTAACAAAACACACCACACCACACTCTACTTACCTTACCTTAACTTGCCCATTTCACTCTGAACGTTTAGCGTCCGTTGTTGTCTACATTCTCGATTTGAAGGAACACAAATAAGACTCCAGAAAAGGTGTCGCATTCCGGACACTCAAGCAAATAATACCAAAAAAAAAAATGCAACACATTGTGGAGAGTGACTCTGCATGTAATCAAACGTCTTGTGGCTGAAAAAGCAACACCAAGGGGACACAGAGAAAATAATATTACACACAAGTATCTTTCTCATAAAATATTTAAGAATTTTTGAGTGTACCTATGTACGTAGAACTTTGGACAGACAGTCAGAGACAGACAGACACACACGAACAGCCGAAGCAAATAAAATTCTTGACGAAGATGAAGATGAACGAAAGATTCAGCAACACACCGAACAGCATCACATCACCAAGGGACAGTAATGAAAGTCACAAAAGGAATTTTCTTCCTCGTGATGTGAAAAACTAATTTCCTAAATGTCCTTCTCTTCTATCTTCTCTATGTGCATAGTGTTATGGTTCCAATTTTCAAATTGATGCTACATACCAAACGGGGGTGACTCAAAAGGGTAGGTATTGGGTCTGTAGTTTCTTTTCTGACTATACTCGGAAATCTCAGTGGACGATTTCAATCTTATTCAGACGCACCAATTTCGAAACAAAATTACCCGGAAAATTCGCAAGGTTTAAATCATTGGGGACTTACACTTAATCTTCATAAATCTGATCAGCTTTTAAGCTATTGTGGAAATTCCCCTAAAATATAGGGAAACCCATTATACGCTAATAGCAACCTCATAATCATAAACAACTTTTTTCTGATCCTCCGTTTGGCAGGTAATTCAATGATCATTTAGTTTAAAAGAAGAGGTGCTAGGGCGCCACCCTGTGGGATATCTCTCAATATGTAGGAGGAAATGGTGGCCACAAGCATTATTGCTCATCAACCTACATTAGAGTGCGTAGTTTCGATAACACAAACTCGGTTGACCTGCAGTATGCGAGGTCCCGGTCTTAAGATCGAGGAGGAAGAGGTTGCCAAGGTTCTACTCACAGCCACTTCGTCGCATTGAGATCAAAAGAGATCAAGTCTTTGATCTTCAGTTCAGATTTATGTGTGTTAAATGAGCAGTACATTTACAGAGGAAATGACGACTTTTTTCTTTTCCTGCTAGAATTGTAAGAAAGTTGCAAGTACTATGTCAGGTCTGGGTATAGTGGCGGGCCAAATATTTCTAGGTATAATACAGTTGGTTAAGCTGCTCCAATTATGTCTGGATTGGATGAGTGAGATTTGAAAAATTTTTCCGTCCATAACACCAAGGAAAATGTTTGCTATTCTAGCAAGTGAGCTATAAAGGGCCAATAGTTGCCTTTTTAGCTTGTCACTCCGTTAGTTTCCCTCAATTTCACTGTGACGCAGGAAGCAGATAACAGTGACTTTGAGGTTAATATTCAGCTCATCCCGGCATTACTGGATAAATTTAGAAGATCAAGAAGCCGAATCAATCATTTTATCAGCCGTCTGACTCTCTGTAGAAATGGCCGTGGCAGGTCATTCGATATGATAAGTTTCTCGGTTTCTACATAGCCCTAATGATATATTTGCTCTAAGCTACAATTAGGGTTGCCAGATTTTTCATACACCTCGGCGGGACAAATGAAAAATCCCGGGATTTCCACATATTGCCCGGGACAAAATAAAAAATCATTTTTGTCATTTGCAAATATTTTTCTTTTGTCAAATTTAATGACAGATGTCAGTTTGCAAAAATACATTCTTCGTTAAGTTAGTTTAATTGAAATTTTAAAAGCAATTTCTTAAGGTTAAATCACAATGCAGCGATTGTTCCTTATCTCTGAAAGATATTTAGGTACATTAGGCATTATTTTGTGAGTTTGAGCCCCAACCCGGGAAAAATCTGCCCTGGCGGGACAGATGAATTTGTGTCTGAAATCCGGGACAATCTGGCAACGCTAGCTCCAATAGACTTAAAACTTTTACTATTTTTGCGGTAGTAGGAAGAGCTGTTGATTTGATAGGACTTTGTTAAAGATTTCCTTTTATGAGTATATTAACCAACGGGAAATGAAAACCAGGTCTTCTTTTTTTTTTTTTTTGAGCCAGAGCTTCACTTTCGTCCCGTCAAAAAGTCGACTTATCAAGAGCTGTCCATCATGAGTACAAACAAATTAATCAGACATTGTTTAGCAACAATTGCGCGTTAAACAGCTTGTGGGATCTCATTTGTGTGTCAAGTGAGAAGAAGTCTGGCCCAAAGATTGATCCCTGTGGTACTCCAGCTAAAACATTGAGAAATATAGAAGACCATTCAACTGCCATGGCGCATTGCTACCTTCCGTTAAGAGTCTTTGAAAATCCTGTGTAATGCGATTACCTCCCATTGCAGTTCTTATATTTTACTATGACCCTACGAATCTTTCCAGGCTGGAATGATTTTATAAGGTTATCCATCGATGGATATTTCTGTTTCTGCTTTAGAATGCTTGGAAACCAGAGAATGACATCACCCGGAATCGTATAAAAATAGCAATAATTAATTTTATGTTTTCGTGAAGCACCAGAGCCTAGTGGCTTACAAGAACTCTCAACTCTTCCTGTGTCACTTTCTCGTGAGAAAGACATAATCCCTGGAAATCTTTTTTTTTTTTTCTGTAGAAAGTATAGGCTGAGACTCGAACCTTAGGCTTGAGTCCAACACACTGAACATGACGTCAGGTGATACTGCTTTATAGGCATCTTCCATTTAAAAGAAAATTCGGAGCAACCAACTTTTCTTGCGATTCGAAGTCCCGTATCACGTATGGAGTGGACATACCTGAACTCGGGAATTCGGGATTTCAAGCAAATTGAACTGTTGCATAAATTTGGAAATTACGCGGTGCAATGTTCCACTAGGGAATAGATCCTTGGAAATATTCCGAACGTGTAAAGTTTTTTGATAATGCGACTTCTTATCAATCTTGAAGGCGTTATTTGCATCAAATCCGTCCAACTACTAGATTATGCTGACGATATCGATATTGTCGACTGCTTCCATTGTTCGTTATAGTCTTCGAAGAAGGCAATTGAAGAACAGGTAAAACTTGCTGGTCTTGCAGTCTTGCACACAAACAACAATCTCTTCACCGGGGAGACCTTGAGATAGGCGACAGAGTTTTCAGGATACAAAATGATGGAAAGTCGCGTTCCCCCAAGTCGTAGGCAGATACCCTTCATGGTTCAGGAGCCGCAATAGGCCAAATCGATTTTTTTAAAGTTAGAGACATTCACCCGTATTCTGAAACTCGTATTTATGACTCGTATTCGACTATAGTCGTATGTTGGTATTCCAGAAGTCGTACATTCGACTTCACTTGTACTAATATGGGGGAACGCAAAACATCGCATACGACTATTCGTATTTTATCGTTATTCCGAATCTCGTATTCGATTTACTTGAAGTCGTATTTGTGTACTTTTTTACTCGTATTAAATTTTCTAGACGAGACTTGTTTTTTTTTTTCGATAAAAATGGACAAAAAGTTAATGTAAGTACATTGGTACCTCTTGGCAAAATGGTAAGGCGTTAAACTGTCATGCGGAAGGTCTGGAGTTCGATTCTCAGCCGTAGCAAAAAGTTTTTCAGGAGTGTAATGCCTCTTGCAAGAAATTGAAAAATCCTCTAAGAGTATATCTCTTGTCTTGGAAAGTGCTGCACATTTGCCGTTCGGAATCGGCAGAAAATTACAACCATATGCTAGAGCAAATTTGAGAAGTACATTGCTAACATTTTAAATTTAAATTGTTAATCCCCAAGGATCAAACATTGGAGTTTTTCAGCCTCCTCCTGTAATCGACACGATAAATACTGAAGATGAAACTGATATAGTCCAAGAATATAACGAGTATTCACAAGCCAGTAACACCACTTAGACCGAGAGCCCAAAGCAATTTTTGGGTGTGATCGATAACACAAAATAATTAGCATAATTAGATAGGCCTTTTATAGATAGTTATTTACAAATGTGAAAGTCTTGCATACTCTAGTGGGCGCAATAGTGCATTATAGTGCATTAAGTATGCAGTTCTTTTCAAAGTCTAAAAATATTGGGATACAAAATTTGGCATAACTTCAAAATGAAGAGCTAAGTGCCCTGATTGCAAATATCGAGGTCCAAGACGTTTTGAAGGTGGCCTTCTTAGTGCAAGAAGTAGCCTATTCTTATCGCGACTGGCAGGCAGAACGCTGTCTGTAAAACGTCTTGGACCTCGATATTTTCAATCGGGGGCTTAACTCTACATTTTGGCAAGGTTCTTATCACAATTATTTGGACTTGGAAAGAACTGCATACTTGATGCACTATTGCTCCCACTAGAGTATGCAAGACTTTCACATTTGTAAATAACTATAAAAGGCTTATCTAATTATGCTAGCTATTTTTTGTTATCAATCACACTCAAAAATTGCTGTGAGCTCTTAGTCTAACTCGTACAGACAAAAAACAAAAAGAAAAAACAAATAAAATAGAAGAAGAGCCACTTCAAATCAATGGAGCTCATCAGAATTTCATTATAAATAAAATAATTTAATTGAAAAAACAACAAATGACTTTTTCAATTCAAATTTATTGATTTTGACAATTACCTACGGGCGACAATATACGTTGTTTTTTAAAGCTTCTCGTACGCAACGTATACGACTTGAAGAATAACGATTTTGATACGAGACGAGTTCGAGTTCGACTACGAGTACGAGACAAAATACGACTTGTGGAATATGGGTGATTGTCTTCCAAGGCTTCAGTTCAAACTTAGACATTGATACCAGTGCCGAGATTAATGGATGAACAACTCTTGATAATCGCTGCTTCTTTGCCGTAAGAAGGCAAAGTTCACTTTCGAGTGTTCATAAAATACTAATACTGAAAGTATTGGGTGTGTTAAAGGTCTGGACTGTCAGAGTTTGACACTGACCTAACCATCAAATAATAAACGATTGAGGTGGCTGAGTCACTCAGGGCAAAACTGCCTGGAAAAATTTCGCAACCTATCTCTAAGGACTATGGGATAGAAGAAGTCTGAATATTCAAATAGAAGAGGTTCTAAACCAACGTGGTCTTCGAAACTGGATATAGCAAGATAGGGATCGGGAAGAAACTTGTTTTTTGATGAACAGGTGGACTTTCGAATTCTATTCAGGCAGATCCTGTTTATTTTCTCTATTTTCTTAGTGAATTTCTTCCCCGAATTATTTAAAGCTTCAACTTTGAATCCAAAAGTTTGAAAAATCGTTTTTTTTTTCGGTCCTTTATATGCAATTTCTTTCAAAGAAACGTCTCTAATGAATTAATAGTATTACCTGAGTGCGAGTTCCTACAACTCTCAACAAAAAAAAAAAAAAAAACTTCCATCTTCTTCCCAAGGGATTCTTTCATTTCCATTCATTGCAAAGTCATTCAACTTCCCTTCCTATGGGGGAAACTCTGCTGCTGACTTAAGGATGCTACTGTCATTGTCAAAACTAACGTTGACAAAATTCTCACACGAACATTTTGGTGTTGTACAAAATTCCCCTCGGTTGGGGGATGATGGCATATACAATATACCTATACCTACACAATTTTACTAATGCGAATTAGATGATTTTGTGTTTTTTTTTTTGTTTTTGTAAACATGTTGTGGGTTTTTGTTTCCTGTCAAAAGTGTTCTTTTTTCTTTTGGTTCTTTATTTTCTGTGTAAATTGTGCAGTGGGATTGAAAAGTTCGTGCACTATTGCATAAGGATGAGTGCACATTTTGGATAATGCGAGTTCATGTGAATGGTGAGTGTTGCTGCAAAACAAAATACATTATTACACTTTCAGGCTGGGATACGCTTAAACAATGGATATTTTATACATTTTTGTAATTAATATTTATGGCATAGTCAAAAATATTAAAAATAAAAGACATAGGGGCTTTAAAATTTTAACATGTACTTGTTAACATATTTTTTGTTGTATCACAAAAAAAAAAAAAGATGGGCGAATGGTTTATTTTAAAATTAAAACAAATGAGAATATTAGATGGACCTCACCACCGGAAGGAACATGGTTTTTTATTTAAATTTTCATATTGAAGTTGTTAATTTTAAATGAAATTAATTTGTAAGGTAAGTCCTTGGGGCTTTAGAGAATCTACACAAAAAAGTCAATCAATATTATTTACCATATAGTTTAGTGTTTCTGTGCATATGTGGATTATTTTCACGCCCTCAAGGGATTATTACTGCCCTTAAAATGTTTGAACACATTGCGAGCGTTTAGGAAATTTGGAGAGGATTCAAAAGGAGATACCTTTGCACATTGATTTTGAATATTCTACATTCGTGTAGTGTGGCTTACGAAAGAATCTCTGAATTTCAATCTAAGCGTGAGTATTATGGTCAAATTGTTCAACGGAAGGTATGAATAATAATAATCGAAAGAGAATATATCGAAATATTTAGCAATTTTTTGAAAATCGACAAACCACCCTAACTAAAACCCGAGTCAGGGTAAACGACCAAGCTTATAAATTTTCTTAGTTTTTCTTTCTCGTTTTTCTTTACTTTATTTTTGATAAAATCTATTATTTCCTAAAATATTTTATAGTTTTTAAATATTTTCCTTAATAGACACTTTGTCGGGTAAATCGGTATTTTTGAGAAAATTTAATAATTTTACATCAATCTTCTTCATTTTACTTTTAAGATTGACATTGGGTTGCATTATAAAAGTATAAGGGTAGTTCTTAATCCTTGAGTGCATGCAAATAAAAAACAACTTGGGCTCAACAGAAGGAAGCAACTACCTCTATTATTATACTGACCTTTTAGATGGAATATTTTTTTTTTTTTAAATAAGGCATATATGAGTTACTCCGATCTAGAGCCAAATTTTGACAGTTTCCATGTGCAAAATACTCAAACAAGCCCATTTTCTCTAACAAATAACCATTATAGCTTAAAATCATGAAAACCATGAAATAACATAGTTTTTTCTTAATAAAAAATCAGATTTAAAAAAAATCAAAAACATTTAACTTGACCCGAAAAGGTCGGTTTCTAAACTCCTCGAAATGTAGGGATTCAAAATCGTTTTTGAAAACTCTACTGTTTTTAGATGGATTGAGAAGAGAGCAGGAACTCGTTTAAGCTCGTTTGCAACCCCCCCTTATTTTCCTATCGGCCGTGCTGTATATAAATAAAATTTTAAAGGTCTTTAAATAAACCCTTGAGCGCGTGTGCATTATAAAACAAAATCGATGAAAATTTACTCGCGACTTATTTTGAAACCCTCCTCTCGCCTGACACCAACTTCAACACAATAAGTGTGGGTTTTCCAAATGTTATAATTCCCTATTTGGACTCCATTCTTTGACAATGATGGAACTTACGGCAGCACCGAAAAAAAAAAAATGAAAAATAATAAATCATCGGGCTCTGATGGAATCCCAGGAGGGTTTTATATACAAGCTACCCCTGAGTTTTTAGAGTACAACTTTTCATCAACTTGCTAGTCGATGATAGCAATATACATATACCGACGTTTCCAAGATGGAAACTGGTGTTGGGGCAGAATTCTTTTCAGAATCCCTTGGACTAGCCAGCTAATTCAGACTTCCTGATTGCAGCAGTCTCTTTCAAGCTAAGGTTCTGGCAGTGACGAAAGCTGTTAGAAAAGTCTCAATGATGGGAATACCACAAGTTGATATCACCCTCTTCATTGATAGAGCCAATCGGTAATAAAATTTATTTCTGCCATTAAATCGAAGCTTGCAACTTGCTGTCTCGAAGAGCTAAGGGTTCTTGGTACGCCAGCACAACATAAGGCTCTGTTGGGTTCCTGGTCACTTTGGTGTCCCAGGTAATGAAAGCGCTGACGAGCTAGCAAGAATAGGATCAACACTTGATCTTAATCAGATTCCTTTCATATAACCAAAAAACTATGGCCTAGTTTCAGTAAACAAAAGACCAACGTTATCGTGAGCATCATCACCGGTCACAACCAACTGGGTAACCACAAGAAAAAGATGAACCTCATTTTGGACGACTTATGCAGAGGATGCGGAGGATGAAAACCATGAAATAACATAGTTTTTTCTTAATAAAAAATCATATTTAAAAAAAATCAAAAACATTTAACTTGACCCGAAAAGGTCGGTTTCTAAACTCCTCGAAATGTAGGGATTCAAAATCGTTTTTGAAAACTCTACTGTTTTTAGATGGATTAAGAAGAGAGCAGGAACTCGTTTAAGCTCGTTTGAAACCCCCCCTTATTTTCCTATCGGCCGTGCTGTATATAAATAAAATTTTAAAGGTCTTTAAATAAACCCTTGAGCGCGTGTGCATTATAAAACAAAATCGATGAAAATTTACTCGCGACTTATTTTGAAACCCTCCTCTCGCCTGACACCAACTTCAACACAATAAGTGTGGGTTTTCCAAATGTTATAATTCCCTATTTGGACTCCATTCTTTGACAATGATGGAACTTACGGCAGCACCGAAAAAAAAAATGAAAAATAATAAATCATCGGGCTCTGATGGAATACCAGGAGGGTTTTATATACAAGCTACCCCTGAGTTTTTAGAGTACAACTTTTCATCAACTTGCTAGTCGATGATAGCAATATACATATACCGACGTTTCCAAGATGGAAACTGGTGTTGGGGCAGAATTCTTTTCAGAATCCCTTAGACTAGCCAGCTAATTCAGACTTCCTGATTGCAGCAGTGTCTTTCAAGCTAAGGTTCTGCCAGTGACTAAAGCTGCTAGACAAGTCTCAATGATGGGAATACCACAAGTTGATATCACCTTTTTCATTGATAGCCAAGCAGTAATAATTTGATTTCTGCCATTAAATCTAAGCTTGCAACTTGCTGTTGCGAATGGCTAAGGGTTCTTAGTACACAGCACAACATAAGGCTCTGTTGGGTTCCTGCTCATATTGGTGTCCCAGGTAATGAAAGCGCTGATGAGCTGGCAAGAAAAGGATCAACACTTGATCTTAATCAGATTCCTGTCATATAACCAAACAACTATGGCCTAGTTTCAGTAAACAAAAGACCGACGTTATCATCCAACTGAGTAAAAAGTGTCTTTCTCTTCTCGTGAGCATCATCACTGGGCACAACCAACTGGGTAACCACAAGAAAAATATGAAACTCATTTTGGACGACTTATGCAGTGTCGGGGATACATGAGGATATCCCTCACCTAACCTGTGTCACTGCCCTGCGCTATATCAACTGAGAAACAGTCACCTAGGGAGACACTTCTTCAACGACTTGAGGGGGTCTCTGACATTCCAACCAAAATCATATTAAAATTTATTAACGATACCAAATGGCTTGAAAATTCCTAAACTCTGAAGATTGCCTAAAAATGGGCATATGAGAATGGGCACTCCACCTATACACTCGGGATTGCCACTCCTCCGGGTGAACACGACCGTCAGTGAGTTGATGGAGCCACCTCTCCCTAAGATTGGTAAAATCCTCTTGAAAGTAACAGCCCCTTCGACTTAATCAGCAATACTGACCAAACAATCGGACATGTACACCAAACACTGACCATCTTCCATATGTTGCAAGGAGCCCCATGCTCCTACAGGCATGGTGGAGGGATCATATCTCAAGTGGGGGTAAAGGAAAGGACCACGATCTTAAAAGTCAGCTACCTCTCCTCAACCAGGTGATTATGTGATGATAAACATTTCTTCAATAACTTACATAGAAGTACCCTCTGATATTTCAGGCTATAGCTTGCTAAAACTCATCAACACCCTTAACGGGCTTGAATGACATCGGATTATCATAGGTATCAATACAACCCCTAATGTATCACAACGGATCTACATTGATCTAAATGTGACGGTAAAAAGATCAACTGTCACCCCATTAACCTAACCTAACCTAACCTAGATTTTTTAAATAGAATCTTCAGTGAAGAGATTGCTCCAGAAAATTTTCAGTTGTCCAGAATTTCAGCAAATTTTAAAAACGGGTAACCGCAGGATTCTAGAAAACTGTAGGGGTATTGCAGTATTAAACTCTTTAAAAAAAGTATTTACACAAATACTCTGCAAGACAACTGAACTGGATCAAACAAAATAATGGGCTGTACCAACAATCAAATAAAGAGACGACTTTAATATTTGAGCGAAATGAACCATTATTTAAAGAGCTCTATAAAGTTAGCCATACATGTTATGAACTTTATATTTATTTGAACTCTAAATTATGAACCATTTACTGTACGGAACCTAAAAAATAAAATGCAGCATATATGGTCAGTTATATAGTCCATTAAATAATGCTTCATTTCGCTCAAACATTAAAGTCGTCTCTTAATTTCATTGTTGGTAAGCCCCAATATCATGAACTGTTTCCAAGATGGTTTTCGATTCAACCTCTCAACTATTGATCAAATTTTCGTACTTTGCACTGACGCTCGGCGTTTTGTTGATAAAATGAAGTTTTTGTACTAGCTTTTTCGTTGAATTGAAAGAGACTTTTGTCACTGTCAATAAAAGTTTCTTTCTTTACAAACTCTCAGTAATTCGACTGTCAATGAAATTTGTACGAGTCTACGGAAAAATCGTAGAAAATATGACTGAATCTCTACAGAAGGGCTGCAAAAAGTCAAGGGAATTTAGATGTGATATAGATGAGTAAATCCAGGTTCATAGCAAATCGAATATTCCATATTTTATCAGCGAGTATTATCAAAACTCGTTTTTATTCAGCAAATGATGTACCTAAACTTACTAAGTTTTTCAATTAAATAATTTCAACAACAATCCGAATTTCTAAAAAAAAATTCCGCCTGAAGAAATACCAGGTTCATGACTTCTATTCCGAACAAAGCTCAAACCAAACAACTTTATTGACAACAATTAAGTTAACCTTTTTACTTCTGACACGTTAAACGTTAGGTTTATTCCACAGAAAATACAAATAAATTACTGTTTAACCAAAAAAAACACAAGACATGCACACTCAACAACTACTGTCAACACTTTTTTCCAGGCCTTCCCCATACGAGTTATACTTCCTCAACGCTATAAAGAACCAGGTAAACCAGTCTGTCATTAAATGGCGCAACGGAAGAATTTACAACACAAAAAAAAAGTTATAGCAGATTACCGTCAATTCTAACTGACACAATTAGCCATGTAAACTTAAGTCATTATGATTTTTACTTTCATTTCGATGGCTGGAAGGCGGTAAAAGAGAAAAACAGAACTTCCGTTTTTTTTTTGCTTCAAACTGTACAGCAAAATAGAAGTGGAGAAATAGAAGCAATACAAAAAACGACAGATAGTTTTCTTAGAGAAAAACTGGAAAAACTACGCTTAATGGGTTTCCTTATGTTTTCTTTTCATTCGACGACCCAGCTCTCGGTATTAGCGCAGCACGACGAAAGCGTTAACAGTTGTAACAGAAGAATAGTAATAATAAAAAAAAAGTTATGAGGTAATAATTTGCGGTTATTCATGGCTTGGACGGATGAGTGACTGACAGACTGACTGACTTTTGATAGTTGGGTGACTTTGCATGTGCATCTGCAGTCACTCCTGATGTTGAACCTCTTTTTCAATGGTTCAAATGAGGTTTGGTCTTCAATCCGCTTTGCCTTCTCCTAGTCATCTTCGATCGCAGGAAGAGTGACTTGAACTATTTTTGAAAAAATTTAACGTAAAACGAGTAATTTTTTATAATGAGTAAATAACTTTTCCGGATACAGGATGTTCCGGATGAAGGTATAGGGAGGATGAAACGGACAATCTTATATTTTTTTAATTAAAGAAAAGTCTCTGCCTTAAACTTGATTTTTCAGGTTTTTTGCTGTTTTTTGGGAACTAATTGCCAAATTGAACGGCTAGCAAAAAAAAAAAAAATAGGCTCGTAGAAAGCCTATTGACTACAATTTTCTGCCGATTTCGAACGGCTTATAAGCACTTCTCAGGCGGGATAGAGCCGCTTAGCCGTAAACTCTCATAATCATAATAATCGTTGTTAGGGTAGTAAGACCAAAAATTAGGCTGTTGGTCGAGGACATCGCTCGTGCAGTGTGATTCCGAATGGGCTTTATGTTGGCTTCGTTTTATAGAACCTGGTTGGAATAATAATGTTTGTACTCCGACTTGGGTGTTCTGTGTAATTCAAGACACTGCCTCTCAAACACCCGAATCTTTTCCACTTGAGATGGGGCAACGTTGAATCACACAGGGCACCCATAGGCAATCATCAGCCGGGTGAGGTCCATGTAGCAAATCATTTTCACCCTGCTGTCAAGCCGTCTGCTGTAAAACAGCCGTTTTCGTCAGGGCAAAGACTCCGCTAGCCCTGGACAGAGCAGCATTTATACTCGTATGTATATCGAAATACAAATACTGATCCTTTACTTTACTCGCCAGTGACTGTCCATATGGCTCTACGATCACCAGCTTGCGCCAGTTCTTTCTCGTATCCCTTGGTGCTCCAGCCAACGGGGAGTCCTAAACAGAATAGTTTCAGATTTTTGAAAGTTGATTTTCAGCTTCCAGTCATCGCAATATCGCTGATATTGTCGAAGTCACGCTGTTAAAGGATTCTGATGACCTAGACTTTTGGAGCTGTTCTGTACGCTATTAGATCGTCGGCATACGCAATTGCCTGAGTTAGACAACCTATCAGATCGGTGGTGTTAATGCTGTATAGAATCGGCGGGTTGACCACTTTCTGCTGAAGACCATTCTTAATATCGAAGATTGCGGTAGCAGTTACATTCCCACTTTTGACAACAAACTTTTTAACATTGAGCATGTCATAAAGCACATATAATAGTGGCTTACGAGTACTTATGCCGAATCTGGTCAGTTTTAAATAGAGACCCTCTAACCATACGGTGTCGAAAGCCTTCAATCAGACAAGCATCAGTACACTGCTTTTTAGTTTTGTTCAATTGGATGTCAGAGTCTTAAAACCGAACTGAGTATCCGTCATGTCCCTTTGGTCAGAGCTCTATTAATAACTTTTTCGAATACCTTACTAATACTCTGAAGAAGACTTATCGACCGGAGATTCGCCGGATTGGAGTTGTACTTTCCCTTTTTCGGGAGAGGATGAACCACAGCTGTCTTCCATCGCACTGGATAATGTGCACTTTTTAATGCATTGTTAAACAGTTTGGTAAAAATGTCCACTGCCTCCGAAGGTAGATGTCGTAGTATAATGTTGGTCATATCATCGACTCACACTGACTTTTTCTTTAATGAGTCCAAGATGAGCTAAAGCGCCACCTTCGAAACTAACAGGGAACTGTAAGTTAACGTTTGCCAAATAATCATACAATCCAACGCACTAACCATTACACCAAGACGTACTTCAAAACTACAAAAGACATTTTAAAGCTAGTTTAAAAATGTTTTAGATGAGAGAGCTATCAGCAGTTCTTCGTTCGACAGTTTTATTTTTTGGAAGCGCGAGGTCAGTTTTGAGGCATATGCAGAACAGAAAGAACCGTTCAGTGTTATGGCTTCTCTTCACTCTTGACGATTTCCAAAAAAGTAATTGTTCAGATTATATAATAAAACTATTTTCGTAGCAGCAGAAGATCGATATCATCGTGTATTTTGAAATGCCAGGCCAGTTTCCACCGGTATTTGGAATTGCTTTATATCATAGCTCGGCCGCTCTACGGAATTTATGAGTGCCGTGGAACACACGATAAATATAAGCATCCATTTGCAGATGATGGAATTTATCCAGGCGTGTTCGACAGAAGAATAAATTGTCATACAGCAAGAGACATACAAAGGAATCTGATAGGTGAAAATGGAGACTAAATTAAGTTGGGAAGCCAAATATTATTTCTAACACGGAAACAGCTTACAAAATTTTGACAGCGAGTTGATTTAATTGAATAAAAGTGCAAAGATAAGAATAGTTCAGACTTCAGCCAATATAATTCGAAAGAATAAGAGATCGAATACTCCTAGATGTCTTTACAAAATATGAAGGCTGTGCGTCCAAGAAGACGACTAACTTTGAAAGATCAATAGCTGAGAATGCACCTCCTGTGGTAGTCAATGACGCCTATGAACAATTTATTTTTGGCAAGGCAGATCCCAATGTGAATAAGATTGACGGACACAGAACTTTTCCCGCCATAGGTGGACTAAAGCGTATCACGCCAGAAAAGAGCGTCAAATATGATGCTCCAGTACTTCTTTCAACATGAAGAGAATAAACCTAATCAGCATCCTCGAGGACTACTGCCGCGGTAACCTTATCACCTTTAATTGAAGGAAATTATTTTCGAAGTGGAGCCCGTTTCGTTGATAGACTGGACTCTTGACCTTCTATGTCAATGGAAATTCCATTTTAGGGTGGAGTGGATTTATGAATGCCGTAACCTGAAGCCACAACAGGGGGTAGGTTTTTGCAGAGCCATCAGAAGATATTGTATTACCATTTTTTAACATGTCGCTTAAAAAAATCCAACAGCAACAATCAACAACAGCCTTTTTTAAGCAGAAAGAAAAACTAATCCTATTGCTTATCTTTGCCCAACCTCTGTAAATAAGCCTAAAAAGTCATTAAAACGAAAAGAATATCCGTAAAAAGTCCCTAACTCATTAAATTTATGTATGAATGTTTGAATGACTTCTCTAGGATAATTAGTTTCCAAAATACAGCCCAAACTTAGAAATTCAAGATGGCGGATGTTTTTTCAACATGGCGACAGGTTTTTTTTTTTTTTTAAGATGGCGGTCAAACTCCATCTCGGGATATTTGGAAGCTTTCGAATGTAATAACTCTGTCCTTAACAATGTCCTCCAAAATACATCTTTTACAAAATTTTGAAGGGGTCAAAACAGAATTGTCCATTGTACAAGAACAGAACATAGTGAAACAGTTAAAAAAAAGCATCTATCTCTTTCTATTATACTGAATAAACAAATTGAAGCCAGCTGTCAAATAGTTTTTTAGGTTAGTTGCCTTCGGGAACGCTCTTAAGTTAGAAAAACAAAACTGAACGAAAATTGGACGAAACTTAGAAATTAGCAATTGCAGGCTAATCATATAGATTCCTTGTTCCAACATCGTTTCGCGGAACCGTTTTACGTACCGTTGCAACACTCATGGTAGAACCTTTACGTAATGACGGAAAAATCAGAGTTGAGTCCAGCTTATTGCGGAGAAATGTTCCTTAATTTGTCCAAAGAAGGTTTATGAGTTTTATTTTTGTTTATTTTCAAAAAATGGAAGAGCATAAACACACTTAACTCTGAAACACCCAGTTCCATGGCTGTATCTACCTTCTTCTCTTGGTTCACTTGCGAAAACATCTCTTTACCTGCACTTGAATGCATTTTACTGTCTTATTGTTGGCTCTGGCTTGGTTTTATGATTAACGTTTGTCTTGGCGGGCGGTTGGTGGTGTGCCTGGAAGAACGATAGCTGTTCGGTTATCATCTTCTCATCGTTACAAATTGAAGGAGAAATAAATTAAGAAAAAAAAAAAAATACTAGAAGAACTAAAAAGAGAAGAAGAAGAAGCTAAAGCTATGCAACTAATTGAAGAGTAGCTGCATCTATGAATCTAGATGTTGGGAGGGGCTGGGCATGGCCACGTTGATGGGATGGGAAATATAAAGAAAAAAGGAGGACTTGTGGAATGAATGCCGCCAATATTAATGAAGACTATGGCTGGCAATGTTTATAAGCGACATATTTGCAATTAGTTATACTTTCAGACACAATGATCATATGGAATTCAAGGAGACCATCATACGAGTATGCACATAATATTATATACCGTGCGCAGAGCGATGGAGATTTGTATGGTTTTTTCTTGAAATTGAAAAGAAATTTATAGCGCATGAAACTGTATGAAGAAGGAGGAAGCCTTTAGCTTGCGAGTATGGCGGCGCCTGATATTTATGACGATAGAACCGGGTACAGTGGGTAATTGATTAATTTGTCTGAAAAGATTGGCTGTTTAAGAGATTTTTTTTAGTGAGACAAAACCTTGATAGTTTGGAAATTGGAAAATTAATCGAAAAATGAAAAGTTGCAAAAGTAATAAAGGTTTTAAGACCTGTCAAACGCCAAATCTCTAAGAAGCCAATAACTCTCTTCTTTAGGCTTATAACCGGACGAGAAAAGTCGCCGTGTCACTTCGGTCTCTGAAGCTAAAACGATACCAGTACCAAATAACTTTTTGAGTCGAAATTTGTTCGACAGTGGTCTTTTTGGGTCTTGCCAAGAATTCCGTATTTAAATCTTAATTTAATGTTATTCTTATAACTTTAAGCAACAAATTTCAGTGTGTTGTTGGTGTCTCGTAATAGACTACAACGTTAAAAAATATTGAAAACTGATTTCCAACTTCTTTTTTAAAAAGAAGTTTTGTTCGAAATCAAGCACCAACCGTGCCTGCTGTACCCAAAGTTTTCTGCAAAGAACTCGTGAGATTGGTATGCTAATGAATAACACTCATGGCCCCGTCGTCGTACGGTGCGCAAAGACGAGAATGTGGCTGCTGTAGCCGAGAGTGTGAGACTTAATTCACGAACATTAACTCTCCATCGATCTCAACAGCTGAACATTTCACGCACTAGCCTGAGGTGAATTCTGCACAAAGATCTCGGATTATTCGCTTACAAGGTCCAATTGACTCAGCAATTGAAGGCTCACGACCATCCGCTTCGCAGTTTTGTTCTTAGAGCATTTTGAATTGGACAACGATTTTGGGCGAAAAATTATATTTTGTCACGAGGCGCATTTTCATCTCGGCGTTAAAACAAAATCGCTCCATCCAGGGCTCGGAAAACTCTAACGTTATAGTCCATCCAGGGGCCAATACATCCACAGAGGGTGACAGTTTTGTGTGGATTGTAGAGTGGTGACATCATTGGATCATCTTTCTTTGAAAAAGAGGCTGGAAACAACGTTGGTTTATACAACATGTTTGTCCGTTTATAGGTTAGAATCTTACGGAGACTTGGCTTAAGGCCAATATCATCCAAGCTATCCATGAGTTACAGTCCGGAACTATTAGCAAGGTCTTAGAAAATTGCGCAGCGTCGCTAGAGACTATTTTTCAACGAAAATTGAGGTCGTCTTCTAAATGCTCTGAAGCTCACTCAGCGAACAAACGTCTGGATGACCTGGATTAGTGTACGTGTATCGTGTACGGGTGTAGGCCCAAGTCCCGGCGCAAATTTCTAAAAGTTGAATTTTGCGAAAGTTCTTGTGATGGAAACTTTTACAGACCGCGGTGATATTTCGATCTTGCGTTCCTTTGACGTATGAATGTTAGCTGACTGATTACTGAACTGAACGTTTCAAATTTCACCAAACTTTAAAGAGCCGACTGTGAAAGGCACCACGCCCACCGTAAAATGGACGCAACGTTTTCACTAACGAACTCTCATTTTGATAATAAAGTATTATCATTTGGACTTGTTGTTCAATTGTGTTATTTACTATGGTGATTTGGCATCAGGAACTACCCGCGACAATTGAAATGCACGACTGGGTCGCACGAACTTGCTCTTATGTAATAGACTAGGAATTTTTAATACGAATGTTATTAGAGAAAACTGTTCATAAGGATAAAATTATTTTTTTAAATTTATTTAGTAGTAAGAGATTCTATGCAAATATGAATGTATGCAAGAACAAAAATTATAAGTCGTTGTAGTGGTTCCTTAAAAAAATAAGCTTTTAGGTAAAAAATTTTTAAAAGATTTTAATGAAAGAAATTGGTATGCCAACTTTAAGTTTTTATTGTACGAATGAAAATTAAATTTCCAAAAAACATGTTAAGTCGTTTTTGAAATATCGAATTTCCAAAAAAAAAAAAATGATTTTTTTTTTCAAAAATTCAAAAAAATGATTTTTTTTTTCAAAAATTCAAAAAAATATTTTTTTTTTAAGTTTTGCAATGTTTTTTTAAATTTTTTGGAAGCATCTCTATAAAAAAATTTCATTATAATCCGTTATGTCGATAACACAGGTCTACAAAAAAAAAAATATTTTTGGTGCCTTGAGTTTTGCAGCTGATTTTATTTGTACTTCTAACGCTGATTTCAAAAGTGAAAACCATTTTTCCCTAGCAGCTCTAGTTTTTGAGTTACAGAAATATTCAATTTACCCTAATTTAAAAAATTCATATTCAAGAAATTCATATGAAAGAATGATCAAGATAAATCTTGGGCACCATATCGACGGTTAACTATGAATACCTCCTAACATACATTTTTGTAAAATTCACTTTTTGATGCAATTTCGTTAATAATTTCCATCTGCTTCTCTGAATTTTTAAAATTTCAACTATTTCACATCATAGATATTCAAAACTGATAAATATGCATAAAATTTTATCATTATACGTTTTAATTTTGAGACTGTTATCAGTTTTGTGTGTCCCCTGTAAAGTTTACAAAATGCGACATAGGAGATATTCATAGTTAACCGTCGATATGTAGTTTGCAAAACATGTACTGAACATCTACATACGTCAGTGGACTAATGGGAAAAGGAGGAGTCTGAAATTTGGTGTGCCTATGGTTTGGAGAGAACCAAAAAATCACTATGACGACTGTTTTTCTGTCTAGTGAATATCAGAGGCATCAATAGTAAAAACCGAAGCAAGTGGACGTATCCTGATGAAGTTCCCATACCAACATTTCATCAGCTAGCAGATCTTTCGGAGGATGAAGACAGTGAATATGAGGAAAATGCATCAAGTCCCCAAAGATTTAACCAAAGTGAGTTAAGTGATCTCATCAGGGATCTTAACCTCTCAAAACAATCTTCTGAGTTACTGGCATCCCTTAACAAAAATGGGCCTTCCCGAGTATGTTGGCGTCTGTTTATTGACAGTTCCAAGCGAAGTTTGAAGTGTTTGCTTTTATACAATGGTAACGAATTGAGATCAATACCTATTGCTCACTCAACCCAAATGAAAGAAGAGTACAAGAATACAGCTATAGTCTTGGAAAAGATTAAGTATCACGAACATGGGTGGGTTATTTGTGTTGACTTGAAAAAGGTTAACTTTCTCCTTGGACAGCAAGGTGGATACACAAAATATCCCTGCTTCTTGTGCCTTTGGGATAGCAGAGCTAAACAAGATCACTGGGTAAAAAAAGACTGGTCTGAAGGAGAGAACATGGTTTTTGGAGAAAAAAAATGAGCCTTTGGTTGATCGGAATAAAATAATCCTGCCTCCACTTCATATAAAACTTGGCTTAATGCAGCAATTTGTTAAGGCTCTGATAAGGATTCATCATGTTTTAAATTTATATCTACAAAGATGCAAGGATTAAGCATTGAAAAAAGAAAAGCTGGCATATTCGATGGACCTCAAATCAGACAGTTAATAAAGGGCACCAATTTTGTTGAATCTATGAATGAAAAAGAGCGAAAAGCGTGGACATCATTTGTGTCAGTTGTCGAAAACTTTCTAGGCAACAAGAAGGCTTTAAATTATAAGGATTTAGTTCAGAACATGCTGACTGCTTTTCGTGAGCTTGGATGCAACATGAGCATCAAGGTGTATTACTTGCAAAAACCAAGTGTCAAGTACCTGGGAGTGCACTTCAACGAGTTGCTAAGGTTTAACCTGCACTCAAGAAATGTTCTGAAAAAGGCCAGCTGGGCCTTCAGCCGTTTGCACCCATTGCTGAAAAGAAGATCAGGTCTTAGCCAACCGACAAAGATATTAATCTATAAACAGCTCCTGCGACCAGTGATTAGCTATTCCTTCCCAGTCTGGTTTTCCATCTCGAAGACAGCTATGAAGGAACTTCAACTATTCGAAAGGAAGATACTGAGGATCTGCACTGGACTCTACTTCGACCATCAACGACAGAAGCACTACAGGAACGAGCATCTCTACACAGAAGCGAATTTAATCCCACTGGACAAATATCTAGTTCATTCAACGAAGAAATTAATGAGGAACATCATCGACCACCCGAATCAGCTTATGAGAAGGATGACCACAGAACAACGACATCCCGAGCCGAGGTACCTCAGTGTGATGGAAACTCTGGATGACAACGTAATCATGGACAACGAGGATGTAGTCTCGTTCTACGCTGACATTGGGTCAGCCTACCACCGCGGCTAAAACGCCATCCCTGCCCACAAACCACAAAAATCACCACTGACAACCAGGAATGAACACCCTGAGGACAATACAGTCAACCAACATTTTAAATTTAATTTTTTTTTTTGTCATGTAAATTTTATATAAAAATAATTAAACTTAAGTCACTGTATATAGTTAGGCCCCCTATGAGCCAACAAATGTAAATTTTCATGCATATGTAGTATCTTATTAGTTGTAAGCCAAATTGTAAATAGTATGTTCAATAAAACAAAATTGAATTGAAATTGTGTATTACTTGCAAAACCATTTGGATCGGTTTCCTGAAAACTTAGGAGACTTGAGTGAAGATCAAGGTGAACGATTTCACCAGGATATAAGGACAATGGAAGAACGATACCAGGGCAAGTGGGATACGCATATGATGGCAGATTACTGCTGGAATCTGCTAAGAGATTGTCCGAAAAAACCACAATGCAGATCAAGCAAAAAACGAAGCTGCTTGGGTTCCAGTACATCAAATCAGCAGTGAAAATTATATTGTATATGAAATGTACTCGCAAGTATCTTGTTAATAGAATTATTATTTTTTTATATTTATTATTTTTTTATATTTATTATTTTTTTATATTTATATGTCACTAAATGAGCTTGGATTTTCAAAGAAAAATTTTTTACTTTCTTCTTTTCACAATTATTTTGGGTATTTCTAAGTGGTGTCAGGTTTGCAACACCCTACCCCATAACATGAAAACTGGAGCTGCTAGGCAAAAACCGATTGCAGATTCGTATTCAGGAGGTCGACTTTACTAAAGAACAGTTCAAAAAGTATCGGCACCAAAATGTGTGTATACCTGTGTAATGAGTAATTCAAAAGTTAAAAAAATGGTTCTATGGTAGGTACAAGCTGTATTATCTTAATTTCAATTTTTGTTTTATTAAATTAAAGATCGTAAGAATTAATTGAAAGAAAAAAATTGTTATCAAAATTCTAGGCGCCGTTTTCGAGAAAACCACGATTTTTGAAAACCATTTTGTAACATTTGTATGGTGGGTACCTTTAGTTTTAGGTAAAAAACATTTTTTTCTCACATCTTGTAGACGATATTGAGAAACTTACATCTATCAAGTTTAAAAGAAAATCTAGAATGGTGTTTGCGACATATTGAGTTTTGAAAGTTTTTTTTATCGGTGGTACCGTTTTTGAAAAAATCAAAAACAAAAAAATGGTTCTTTGGGAACCTTTTCGGAAATTTTTTTCAACCAGTATCTAGCTTTAAATAAAAAAATTTTTTTGTATTTTAATTTTTTAAATCTGTCGAACAGTTTTTGAGAAAAAAAAAACACATATTTATAAAATTTCGAAAAAAACGTATGGCAGGTACTGTTATTTTTGGTCTTAAAAAAAAAAAAGAAAAAAACGTGTAGGGGAAAAAAAATTGATAATGATATCTTCCAAGTTTAAAGAAAATCGGCCGAGCTTTTTAGGCTGTAGTCGAACAGACACACAGGCAGACAGAATTGCGAGACCCACTTTTTTTAGTCTTCGCTCTTATCGAAATGTCATCTTTGATCATAATCTCGAGTTAGTTTTTTTTTTTAAGAATGAATAACTTGCCTTATATTACCTATAAGTCGCAAGTAAACATAGTTTAATTCTACTGAACGTTTTTCTTCCAACCCTATTGTTATTAGTAAAAATAGTCAAAGTTTTGTCGACTGCTGAACAATTTTATAGTTTGAACGTTTTCATCAACACAATAGCCAGCTGTCAGATTTATTTTGTCTTTACTTTTTGTGTAATTGATTTGTATTTTGTTTTTGATGTTTATTTTTGTGATATAAATTGGTCAGATGATAAGGATACCATCTTCCTCACTCATGACAAAAAAAAATCCTATACAAATTATTCTGAAATTATTTTCAAGACATATTAACACTTGCACCCAACTAAGACCAACTAAATTGCTGAACTCATTGATCGAGGATCTAAATAAACAATATTGATCAGCATATAGAAAGGGCGCAGCTTAAAAGAGCTCATTTTAAAAAAAATTACCAAAATCGATAAGGCCGTAACCAAGAAAGTCGAAAATCGAAAACAAAAAGGGAAATCGTTAGCAAGACCAACCCGACTATGCTATGAAAGTGGTCTCGTTTTAAAAATCATGTCAATCTACTATGTATAATGTTTTTCTTACAAAAATTAATTACTAATTAATACCCAACCAAAGCACAGTTCTTAACAAATTAAACGAATGTAATCACATTATAATCTCAACCCTAAGTAAATTTAAGCTCCATTAATTGTTTCCACCTAACTGAATTTTATTGTTCTCGTAAATTAATTTTACCTCAAACTCCCATCAATCGTTCTTTGGTTTCCCCTTTTCTCAATTCAACCATCACAAATTTTAATGCAGTTCACTCTCTAAATCCCCCTTCCATAAAAAAAAAAATAAAATAGAAAAGTTCATACACTTTGCAGCAAGCAGCTACATTTTGATATTGCAGCCAACGGCAACTGAAGCCAGTAACAATGAAAGTGTACTTTCTTTGTGTCCAGCTAACACCTTCTTAATAGCGCTTTAGAATTGAAACTTTATAGCCAAGTCAAAGGGGATGAAGACGAAGAAATAACTGTTCGTCATAAATCCTATTCAGGATAAGTTTCTCAAGGAACAACGAAACTCTTTCACTTTCTTAAGCAAGTTTCTGGCTCGCACACAAAAACACACACAAACACCAACAGGATTTTCTTCTTTCCAATTCTTAAGGGGAAGTTTATTAAATTTTTCAAAAAAGCTCTTAATTCCCAAGTAATTTGCTTAACTTTTTATTTCTTTTTTTTTTATTTTTGCAAGGGTAAAAATGTGTGCTGTAAATTAATTAACATTTAAAAGTTTTATTTTTATGGACTTCGGTAATTAATTTGATGTAAATACATACAAACATCTTCTCCCTTAAATTTGTGGTTGTGAATAAGTTTCTTTGAAGAAGGAATTGTTTCCTGCCGCCATTTTGTGCCAAGGAAACTACATAAGACAAGTTAAAAAATTTCAACTATGCAAATACTCAAATAGCAATACGAAAATGCTTTACTTCCTTTTTGAAATTACATCTTGAATTTTATGTATCCTTGTAGTAAATTCTCTTATTTTGTTCTCTTTTTAGCAAAAAAACAAAATGGTGCTGCAATTCGAACAAACAGTTTGGGTTCCGGTACACGGACACCGCCTCTGGAGAGAAAGAGCAAGCTGAGTGCATTGGGACGATTTTTCAAACCTTGGAAATGGCGGCGAAAAAAGAAAAGTGAAAAATTTGAAGCTGCCTCAAAGTGTAAGTTTTATGATATAATAAAAAAAGAGATACAGTTTACATTAAGGGAATACTTTGTGTACTTTAGTTTAAAAAAACAAAGTGTTACCCGAACTTCATAGATAAATTGATAGGATGATGATGGTAAATTTTATTTTCTTATTTATAGCGCTTGAGAGAAAAATTTCAGTACGTGCCAATAGAGAGGAACTTGTCCAAAAAGGTATCCTGCTACCAGAGAGTCCATTGGGTAATATACCCGAACCAGGTAAGATATTAATTTTTGTGTTGTAAAAAAACTTTAAAAAAATAAGAGTTTATAGTTCAACAGTTGTTGCAGTAATTGTACCCCAATGAAGGTGGTAATAAACCTTTGTTGCAAGAAGTGTCAATAGCATTGATATTTTTTAATAGTTTTTAGTTTTGGAAATGCTCCTGGTGTAGTTATTGACGATTCTTTGAGATTTTTGTAATTTTTTCTTTAACATTTTGTTCTTTCCAAAAATTGATAGAGGAAACTCTTACAGGCAACTTGAAACTGAACCTTATTTGGATCGTGCCTAGTGAGGAGACTCAGTTTTGATTAATCGGTTTGTGATCAAAAAACATTGACGTCAATCAAATCTAAAAGCTTCCCAACTAAGAACCCAAAAGTTCGTTGCTGGCGGCATCGGTCTCGATGGTTCTTAGTATTTTTTTTCGATTCTAGCTCTCATAAAAATTTATTACCATCAGTGATTAGATCTTTCTTTGCAAATGTGGACTACATGGGTTTGAGGAAGATGTCAAGCCTTTTCGTGCTATTAATTTTACAAATTACCAATTAGTACTTATGAAGGCTCTCGACCTGAGAAACGGTGGTTTTCGATCCACCACAACCCCGAGATTGCTGCTGTTAGACGTCCAAACCAAGGACTTTGACATCGCGATGGCCAGCTCTGTAATCCGGTTAAATGTTCACTGTTGCCGTGAACTTGAGGAATCTGGGATTCCAAGCTTCTCTCGGCTATATCATTTGTGTTCATATTGATAGAGTTAGTGGTTGTATCTCGTCTTCCGGCTTCAGGACCAAATATCCACCGACGAAAATTTCCTTCGAAAGAACCCAGCTGATAAAGTTAGTCGTTGAATGTTTTTCTTGAATGAATCAATACAGTTTTATACAGCTGGATCGAAAACTGAAAACGGAGTGGCCGGTGAATTGTACTCAGATAGACTAAACCTTAGTCTCTCCTTCCGCCTACCAAACCATTGTAGCGTATTCCAAGCGGAAATTCTGGCGATAAAAGAAGTATTGTCTTGGCTTAAAAAAAACGTGATATCCAGTTCAGATAACCGCATATTCTCAGATATTCAGGCTGATTCCAAATCGCTCGCATCAGTCTCTTCAAACTCCTTGACAGCCCAAGCCTGTCGATCATTTCTGATGGAGATGGCCAAACAGTTTAATATTCACCTATTCAGGGTGCTGGGGCACAGGGATATTCCGGGAAATTATAAAGCCGATGAACTCTCCAGAATTTTAAGGGAAATGTCTGTCTTGCCCGGCAGGGCAAATATAAGTTTGCCCATAGCTACTAGTAAACTTATGCTGAAAGGAATTGCTCTGGAACAATCAAATACAAGATGGCTTAATACTAGTACCTGTTTGGCGATCAAACTAATCTGGCCAAAACTAGATTTGAAACGGTCGAATTGCTTGTTGTCCCTCAGTAGATCTCAGCTCAGCTCCGTAATAGGTGTCATACTTGGACACTGTCTTATAGGTAGACACGCCGCTCGGCTCGGTGTGCTATCAAACGATTTCTGCAGGAGTTGCTTGGAAGAGGAAACAATCTCATACCCTCCTTGTACATACCCTGCTCTCTCTTACAGACGAAAACTTCATTTAGGAAACTATTTCTATAATGAACCAAGCGATCTTATGAACACAGACATTAATAGTCTCCTTCGCTTTATGAGAAGCTCCAAATGGTTTTAATTAGTAGGAAACATTTTGATCCCTATAGATGGTGGTATAACAATGGACCTCTACTGGTCTAAGTGTGCCAGATGCTTTAAATGACAGCCACTTTAATCTAACCTAACCTATGTTTTCCTTCATTCGCCCTTTTCCGCCTTCTTCAGCTTCGGGACAAAATATCCGCAGGAAAATATTTTTTTTGGAAATAGCCCACTATCAGATTTCTCTTTCTGCTTATCGTTCCACACTTGGCGCCTAAAAGCAGGACTGGCAGTATAAATGTTTTGTGAAGGGGGAACTTCGTCTTACACGAGAAGAATTTTGAACCAATTTATTTCGTCGAACTGAAGTAGCTGCGGTTTCCTATGGTAATTCCAGTAAGTTATCGTTAGTGGAAATATAATCCGATGTACTCGTAGATCAATTCTTAACAACTTCGAAGTTGCCTTTTTTCAAAAGTCATGTTTTGTTTCTCAGAAGTCGGTGGACAGATGTTTGAATGCATGTCAATCGTAGGCATGGCATTGGTCTTGTCCTCGTTTATGTACCTAATTCAAGACCAAAGAGTTCCGCCTGATCTCCAAATGCTGCCGTAATGGACTCCGTTACGGAACAATGGGAACTACTTTTAATGTCGATATCGTCTGTAGATATTAATTCTACTAGTTGTACAGATCGGTTGCAGTAAGTCCCTCCCTTGCTAACTTTTGCTATTCGCAATATATTTTCCAGAACGAAATTGAAGACTTTGAAATAATAGCGCATCTCTTTGCTGAATCCCTTGTTCTTCGGATGTGGATTTAGAGCGGCACCTTATGTTAAGCTTATAAAATTCTGATCTCGATAGCACTATTAATTGGAGAACGAAAAACCGTGTAGAATCTAATGCTTCAAAAACTCAATGCTGTCTCCTATAGTTAGAGTGTAACTTACCCCTCATGCCGCTATCTATGAGCGGCACTTGCATTGAGGAAACAGAACAACATTCAGTTCTCGGTGTGTGGATCACAGACTACCTTGTTTGGAATTACCACATATCTGACTTCGCCAAAAATGTTGCTAAGTGCTAAGGTTTCCTTTGACGATGCAAGAAATTGTTACCCCTTCTGATCTGGCTGCAATCTATGAGGCCTATATTCCTCTAAGCTTGAGTATCGATAATTCCCATATTTGGGCAGGTGCTTCAGTAACCCACTTGAGTCTTTAAGATATAATTAAAAAAAAGGCTTTAAAAATGATAGGTGATAGAAGCATAACAGAAATATTTGCATCTCTCGAGCACCGCCGCAATGTTTCCTGTTATTAACTATTTTTCCGATATTTTATCACCAGTGTTCTATTGAAATAGCTAGGTGCATTCCTCTCCTACTTCCAACTTCGGACTTAGTGTTAAATTCAGATTTCTTAAGCAGCACTACACGAATGTGGAGTGCTTTACCCGGCCCCAATATTTCCTTCCCATTGCGTCGGTATCTCCTTTTAAATCCTCTCCACCTTTCCTAAAACGCTCAAACTGTGCTCAAACATATTAAGGGTAGTCTCCCTTACGTGCGTTCAAAATTCAGCTCATCTTACATCAGTTTTTTTGACAGAAATTAATGCGGGAACGATTAATTTCAATCTTGTAGTTCACATTAGATATTTATCAAAAAATTGATGTAACATGAACTGACTTTAACACATTTTGAGAATAGTTTAGAGAAGCATTTCCACTTAGCATTTTTTAATATCACGATGCGCTGCTACATCAGTTTTGCTTAGATCCAGAGTTGAGCGATCTTCATATACGTATGTACAGCTTTCAAATCGGTGAAAAGTTGGTGAATTTTGACTTAAAATTCCTTAGTTTTGTTTTCAGGATTGGCTTCAATATGTTATTAAGGTTTATAATCGACCCTCCAGGCCGGAAATAACACTGGTACTTGCCAACTTCTTATATAAGACGTTTAGCTATAGTCCAGTCATCGGGCATGCTTCTTTCCAGCAATACTCGGTTGATGATTTGATGCATCCACTCTACAAAAACATTTCTTCCGCATTACTGATAACTGATGGCTCTGCTAGTTAGCCACCAGATCCTCCAGTCTTATCCTTATATAAATTTTCTAAAACTCAGTCTATCTCTTACTTGGTTCTCGAACTGTCTGCTAGTAAGTTATCTTCTCTCCCTATAACATGATACTCATGTAGTAGGTATTAAAAACCGTGCTTCTTCTGTGATCGGTGACTAGTTTTCCCTTACTGTTTCGAAGAGAATGCGTTCCGGTCGTAAAGCCGACAATAAAGCATTTGTATAAAACCTTAAATTGTTGTTTTGACAATGCGGCTCCTTGCTTAAGACCTCTTCTTTCTACCACCTCTATGTGGATCCAAGAAAAATAATCACAAATCGCACTTTTCCTTCAGTTATATGCCATGTTGAGTTGACTTTCTGCATTACTGTTCTTCGGTATAGAAACTGAAAGTCTGGTAATTGTATTTTGTACATTGAAATCTAGGACCCTGAAAGGTTTATATTAAGTTGAAGAATTCTTGGATATTTCTGGTACTTGTTGAAATCAAACTCTTACTAAACAAAGTAAGTGTTAGAAATTTTCACTGAAACTAAAAAGATTACTTGAAGATCAATCCGTCTTGAATATTTTTAATTACAGTGAAGATTGTGATTTTTTTTTCTTAAATAAAGTTAGCGACCATGCCAACTTCTTTTCCAACATTGATTTCTGAACTTGAATCTTTTTGGTACAAAAATTCTGATTCTAATAATTTTGAATACTTATGTATTAGAAATAAGGTAGAAATGGCGACCACCAGCAGTCTAGCCCTTTGGTCCAATTAGCGCTGAAATGCGCCATTTCGATACCATAACTCGTATGACCCTGTGGATAGAATTTATATTGCAAATTAAGGACAATCACACGGAGTCATCCAGTTTGTATTAAGTTAAAAAAATATTAAAGGATTAAGTAGTCTCTTACTGTGTGTTTCATTTTGCACAATCATCCGAAAACTAGATCAGTCACTGATCCGGACCACAACACTCTTCCGACACTATCTACACTGTGCCAAGGTAAGCAGCTGTTGACTGGTGCTAAAACAGTACCATCCGTCCATCAGACCATCCGGCCCCCGGCACCGTAAATGTCCGTCAAAGCCCTCAGTCTGCTAGCTCGGGATCTAATGAATCAAACGGAGGGCATGGCACAGAAGTAACTGAAGTTCGTCCTAGAACCATTTCGTCAAGTTGAGAAAAGAGATCAAGTCTTTGATCTTCATTTCCGAAAGTTCGTTAATGTCGTCAAAAAAGCCCTTCTTTGCACAGAAAATGGAGGACTGTTTCCTTTTCCTGCTGATCCCCACAGCTATGACAGTGAGTGTTGTGAGGAATGCCTAACTTCGCTGGATGTTCTCCTACTGGCCAGTGTCCACAAAAGGTATCTACGTTCCTGGCTACGTTTAGCCTGGGTCTGCATATCAGTTCAAGTGTTCGGGATTTATTATAGGTGAGCCGAATCTTTCTAGGGCGAAATGTAGACTCCTTTCGGAAATGAGTTATGAAGGTCGGATCCTTACCTGGCTTGCTCGTCCGCCCTTTCATTTCTATCAACGTCACAATGACCCAGAACCCAGATAAGAGTAACATTGTGGTTCATATTGAGGTTAGCAAGCTCATCCTGGCGTTGCTGGAGAAATTTGGAGTATGAGGTACTAGAATTAATGTCCTTAACAGTCGCCTGTCTGTCTGTGATAATAGCTGTATTCTATTTCTGGTTTGGGTCTTGTTTGAGTACCTTGCATAAATTACTGATAGCCAGTAATTTAGCTTGAAAAACACTAGCAAAGTCGGGTAGCCTAAATGACCTAGATATATCCAAAGTCACAGAGAAGATGCCGGAACCTACACCACACTCCATCTTTGAGCCGTCAGTAAAGATAGTTGTGTCGAATTCTTTCGTCACCATAACGTCATCATCTCAGTCTTTTCTTGATGGGAACATAACCTCAAATTCTTTTCTGATGCCCATTTTAGGGGTGCAGTTGTCAATTTAAAATAAAGCCTATTATATATGAATTTATAAGCTTCTTACTCGAACTATATCATATTATTTTCAAGACATTCATCAAAGTTTCTATAAATAAGAAGGAAATCCTCACAAAAAAAGGGCAATATGGTTTGAGTTAGAAGCCCCCAGTTCAGGGCTAAAGCAAAAAATTTCATCAAAATCTTTATTTTCGCTTAGGCTTCTACCGTATTCTAATTTCCATTTCCCAAATTTGTGGGCTCCTTTGACAAATGAAAATCTTGCAAATTTATTTCCCCTACTGATAGTCAGTTCCTGTGCTCAAAGTCCTATGAATTTTCCAAAACTCCACACCTCCAATTCCATTGACAATTAATGTAGATTCTGATGAACTTGATTATACCTTTCGTAAGCAGCTCAACAGCGCCAACAGCACTGCCAATACCTTTACACAAAAAGTAATAACTCATAATCGAATGTCCAACAATAACGTGTCCAAAAGAGCCTGTCATCTTCACTCAATGTACAAAATGGGTTATTGAGCGGGATGAATGCTTTTAGGATTGTAAATCGCTTCGGTTAAACTCTGATGACTTTGTTCCTATAAACTGCTCTCTCTCCGCCTTCCGTACACCCTTAACAGATATGTACGAGTATATAAGTTGAATGGACTACGATTATAAAGGTGGTGTAGGAAAAGTCTGGCTTCGGCGATAGCTGGCTATTTACCACTCAACGCCAGAAGCCGGATATGCAATCAGGAAAATGCGTTCTGATGACTCCTTCCACTCGGTCGAAGTCCTGCGTCCTTCTTACTCGTATGCTGCATTGAAATTTGTTTAATGAATCTCTTGACTTCCTGTGGCGTTTCGGTGTGTTGCAACATGAAAATAATTAATGGGTAGATACATTTTGTATCTTTTATGGTCTCGCTAATTTGTAATTGATGAACTATCTACCTCTATCTATAGGTTAGGTATATTAATCCCCATGAAAAAGACGGATTCTCTCGAGCCTGACAGAATGAACAAAAAATTTTGCTGCTTGTGCAAAACCTACACGTTGCATGTGTTGTTGTTGCTGCAGGTTATATTTTTCCAGTTAATGTCAAAGGTTTTTTTTATTCTCTGTTTGGAGAGTGCCATTAGAATTCTTAAAAAGGGTAACTAACCTGCCTTGTTGTGAATATTATTGCGATAATGATGCTTACACGCACGAAAGGACGAATAAATAAAGTGTACGGCTGAGTCGCATTTACTTGATCTCATGAATTTTACATAAAGTTGGTTAAGTCACTCATAAAAATGTCGTAAAAGAAAAGTACTATATTCAGGCAAGACCAATTAAGCCGTTAAAAGTAGCAAATCTTTTCAGAGCTTATGGTTTTTGGTCTAGAGATACAAAGATCGAAGCTCCAATTCTTCGAGATGGACAAAAACTAACTTTTTTACACGACTTATTTGATGTTTATCAAATTTCCCAATTTTAGACCAAAAATAATAAATATCCATTTATTTGTTTCCATTGGTATAAAGTGATCTAACACTCATAGCCAATTAATAAAAAGACTGTCTTAATTGTTCGCATGTGTAGTTTTCATAACATCTATTTTCTTTGTATTTAAGACGAGTTTATACCAATAAGTTGATAATTGAACACTCCTAGAACTATCTAGGATTTTTATCTGTGTTCAGAAAGTATCATTTCTTATGAAAATAAATACCATAGAGATTTTCATTTTTGGTCAATCCAATCGCAGTTAGTCAGTTTTTGGTTTATACCAGTTAGACCTCCGGAGTTTATAAATTACAAAGAAACAAACAAAACCACCGATCAAACTTTTTCTTTTGGCTTATGAGTTTTTATATATCTCGTACTCATTTCGTTTGCGAATCCCTAACTTTTCCTTATAGTAACTTCTTCAAAAGTAAAAAAAAAAATTAACTTAAAGAACTCCCTGGAATTATTCGCGCCTTCGACTTATGAATAATAAATTATTTTATTTGAATTTTTTTACATTTGTTTGTCTTTTAATTGAATGAAGAAGAATGCTTCTTCGTGTGACTTGATTCGGGGTATCTTGGTGTCAAGAATTTTAAATGACTCAGAGAGAAGAACACTCAAACACATAGTTTATTGTTCTTTGGAGCTTCGCAGTAGGGTTGCCACTGGCAAGTGGTGTTAATCTTGTCTTGCGAGTAAACATTTTATAGAAAATTCATTTTGTTTTGTGTTGCTTAGCTTAAGGCTCTTCCTAAAGGTCAGTAATTATTAATTCAGAAGTCATTCCGAAATCAGGATGATCTAGTCCTAAAAAAAGTTTTTTTTTTTTTTTGCTGAATTTTATGCATTTAATTTAAATTTGAATTTTATATTTTGGTTTCAATCCAAACTCTAAAATGATTAAGTTTTTTTTTACTTAGAGACTTTATGATGAGTTTTCATGGCTTATTGTCGGTATTTCGTGATGAAAGAGTTCTTCTATCACGACCTAATCTTAAGATACCTTAAATTTAAGACAACAAAATAAAAATTGTAGAGAAATTGTTAAATGGTATTCATTCGACCAGTTTATACCATTCAATAAATATCTTTATAAAATCTATTTGTACATAATTGTATTAATAGATATTTGTACTTATTGATTTTAATCATAATTATGGTAAAGCAAAGTGTTTATTTTTTATTGGTATAAAAGAACTGAATGTTTTCCAATGTCATAGATGTTAAATTAAAATCCCTTTTGTATTTATATTATTTGAATAATTGTGATTTATTCAAACAAAATTATTTAATGAGCATAACATAATATTTCTTATCCTCTGAATGGTATACACTAGTCCTCTGATTCGCATAATCTAGCCGGAAACTCGTTATTTGGATATAATTATTAAATCTTTGTCTACACTTTACCTTTTTCTTAGAGGTTTTTAATCCCAAATATATAAATAAAGATAACATTCGGTCTACGTTTGTACAATTGTTTGTAATTATGATCTCCAAAAGATCCCCAAATTATTCAAAATGATCTACAAATGATTTCTAAATGATCTCCACATGATCTCTAAATAATCTCTAAATGATTTCCAAATTATCTTAAAAAGATCTCTGAATGATCTCCAAATATTCTCCAAATGATCTCCAAATGATCTACAATTGATCTACAAGTGATCTATAAATGATCTCTAAATGACTTTAAAAAGATCTCTGAATGATCTCCAAATATTCTTCAAATGATCTTCAAATGATCTCCAAATGATCTCCAAATGATCTCCACATGATCTCCAAATAATTTCCAAATGATCTTAAAAGATCTCTAAATGATCTCTAAATGTCATCATTAAGCTCAAAATGTCATAAAATCTTAGGTTGTACTGTGTGAAGTTTAGTAAAAATGTTCTAGCACTTTGCCAACAAGTTTAACAAGTTTTATTTGCAAAATGGCTTAAGTAATTAAAGAATTATTTTTAGTGTAAAAAGTAGTAAAACAAATTTTAAAAATTATTTAAGTGTTTGAAATGTTATAAGCTTACAAAAAGCTGTACAGCAAATTAATTTTCAAAATTTAGCGTGTAATGGTATTACAAAAAGCATGGTATTCTAGTAAATAAATTCGTTTTGGGTTTTAAAAAATTATATTTAGATGAACTTTGAAGTTGACTTAGGTGCTAAAATATTTTTCAAGCGAAGTTATTTATTAGGTTAAATGAGGGAAAACGGCTGAATGAAAGAAAAGTAATATTTATATTTTTATTTCTAAGAGCTATACAACGTTCGTCAGGTTCCGCTAGTATAGGTAAATTGTAACATTTTCTTCTGTCCTTTAATCACACTGGCACGGCTGACAGGATTCTAATAAAAATTGCTATAACACTTTTTGTATGTCATGGAATAGGTATGAGTTAGGGTAGAAAATAGCTATTTTATATTTAGTTAAAAACTAGCTCAATTAACAAATGTGTGGTGGAACAATTTTTTGTCAAGAAATATCTAATTTCACACTTTAACTGCTATGAAATTTCCCATTTTACGCAATGTATTTAAAAAATAAGTTATACTTAAAGAAAGTTTACGAAATTACAAATCGTCATGAAGGTAACTCTGGTTGGTGGGTGTTTTAGGATTTTAAATTTGTTTTTTGATTTTTGTTTGTTTTTTGGTTTTCTTGTCCAAAGCCCTCTCGTATTACATGCCAATATTTTTGTCTCTTAAAATTGTCATTCACGATTCCCGGTCGTTGTCACATGTTACAGACATTTGTTTGTTTTTTTTTTTTTATTTAATTTGAATCTTCTGAAGACATGAAAGTGAATCATGCTCAAAGACTAGGTACTGTACGTTTATTGGTTTTTAATCGAAAATTGAAAGTGAATTTTATATTTGGATAAGGTTTTATTTTTATTTTGTGATTTCGTGTGACTTTTATGGTTTCGAGTGGCCATGGCAATGAAATTATTTGTATTTCAGCTTAAACAGTTCTTGCAGGTAAAACGGAAATAAAATTAAAAAAAAAAAAAAACAAAAACCTTTCAAGAGGATTTTTTGTCAGGTTCCATTGCAGAGAAAGAGCAAAAATCTTGTGTGAAAATTTCTATGGAAAATGTGTGGTTTTAAGAGGCACGACTAAATAAGCTCCAACAAAATTTGTTTTGACCTAAAAACGTTTTTAGTACTTTGATCAAGGATATGTTAATTAGACGCCCTACATTCACATAGACTCAGTATCCACCACCGAAAGATAGAAAATATCATAAATTATGTGCTTGAATAAACACTTCCATATGAAAGTGCAACTTTTGTACCAAATTTAGGAATACAAATCTAAAATGTTACGGAATGATCACAAAAGATTAAAATAAACTTGTGTACGCTGTGTAATATATTATTTTTGTTAAAAATAATTTTCCGACTAAATCTGATACAAATCTAACAGTTACAAGTTGTAAATCAAGTTCTAAGTCAACGATTCAATAAACTTAAAGTAGTCTAAAAATTTGACACCAATACAAAATTTCTGACAGTTGGTGGAGTTTTGTATTAACCAGCTACATTTGGTACCAAGGAAGCTAAACAACAAGATCGTCTTTAGGTTTAACGTGGATACCTGCCGATTACCGGCTCTACCCCACGGGAGGCCTACCTCCGTCGGAGTCAGATTGGGTCCTGACTATTAACCCCGATATAGCCGAAGCCATCTCGGTCGCAAAGTTGTGACATGTTGCAGGCATGAACACACCTCTTGCTTAGGAGAGGAGGTCTATCTAACACCTCTTGAATCCAGGCACGCCTGGAAACCATGTGTCTCCGCATTCGAAATAAACCAAGCCACCACGATACTCCCACTAGGGGCCTACCTCATAGATAGTCTGAGAAAGAGAGCACGCACGCGACAGCTCCACTTCACTATCCGAAGATAGAATAAGAGAGCCAGAAGACGTACGCTATAGCCCTCAGACTCGTAGGCACTATCTCCCATGGTGCCAGAATATAGCTTTCGGTCGAGCTTCGCCACCATTATGGTCACTTACAGATGAGCTCCTGCAAAGCTACGGGGCTTGTAAACCCTGGTATACACACACCCAGCTATAGTCGAGGTAGAAACTACAACCAAGAATGTGCACCCCCCTGGTGAGTTGTTACACACTCCTTAGCGGATTCCTACCTTAAGGACACCGTCCAGACTGTTCCTATCAAGTTAGTTCAGTTACCGTTACAGTAACCTATCCACAGGCACCCCGAGGAGGTCGATAGGAACCGGGAATGACAGCTTTGTGCGAGGTAGCAATACCGGCCCACCGACAAAGTCAGTGGGCGAGCCCATCAGAACATCAAACCAGTATAAGCGCTTACGCAGCAACACCGGTAGAGTTCAACAGAGCCTTGAACTACTCAAGCACGCCATCACCCCCACCTGCAAGCTAAACAAAAACAAAAGACTTGAGCCAGCCTTTTTTGCAAAACTGTGGTGATGACTGCATTTTTATCGTGTTACAACTAACCCCGCAATGAAACTTAACGAGAACAGAATTTGAAATAAAACAAGGTTACACATCAAGTATTACATATAACACAAACGTAAGCAATACCCAAATACATGTCCACAAATAGCAAGCGGGGCTGTATCTCTTTCTTGTGAAAAGGAAGGTCAAAATTGCAAAAAAAAAGGTACAATTCTATCCAGTTCTGGGCCTCTCCTAGAACTTCATTCAATGGCTTCCAATTATCACAACTAGGGCAGATAAGTTTGAAGCAATGGAAAAGATGAACATTTTTCTCTTTCACGCGAGTCTTGCTCCTGTTACTTCTAGCCCCGTTCTCCCATAACTGACCAAAAAATTGGGTAGCAATTTTTAACTGGTAAAAAATTCTTTTATATTCGATCAAATTTACTTATAAAAAAATATTATAGTAATGGCAGCAAATTGAGTTCTTATCGTTTGTGAACACTTCGGAACATTTTTGACTTTCTTTTATAAATTTAGTACAAATCTCCACAAGAATCACTTTTATTCAGACACAAATTTTAAGACATTTTGAAAATAAATTTGAAAATTTAATTTTCGTACAATATTCTGACATAATTCTTCAATCCCATCTTTTGAGCGAGCAGAAATAGCAGTGCACTGCCATTGAACTTTGTATTTAAAGCTGTGAATTTTAAAATTTTTTCATGGTATTTTGAGTGATAGCTCAACAAGATCATTATTATCACAGGCACTACAAACTCTCTTGGAAGTCTTTTCAACTACCCCCATGAGATTGCGATGAAATGCAGTTAGTTCGGAATCACTTTTTCTCATAAACGGGCCGATCTATATTCTGAAATACATGTCAATCGAACCCGTCTAAAAACTCAAATTCCCTTTCACGTAGACCATACACTGGCCTGTTAGGCCCATCATTACCTCAAGATCTAATTTTGTATCTATATAACAATATATGAACGTTCAGTGCATCTGGGCGTTACTTGTTTTCAATTAAAACATCAAATAGTATAAATAAGGTGTATTAGCTTTGTAATTATCAAAACTGTCTTCCTGTCCAACGCTTCATGCTTCTTTTCAGACCATTTAAAGAACTCAGTGCTTACAGAGTTGTTTTAGTTTTTCAATATCAATTCTTAACTATTTACCCCATTGTTTTATACCAATCACGAGATAAATTAATAAGATATCATATGTGTGCGTAATTTTTCATTGTGCAATTCAGTTTTCTTCACTTACACTTATTACAAAACGAGACTTGACTTTTGTAAATCTCGCTTTCTTCAGAGTCAGAAAATTTTAATATCGTGGGTTTTGGTTCTTTTTTTATGTAGTCCTTTTAGGTTTTACATTTAATATGCTATTTAATTTTATAATTCAAAATTAGTTGTTTCTTATTTTTAAACTTTAAAGCCCAAGGTACTGAGGCTCTCAACACGGTTTTGTTTGATGTTTTCATAACTACATGTTTCATTGGTATATTTTGCTATTTCGATCAAATAAACAGCTCTATTATGGCTATCAACTATCAACAAGATACTTGGTAAATATCAACAAATTGAATGAGTTGTTATTATGACCATCAACTATCAACATTTTTTATCGACTGTGAATTTCATTAGATTTTATCATTATTGTGAGTGATTTTTTTGATATACATGGTATTACGGATATCAATAAAATGGATACACATCAATTTTCTTATCAACCACGAATTCTTGATTGAAATGTAAACACACAAATTGATTCGGGATTTTTAAAAGCGAAAAAGAATAATGATTTCGATAGAATAGTTTTTTTTTTTAAGAGAGTTACGATGATTTTTTTATAAGAACAATTTACCTTTTCGCACAAAGAATTTCCCTTTTGTGGCCGACAAAAAAACAAATAAATATTTCAAACGTGAAACGTTAAACAAAATAAACAAAACTCATTCACAATGAACTTTTTATAAGTAGATATTCACAATCTGTCTAAAATTTCCAGTTTATACCCATAATACCAAATTATCAACTAATTGATAGAAATTATCGACTATCAAATTGATACTCATAATAGGGCTGAAAATTATTTTTAAACTTCAAATGTCTATAAAAATATAACTACGAAACAATTCAAACATTACCCTACAGAGCTTTTTGCAAAAAAGCATATTGCTTACAAAGCTTTCTTTTAGATGTGTCAATATTTTAATACAGATATCGCTCAAGTTTCTTAGATAATGCGCGAACCATAGAAAGTTTCCTCAGAATTGAAAAAAGCTTTAAAAGCTCTTTTGACAAAGCTGACAGTAGTCGACAAAAGTTTTATAACAATTCTTTGTATTTTTTTTTTCAAGGTGAAGAATCCTACTACAACCAATCATCCAATGTCAACGGTTCTGTCCATAATAATTCAACGATACAAAATAATTCCACAACAACCACTACCACTGGAACAGCTGGTACAATTATATCCCAATTGCAACAACATCATCAACAGCAACAACAACAGCAACAACAACAGCAGCAGCAGCAACAGCAACAGGCAAATGTGCCTTCGTCACATTCTGTGCAACAATTTAATTCAAATTCCATTGCAAATCACAACAACAATCACAACAGTCATCAGAATAATAATTCTGGAATCGGTGGTTTAGGCAGCGGTGGCGGAGGAGGCGGAGGTGGTGGTGGCGGGGGCGGCGGCGTAGGAGGAGGAGGCGGCGGTGGCGGTGTAAATAACAATCTAGGTGTTAATTCATCAGTATCACATTCCCAGTCGGCACCGCATCAATTGGGTCAACCACCACCATTAACTCCATTGGCACAACATCACCAGGCATTGGCAGCACAGTTGCAAAAACATTTCGCCAACAACAGTATCGGTAAGTTGGTTAAAATAACAACTAACACACATACAAACATAGACACTGTTTCACAGCATAATAATAAAGGGTTGTAGGGTGATTTGTTGACGAAGGGATGCAGGCTTAAATAAAATTTAAATACAAATCTGGAAACCAGAAATAACCCCAGGGAGTCAGAGAGCGATGGTTTTTCTAGTGCTCATAATTTAATATTACACATACTCACTTCAATGATTTTGTGCAACATTTTACAATTTAACTAAATTAAAATTGTTTATCCAGTGCACTTTGATTTGTACGCGCAATCAGTGGTCGGACTGTGGTTTTTATAGCTGATATGAAATTTCCAATGTAGATAGATGGTTTTGACTTCTGAATTTAGAGTTAAGTGTTTTGGTAGAAAAATTTATTAGAAGACCAAAAAATTAGGTAAGTCTGCACTCAACCATTATTGAAGACACTTGACGTACTAATGTTTAAGGCTCTATTTATGGAAATGGCCAATATTTTTTTTTGATATTCTCAGCTTTCTAAACTCAGCCATATAGGCTTGAGCGAACGAAAGGAGCAGAATTCAGTAAAAGCATCTTTCATGGTTATCTTCTCGTATCTACCTTCACACTTTAGGCCACAATTATGTAAAGGTAAATGCTGGTGTGAATAATAATTTTGAAGTACGAGTAGGTTGTACTTTATAAATTTTACTTTTTAAGAAAGAATATCAAACCTTGAATTGCTTTTATCATTACAACCTCTCAATTTTATAACCTTAAGCTGGGTAATTCGACTATAGGTTTCTAAACAAAAGATATAACTTTATTGGTTTCTTCAATGACACTCCTGTTGTAAGGTCGATAGATAAAGTCAATTTGCGTGCAGCACAGTTTGCTGTTAATTCGACGCCACCAGAGAATGACATGACTCCTCCTGTACTTGAGAGCGTAAACGATTTTATGGGACGAATTGTCTTTCGCACTCGTGCATTACTAAAAGATCTTGTCATTCACAAATCCGCTGGCCGGGATAGTATCCCCGCTATTGTTCTGGAGAGGTGTTCTTCAACGCTGGCAAAACCACTGCGTAAGCTTTTCCATCTTTACTACTTTACAGATCTCTTTCCGAGTGGATGGAAAATAGCATTTGTCCAGTCTGTCCCTAAAAAGGGCGAATCCTTAACCCCTCCAACTGTCGTCCATTTGCACTTACGTCCTTTCTTTTCAAGGTCATGGAAACGAAACACTGATTAATTTTCAGCTTAAGAACATATTTCTTGAGGACGAAAGCTTCTTAATGATACGTTCACTGGTGATCTCATGGTTTATCTCACCGAACAGTGGAACAAATCTTTACACCTTTTGGAGAAAGTAAGTATTGCACTTGATATTTCAAAGGCATTTGATTGAGTTTGGCATCAAGCTCTCTTATCTAAAATGCGTGTATTTGGTATTGATGAATCTCTTCTTCTTTGGATTAGAAATTACCTTTCAGACCGTTCACTACGAGAAGCATTGGACGGTTTCAAATCTAATATCCACAAAATAAATACTCGTGTGCCTCAGGGCTCCGTCTTGTTTATGACACTCTTCCTTATTTTCATAATGATCTTTTGTCTGAAACTTCTAATCCACTTAATTGTTTCGCTGACGATAGTACTCTCAGCTTTTCATGTTTGTTTTTAGATTCACATCCTTTAGATGTGGACTTCCAACGGCAGCGATGATAAGCTCATTAAATTTTGATCTTAACAGCATTGTCTAATGGGGAATCAAAAACCGTGTATAATTTAATGCTTCGAAAACTCAATGCTGTTTACAGTCAATGCCACTTTCTATGGATGGCACTTTCATCTAGGAGAGTGAACAACTTTCAGCTCTAAGTATGTGCATCACAGACCATCTTTTGTGGAATGATCACATATTTGACGTCGCCAAAAACGAAGTGTGACTCAGTAAACGCAACTCTTCAACCATGATTTGTTTACACTTGTTGTAATTTATTGTTTTTATTTATTTTGTTTTCGCACTCGGTAGTTGATTAGTTTTTTTTTTCGATAAATAAATAAAAAATCGAAAAGAGAAAAAATGTGCTTAACAAAATCAGATCTTGTTCTGAGTCCGAAAAAAACTCGCTTTCAGTAGAAGACACCGCGGCTCTTCAAAAACTGAAATAGTAAAGTTAACAAAAAAATGTAAATGTTTTTTTTAATTAATTAAATTATAACTTTTCTTTTACGAAGAAAAATATTCTTTTGTTTTCATTACTCTGGTTTTGATGGTACATTCTAATTCAAGGCTCAACTTTTTTGGAGACGCGGTGATTGCGATTTGAGACAACCTCAATTAACACAACTATCCTCTGTTCAACAAAAATTGTCAGTACAGGTCTTATGTGAGAGCTTTTTCCAAAGCAGTGGCGCCTGATGCACTTATCACTACACTACGTTTGAAAAATGCGACTTAAAAATCAGCAAGCCACTGACTTTCCTTAAAGAATTGTTTTTGTATTTCTCCGCAAAATGTTATACACCCCAACGCGACCGTTGAATCCCACTGCTGAAGGGATACTGTCAAGTGTCAAGTCAATACAATCGTGCGCTTGTTATACTACTGAGAACAGAGTTACCATTTACCTTCTAAATTACAAGCAAAGAGCTTATTCAGTGGATTTTATTAAGGAGCTTTTGGGATTTGAAGCTTTTGAGAACAAGTTTTATGAAGTTGAGTTTTGAGTATGTTGAGCGATTTATGATGCAAACTAGGAAAACCCTGTGAGAGCTTTAAAAGGCGACAAACTTATGCAAACCATTGAAACCAGAGTGAGAGGCAAACGTCCTATCTTCCCTGTACTGACAATTTTTGTTGAACAGAGTATAGAAGTATACACTTATAGCTGTGGCATTTTTTTTTTAAACCTACGCACAACCCAACAAACAACTCCAGCCAAAGAATGTAACTGTAACCTTTATATTTTAAAATTAGGAAGGATCTTGTTTGTTTCAGCTCACTGGGCTTTAAAAGATATTGCAGATATGAAAAAAAAAAACTCATAGGTTTTTGAGCTTCGCCCGTTGAAGTACTCAATTTTTGTTGACAAAATATGAGAGAATGAAATTAAGGGCAAAAACTCTTCATTTTGTATTTTTTACTTGCGACTTATAGGTACTATAAGGCAAGTTATGCATTCGCAAAAAAAAAATCGAACTCGAGTTTTTGCTCAAACTTGTTGACATTACGATGATAGCGAAGATGAAAAAAGTGGGTCTCTAAATTCTGTCTGTCTGTTTGACTAGAGCTTAAACGGCTCCCGCCACACGTTTTTTTTTTTTTTTGAAGACCAAAAATAAAGGTACCTGCCATTTTTTTTTCTCGAAATCTTATAAATATTTTTTTCTTTTTTTTTTTTGTATTTTTTTTTTGTAAAAACAAATAACAAATTGGAGAATTGGGTTACATATTCACTCTTATCACTAGTTCCCACGTACCGAAGTTCCGAACGTTTAGTTCCTCTACGAATACTACGAGTAGTAAATTCATATCACAAGCCCCGAACGAAATGTAAAAAGCATTGTCACCCATAAACCATTTATTCTGACTTTCGGAATGAGAAACGTCAAAACGTGTAAATCAAATCAGAAACTTAAGCCCGTTGGTTTGTAGATTGGTTTTTATTTCTTAAAAAATTGACCTCTCCCGGTTGATGTACTCAATTAAGTAAAGTAACTCGAGTTAAAAAACAACAAAAATGCATTATTTGAAAAACTTAAAAAAAGACAATCATTATCTATAATTAAATTTTTTTATTATTTATTCATAACGTGGCAAAAAAAGGAAACTTGTTAACAAGCAATAAAAGCATGATGTTTTCATTCTTGTTCCTTCTATGTAGTGAGCTATTGCTATCTGACATCCAAATGTGCGATGTCAAAGCCTCAAAGCTATAAAGTCGATGTCTTTTAGTTTTTCCATTAAAGACGTTGACTTGCAAGCATAGCTCTCCTTAAGTATTTCCGAAATTTTTTTTCTAAACCCTTCGTTCTCAACCATTTGCAGCGGTTGAAAATCCAGCACGTACTATAATATTAGGTAAAGCATTATCTCCGACTTTTTGGCAAATTTTTGAAGGCATTAACAATCGCGGTTGCTTTAATATTTAACATAAGCAGGTGATTCTTCTGGATTGGATAATGTTGGAATCGCAATATTAGCCACTGTTTGGCTTGTTGAAGGTTGAACATTCGTTCTTTGGATAACAATATCATCATTATTATTAACCACCCCTTCGGCAATTTCTAGGAACTCACCTGGGTGTTTTTTTTTTATATGCACTTTCAATGAACTTGTGTTCCCTGAATACTTATAAACACTAGAACATTTTTTACATTTAACTTTATTTCCTTCGTCTTTATTAAATATTTCCCCTCCAGAGAACTTTTTCTTGGATCCGGCATGGTTTATTTTTAATTATGTATATTTCAAAAAAAGGTAAACACTCACGAGTCACGAAAATCAAAAGCTGGAATAACAGTGATCAACTATATTCAATTCAACACATATGATAAAAGCAAAAATAAACAACAAGACCACAAAAATCATCTCTAACAGAAGTGGCAAAACCCATAAAAGAAAGTAAATCGAAACATACACATAACATTCATCATCTCCAAAGTGTGTATACGAGTTGCGTTACTCAAGTTGCATGAACTCGAGTCAGTTGTAGGTATTCGAGTTAGGTGTATTCGAGTTAGTTGTGTTCGGGTTAGGTGTAGTGAGAAGAGAATTCGGTTTGTTAAACGCTTTCCAACTCGAGTTGACTTGATAACTCGAGTTGACTCGAGTTATCTGTAACTCGAGTTGACTCGAGTTATCTGTAACTCGAGTTGACTCGGGTTAGTAACTCGAGTTGATACATCACTAAAAAAAAATGTCGAGGTTTTATTAAATCGAAACACTAGGATGATGGAGAAGTCGAAGACTGTCCGTACATCCTCTGTACATCTTCAGGTAGTGCCTAAACGGGCATACCGAATTGCTCCAACTTTGGTGCACAGAATTTGTATGTGATTCCTAGGAGGGTTGTTTCCATAAAAATAAATTTATTTTTAAATTTTCATGAAAATGTCTCCAAGGGTTTCGATTAAAATTCATATTTATAATATTCTAAAAGATTTTATTTAAATTATTTGTTAGCGAAAAACTCACATAAATGAAATTAATTTTTCAGATTTTTTTTTTACTATTCCCGTGCATTTCATAATTAACACTAAATTAAGTTTTGATTGTCTTACCAATTATAATTATATTTAATATGAAATTATATTGTATTCCATACTCTTACACCAAAACTAATTTTTGTAAATTTTTCTGTGTCTCGTATAGAAAGTCATTCTGATAAAGATTGTTGTGTAAACAAGTGTTCACAAGTTCACATATCAATTGATTACATTTAAAAATCGACAGAGTTGGCACTGGCTAACGACCCGATGTGAAATTAGGTTACCATGATGGATTACGTTTTGAGCAATGAGTTTGCAAGAGTTAAGATGAAAATCAAATCCACCATTTGAGTATTTTACATATTAACCACTTATTTTCAATAGGAATTTTTTTCCTTATTGCAAATCTCAATATTCAATATTCAAACAAAAGCATATCAATTTTGAAAAGTTTGTCTTTGGTTTTTCATCTTCAGTTCATCATAATATTAAAGCGTTTCCGAACCACCATTAACCTAATGACTTTTAAGTAAGCTAATCCAGATTGCAAGGGGTACTTATTTGCATCGAACATCATCACTGACCAGTGGCCGACCACTAACCAAAAACTATTCTCCCAACACTCACTCTCTCGCCATCCCAAACCTTCCAAACACTAATCCTTCCGACTCTGTTAAATCCCTCCATGTAGGTACAAGTACATATACATTATTAAAAAGAAAAAACCAACGAAACAAAAAAGCTTCCACACAGATAACCTGAATGCATCCAATTTCAATCTCTCCTCGTCAAAGGGTTTTCCCATTCATTCCAACATTTCTCTTATAACTTTGAACAAAAGAATACAAAAAAAAAAATAAAAAAAAAACCAATAAACACGAACGAGAAAGAAAAATCGTTAAAAATACGATTCCAATTCAAATTGCAGTTCTTTGTTCGAATTTTGAAATGCCGTACATCCATCCATTCATTGAAGAGCACTTTCGGACAGTTAGTATACGAGTTATACAGTTGTGTAGGTTTCTATGGAAAATAAAACCCTCCTTAACTTTAGCTCCTACAGAATTTATCGATTTCATATACATACCACCCACCGACGACCAACCGCCCACCATGACGCAACACGGGCGGGAGCTGTTGCTGTGCTGTTTTTTTTTTTATTTATTTTTCATACCGCGAACGATTTTGTCTAGCAACTATGGCGCTATGGAACACTAACCTTAGTTTGAAGAGAAAAAGCAACAGGACTTTGATGACGAAGAACACAACAAAAATGAAGTCTATCTATAGAAAGGAAGCGCATCCATCATAGCCACCTCCTTCCTACACTCACTCACATGTGATGTGTAATTAAATTTGAAGTCGTGTCATGCTTTTAATATTTCATTGATTTCAAAACTCAGCCAACCATGCAAACATTATTAAATCGTTGAGACTAATTGGCGCAAAATTCCAGATCTCCAAACAAAATAGAAGCCAAGCAAAGACAGATCAAGAGGAATCCTTTGATAACTAAAAGGATTACAATCTTGTTGAAAAACGAGACAAAACCATTTAAATTACATAATTATGCTTAATTTCATGAAATTCCTCAAAATACATATGTTTCCTATGTCGATAGAAGCTCCTATCCAACATCATTGGCAAGTACCAATTGAGCAGCTTGACCATTCACCAAATATTCACACAAAATGCTAACGAGTTTCAAGCCGAGATTTTTTCAATCTTGTCCTGAAGCAGGGAGTTCACTGAATAGTCGTTCACACCGATGGTACTATTTTCAAGAAATTTGTTGAACAATTGGAGAATGGTGACGATATCGACATCACAACACAAAGCCACCTTTCCCAGAACACCATCAACGCTGGACTTCTTCCTGGCTTCCTCGAACCTAGTGCACACTCTTCCGGAAATCCGGAATTATGTCTCTACATTATTGCATAGCGACTCGGACCATGAAGCTGTTCAACTATCGATTAACCTCGACCAACCCATACTCCTTACAACAGATGTTCCTGAGAATTTCATTAGTTTCAGACGTATGGATATTGATAGACTTTAGAGAGACATCAAAGACAGGTTAACTTTTCCACCTTCAGACAGGAATCTTCTGGGTATCGAAATCGATGCAGCAATTCTCAACTTTGAACATGCCGTATCTGATGCCCTGACAAGCAAAACCAGTCTAAAACGTCAAAGGATAGGTTCCAGCATCTTCCCGAGTACGTTAGAAGTCTGTATCCTCACAGACAACGTCTAAGAAATCGTCTCCAACAGAAACTACCAGATTGTTTGGAGTGAGCTACAGCAATTCAAAATCATGTTCCGGAACTCCATTCAACACCACAATAATATCCAATACCAGAAAAGATTACAAGCAATCAAGCCAGGACCAGATGCTTTCAAAAACATCAATAGAATCATTGGAAAACAGCCACAAATACCGGAAACCATCATCAGCAATGATACTGCGGCTACCTCGGCCCAAGACAAGGTGGAAGCGTTCGCCGAATACTTTGAAGAAAACTTCGCACCGAACCCACTTACTGACCCAACTTTCTTACAAGAAGTTGAGGCAACAGTTCAACAAACACTGCATCCAAATCTGGATAAAATCCAGCAAAAGATCCCACCGATAGTCCACATTTATGCAATCTAGTGGGGGTTGTAGATATCGTCGGCAATTCTAAGCCAAAAAAGTCTGCTGGACCAGATGGTGTCTCCTACTACATCCTGAAAAGGCTGCCACATGCGGTAATGATTTTCCTCACAATCATTTTAAACAACTGCATCAACAACTGTTACTTCCCCAGAAGTGGAAAACAGCGAAGATTGTACCAATTCCGAAGAAAGGTGCTTCCAACTTTGCTTTCCAACTACAGGCCAATATCACTTCTGAACAACATCAGCAAATTACTGGAAGAATTAATCTTACGAAGACTGAAGAAATTCTGCTGTGAAAATTCAATCATCCCTGACATGCAATTCGGCTATCGACAAAAACACTCAACCTTGCATCCGCTGGTAAAATTTCAACACGATATCACAACAGCCCTCAACAGTAATCGTGTCACCGTGGGATGCTTTCTGGATGTCGAGAAAGCATTTGATGTGGATAGACGGCCTAATCCATAAACTTCATCTTATGCAAGTACCTCCGCCATTAATAAAAATTCTCTTTACTTTCCTATCTTTCAGGAAATTTTTCGTTCAAGTAGATAACTGCAAGTTAAACATGAAGACCATCAGAGCTGGAGACGCCCAAGGCTCAAAACTAGGCCCCTTCCTCTACAACTTGATGACTTCAGACCAACCTTCACCAATCGGATGCGAGAACCTTCTGTATGCTAATGACTCGCTCACCTACGCCCCATCAATGTCACCATTAATCGCTTACCAAAAAGTAGAAACCCACATTAACAGACTCTTCCAATTCTACCAGAAATGAGGCATCCGAATCAACACTTCCAAATCGGAACTTGTCTGCTTCAATAGACCTTCAACTGGTAGAGGCATCCCCACCGCAACAATTTGCAGAAATCTGGTCCTGAGACTCCCTGACGGATCCTCCATAATGGCAAAGCCAAATGTCAAGTACATGGGAGTGCACTTCAACGAGTTGCTAAGGTTTAACCTGCACTCAAGAAATGTTCTGAAAAAGGCCAGCTGGGCCCTCAGCCGTTTGCACCCATTGCTGAAAAGAAGATCACGTCTCAGTCAACCGACAAAGATATTAATCTACAGCCAGCTCCTGCGACCAGTGATCAGCTGTTCCTTCTCAGTATGGTGTTCCATCTCGAAGACAGCCATGAAGGAACTTAAACTATTTGAAAGGAAGATACTGAGGATCTGCACTGGACTCTACTTCGACCGTCAATGACAAAAACATTACAGGAACGAGCATCTCTACACAGAAGTGAATTTAATCCCACTGGACAAATATCTAGGTCATTCAACGAAGAAACTAACGGGGAACATCAACGACCACCCGAATCAGCTTATGAGAAGGATGACCACAAAACAACGACATCCCGAACCGAAGTACCTCAGTGTGATGGAAACTGTGGATGACAAAGTAATCATGGACAACGTCAGCCTACCACCGCAGCTAAAACGCAATCCCTGCCACAACCCACAAAAATTACCACTGACAACCGGGAATGAACACCCTGGGAAGAAAGTGTGCATCCATCCATCCATTTAACATAAATAGATGATTGCTGAGATGCTAGGGCCAAATTTCCAGAAAATCATCTTAACAAGTGGCTGTCCACAGGGAAGTATACTATCACCCTTATTGTTTAGTTTTGCAGTGAAGAAAATATTAGAAAATCCACTTCTTTTGGCGTAATCTGACACCGTTTCGCTGATATCATGAGAAGTTTTAAGAAACTCTTTGGATAAAACAAGAGAACTGACAATCACTGTAGGAAATTGTGTCAATCAGAAGGATTAATCATCAAAAGTACTAAGACAGCTGTCATATCATTTATTAAAAAGATGTCTTTGCAACGTATGAGACTAATTCGGACTATTCCTTATCAATGGGACAGTTCACAAGTAACCAAAACCTTGGCATTATGAAGGACAAACGAGAAGGGTAAAATATCCCACTTTTTATAATCCCGTTTTTTAAAATACCTTTTTTTATAATCCCGTTTTTTATAATCCTGTTTCTTATAATCCTGCTTTTTATAATCCCGCTTTTTAAAATCCCGTTTTTTATAATCCCCTTTCTTATTACGACGTGTAAGCAGCAAGGTATGTAAGGGGGGCCAAGCCGCCCCCCTTCAACCCCCCTGCTTGGGCACACTATAGGATTTTGGGTATGTGCGAGGTTGGGTTTATGCAAAGTTTCTTTAGCATTTAAAGAATCTGGAAAATAACCAACATAAAATCAATAAGTTTTAGCTACGTATTCTAAAAAACGGGATTAGAGGGATCTTAAAAAGCGGGATTATAATAGATCGGGATTTTGAACAAGCGGGATTTTAGAAAACGGTATTTTAAAAAAGCAGTTTTTTAGCAGACGGGATTTTAAAACTTTTTCTTCGGGATTTTTGAAAAGCGGGATTTCAAAAAGCGGGATTACGATAAATGAAATTATACGAATAGATTACGAACTCGCCTAAAATGATAATGGCGCTCCAGTCGGTAACACTTAATAAGTGTCAAAGAAAATATTTAACAAGACTATTGGGCGAAATTTAGAGAGACGGCATTTTTAATGGCTGCTGACCTCTATTGCGGAAAAGGAAAAATAAAATCAAGACAGCAATTGAAGACAAAAGAACAAATGATATTGACAGACGTCTTTAAGCAGAGATAGATCAAACTACTTACTTACGACCCTATGTCGAAACCTATGATGATATGCCTAATAGATCATTGGGTGTCTGTGGGAACTACTCGTATGTTTCTTAATATATTATTCTTTAATATTTCGAAGCACATATCGGTCCCAATAAGTCTTGATAAAACAAGCAAGTTGGCACTTGAGTGTTTGTAAAGAATGAGATGATAAGTGGGCCGGATGAGTGTAAACTGAGTGTCGGATATGAGTACCTGACTAGCGCCTTATGCGCCCAACTTTCTAAGTACCTCTTGAATATGCAACAATAACCGATAAAGAGTTTTTTTTTTTTAATCGACTATTATATCTAAGTCTGGTATTGTTAGATAACATAATTATTACCACCTATAAAAGATCAGATTATGTGGATTGTATTTCATTTGTATGAACTGTCATGAGACTAACAAAAACTGTGCTTCAAAACGACGCGACGCACGATAAAAACCTAGTAAGAGGTGTATTTTTACTCTCGATGAGTTTAATCAGTTGCTCGTGTTAATCGACACTGTAACTTGATTAGGAAAATAAGAAAAAATTACAACATCAAAGTTATGAACTGCTAAAATCTACATGTCCTTATTGGGCAACTCTGGTAGAAAGGAAAAGCTACGAGTATCATTCGAGGAAACTATTATGTGAGAAAACTCGGGAAATGAGGTCTACCCTTCTGCTTAACCAAACAAGTAGCTGGAGACACATTGCCATAGGTCATGGGCTGATTCCAAAAAAATACACGGGTTTGCACTGACTACATAACACAACACCATCGTTTAGACTTTTACAAGCCGTTAACGACCTCAATTCCTAGCAGAAAGGAGTGGCAAATCAACGAGCCATCAATTTGCGAATCAATGATAGCAATATATACTGATGCTTCCAAGATGGATACTGCTGTTGATGCAGGGTTCTTTTCAGAAATCTTTGGACTAGCCAGCTCATTTTGAATTCCTGATTACAGCAATGTGTTTCAGGCTGAGGTTCTGGCTCTGGCAGTGACGAAGGCTGCTAGACAAGTATCAATGATGGAAACACCACAAGCTTGTTACACTTTTGTCATTGCTAGCCAAACGGCAATAAAAGTGATCTCTACCATTGAAATCAAATCGAAGCTTATAACTTGCTGCCGCGCAGAGCTAAGGGTTCTTGATATTCAGCACACCATAAGGCTCTGTTGAGTTCGTGGTTGCAGTGGTGTCCCAGGTAATAAAAGCGCTGACGAGCTAGCAAGAATAGGAGCAACACTTGGCAGACACAACAGTTCAATTACTACCCTGTAATCTGAAACAGGTAATCGAGAGCAAAGTTCTAGCTCTTTTCGTGAGCATAGCCACCGCACACAACCAACTGGGTTAACACAAGAAAAAGATGAAACTAAGTATGGACGAATTATGCATCTAAGAAACAGGCTCCTAGGGAGTCACTTTTTCAACGATTTGGAGGAACTCTCTGACATTCCCAGCAAAAACCTGTTGAAATTTATTAACGCTACCAAATAGCTTGCCAGTTCCTTAGCTCTATCAACCATCCAACCGCTAGATTAGAAATCGCCTTCAACCACAGTCAAAATGGATAAAAAGGCTCCAGTACGACAATGGTAGAACGAACGAAAACTACTGAGCGACGAACGTGTTTCTTGCAGGAGCAGCAACAAACAGAGAGCTGGCATTTCGCCTATACTCGTACATCAACGGTTGCCACACCTACTGTGAACAGTAGAGTTAATGGGGCCACCTCTTCCTAAGATTGGTAAGATCCTCTTCAGGAAAGGGATAACCCCTTCGACTTATTCAACTATCCTGAACAAACAAATGAACACATACACCAATCACTGATCTATCAAAGTCATCTACCTGAAGTTGCGAGGAGCGACATGCAACTACGGGTCTGGTGAATGTATCATTTGTTCAGGGGGGAGTGTTAAGGAAAGGAAAGGATCACGCCCTTAAAAGGCATCTACCTCTTCTCAACCAAGTGATTATGTGACAACAGACATTTCTTCAGTGACTTAGAAGTGCCCTCCGACTTTTCAGTCTATATCTTGCTGAAGCTCATCAACACCATTAACGGGCTTGAATGACTTAGGATATATCAAATATTTCACTACATCGAAGTCACAGTCCCTAGCGTATCACAACGGATCTACATTGATCTAAGTGTGACGGTAAAAAGATCAACTGTCAGCCTATCAACCTAACTTAACCTGCTATTGTTCTTCACCGGTTCTTTTACCCTCTCGTCCGCCAGTCTTTGTAAGCGTATCCATTGATGGAGGAAGATCCATGACACTGTGATAGAGTTAATAGTCTCTTCGGTGGATAAAGGTTTGCAATTTCCATTGTACTCCTCCATTTCCAACTGGTAAAGCAGCTTCTATTACATTGTTTCTTACTAATAAAAAAGTATTGGTGACAGTATTCAACCCTGTGTGTTTCACTTCGGATTTTAAACTCCTGCGCCAACTCCTGGCTCAAAACCTACCATTAGTGTCATAAGATGTGGTTGGTAGTATAATTTGAACAGCTTAGAAGATAAAGGGATTATGTGAAAATTTCAAAAATCTAGTAATATTCATCTAGTACATTTATTGACAAATTGGTTGCATAGAAAATATTTTAGTAAATAAGAGTCTATAAGCGATATACAAAAAATGTCACGCATAACTTACACATCGCCTTTTGGAATTGAAAACAAGCTGGTGAAGTGGGTAACAGGGTTCACTGTTGGTCCGCAAGAGGTCGCTATGGTCAAAACAAGAAGCTCCAGAGTACAATTCTTCCTCTCATCCATCGAGTATGTCAAAAAGTGTGTCTCTCAATTGGCTGCCGAATGATATTTAACTATTTTCCTTGCGGATTTTAAAGACTCCCTTTTGCGGATACTCCTTAAATCCTTCTTTTTACTGTCTATATTCTACTTTTCGAACCAAATAACAGTTATTTTGTTGATTCAGACTGCCTGTCATTCTCGAAATAATGAAATTTACACACAAATCCTCCCTGTGATTTTGAAATGAATAACAAATCAATACTTTTGTCGTTGGTTGTCAATAGAGGGGAGTCACACAACCCATGCCTCTTTGCGGTGTGACAACAGGATGCTAGATTGAAAAACACCAGGAGACTCCATCTTGAAAATGCAAAGTGCTCCATCAGAGGACTACAGACAGAGGCACATTGTCATATAGTATATATTATGTAAACACCCAGGAACGTGTAACCAAGCACGTATAAGATGATATGAAGATGATGATGATCCTTTGATAGAATATTTTTGCTCCAAGGATCCAACTATGTGTACCTCACCTACTCATGATAAAGGAATCCTCTGTGTTGTTTGGGTTAAACCAATGATAATCATAAATTACAAATGCTCTCCCCAAAAATGTTTGCCAAGCATCAGGATACACCGAGTCGAGTTTTCCTGAATTCATGACTCGGGCTGATGAAACAGAGATGCACTTTGTGTGTGTGTGTGTGCGTGATGCTCCTAAACGAGTATCCGTAGCATAACGAAGATTCTATTTCTCGGGTCTTGAGAAAATTTAAAAGGAATTGGATTTTCGAAAAGACGATACTACTCCATGTGAAGTAAATAAATCATAGAACACGAGTATAATGAATTCAGAGAATTGTGTGCCAAGTTAACAGACACAAAAGTCAGATGGGGCGTTTTCAAGATGTGAAAAAGGATCTCTAAGGATATTGATAGTATTCATGCCCGAGGTGTTGGTATAATTTTGTGTTGGTTTTTAATAGAAATTAAATCTGATGCTGTGAAGAGAATTTGAAAAGAAAATGTGTGTCATGGAAGAAATGAAAAAGCCATGACAATTCGATTGTTAGTTGCAAAAAGAGCAAAAAGGGTTGTAAGAATTTAAGGAAATAAATAGTTGCTTTAGTTAATATAGAGCTCAGAAGCAATTAAATTGTTTTATCTAAATTAAGACGTTGTCTTTAAGCTTTGTTTTCAGCCCCTTCTATAATCGAACTGGTTCTTCATTGATCGACATGCTGTTCCCGACATATTTTTTCAATAAAATTTTCTGCCAAACTTTCTCTGCCTTTCTCAAAAATCTTCAGTTTATCCCTATTTCAAGGGGAATTTCCCTCAGTTATAGAAGAACTCTTTCCTAACCCCAATACCTACCTATAGTGTGAAGTACAATTGCTAAACTTTCACATGTTCCCGAAATCTTTAAAAGCTTTTTGTACTAAATTTCATTTCCTTCAGACTATATGACTTTGTCAAAAGTACGTCCACCTTAAATTCGTATTCTTTAGCCTCTCAGCCTTTGAGAATGGAAGGGAATCTGACGTTGTCTCAACTGTTTTCAGTAAAGAATTTTACAAAATTTCAAATAGGCTTATTCTATTCAAACTGGCTAGCCTTGGGCTTGAACTTATAACCTTAAGATGGATTTCTCCATACCTAAACAACAGTTAGAAAAAACTTTTTCTATGATTTTAGCCACCTCCGGAGTCCCACAGGGCAACCCCTTAGTACCTATCTTTTTTATTATTACTTTTAACGATATTGAAATGGACATCACATATCTCACTCTTCACCGACTTTACCAAGTTTTTTTAAGACCATTTCTTCGACACAAGATTTTACTCTTCCTTAACTCGATTTCGACTTTTTTATGTCTGGTGCATGAAAAATTACTTAGAGCTTAATATTGCCAATTGCCTATTAATAAATTTTTCACAAAAGCGCATCTAATCTCCTCCCTGTTTCTACCCATCCCATTATCAACGCATATCCTTCTCTGAGTCAATTGGCGACCTTGGTGTTTTATGTGAAAGAGTAATCAACATTCTCACATATATTGACGAGATTATTCTTAAAGCCAACTCAGCACTAGGCTTTGTAAAATTGTGTTGCAAAATATGTGACTTGAGTCGATTAACTCATGGTCGATTTGGTTGTTGGTTCGACCATCTAGAGAACAGCAGGTTGCGTTGTAGATCTCTAGCCGTATGCGACTTATCCGAATAACGAAGCGCTGCAAAATCTAGTAGCCGGAAACTGTTATCTGGTATCGTTTCGAGGAGTTTGTGCTTACCAATTAGCCCATTGAAGATGTCTTTCCGACTTTAACATTGACTTGAGTCCTACTTTAACAGACTCAGTAGGCCCCAGGAGGTCATGAAAAATTAATAAGTTCCTTGCTTGGTTGATCGTTATGTGTTTGCATAATAAGCCATGGATTTGATTTTGATCTGCATCAAAGCTAGCCGACCACTATTTGGTTTAAAGCCAATAACTTTGTTTCTGAGCCCATTTCCAATGACGATCTTTTATCACAGCAGTAACAAATATTACAATTTATTCTGTTTATCAGACCTCTCCTGAATTGTGGCAAAATCTCCTTTTTATCATGTGAGGACAGATTCAAGCTTTGAGTAGAACTGTAAGTGTAAAGTGTTCCAGGAACATTCTTTGACGTTTCGGTTTTTGTTGCCATCTAAGGGTTATCCTTCATACTTCTTATACTCTGGTCTTTTTCGGAACCATGTTAGGGAAGTTAATTCTAGAACACAACCACCATATCATGGGGACAGAGCCCTTGCTTTTCTTAGGGCAAAAGGCTAGATAATACGATGTCAGTAACCGATTACAGTGATATGAGAGCTTCCTCTGTTTCATAACGGGCTCATACTTCACTTTTTCAGCATCCTGACTAATACTGAACATCTTAACTTTCCCCAACTCCTCTTTTCGAGTTAGAGCAAAATACTTTTATTGCACGGTGTTTAGTAGTGACATCGTACTCCACTTCGACCTGTGACAACTAAAACTGTTGTTTGCTAGCTGCCACAAAATCCCTACTCGATCTGTTTACCAAGAAAATTAGTGGCCAATATTGCTCTTACAGCTAAAACGTTGTAAAATTTAAAAAACGGATCTTCTTCCGTCCTAGAACTCGTACTATAAACTTCACTGAAATACAATACAATACTTATCCAATATAGCACAGTGATTTTAGTCCAGTGGTTTCGTTAGAAGAAACTCCTCGACGGAATACCGGGTCATACACGGAAATCATGCATCATTGCCAAGCTCAACGAAAGGCAATGTTCAGTCATATTTTTAGACGCCCTTGTGCAGTTTGTGCAGCTTATGAGGTTGCAAAGAGTCAATAGGACTATCGCTATCTGCAATGAAAGTTTGGCGGCCATTTCCTAAATCCTAAATCCGTCGCTGTAACTACACTTGGATGTGTCTTAGCGGCGTGATATAAAAGGAAACAAAATTCATCTGTCATTTTGGCCAAAAATAGGACATCTTCTGATCAGAGATAAACCAACATTTCGGTACCTATGCAACTGAAGCACTAGAAGTTCCTAACAGCCACAAACGAGCGATGATCAACAATTGGTACTTGTCCTGTTTCGAGGAATCTGTACCAGGATATTTCGAAGAAAGAATACTTGCTCGAGATAAAGAGGTCTCAAATGTCCCTTTGGCTTGGAATCCTAACGGATCACAACTCATTGAAAAAGTTTTAGGTAAAAGATCATTGATGAACATAAGAAAAAGAGTCGGAAACAAAACGGAACAATGGAGCACACCAGCATTAATTTTATGAATTTCAGGCATAAAATCATTTAACATAATATGTATGGAGCGATTCGAAAGGTAGTTCCTAATCCAAAGAAGAAGAGATTCATCAATACCAATTGCACGCTTTTGAAATACGAGTATTATCAAGTGCAATCACTTTCTCCAAAACGATGTAAAAATTTGTGCAATTGTTCGGTGAGCTGAACCATCATAATCACGTGGACCTATTGCCTCGAAAATCATACTGCCGATCATTAAGGAGCTTTCGCTCTTCAAGATAATTCTTGAGCTGATAATTAATCAGGTTTTCCTTTTGGAAAGAGACCAGTAAAATAGGAAAGATGGAAAAGCTTAGGCAGTGGTTTTGCCACCGTTGAACAACACCTCTGCAGAATAACGGGAGGCATACTATCTGGGTCAGCGGATTTGTGTACATCGAGGGCCTTCAGATGTTTCAAAGATCTTAGACGATTTTGTTTAAATTTGGCAATCTTGTGCTTTTAAGCTTTTCAATTGATATTGCTTCTAATTTTTTTTTTTTTTTTTTTGTAACAAAAACCCTTCACCCTTCACCTTTCTCGATCTTTAATTTCTACCAACGTTACAGCTTACAAACTACAAGAGCAAATTCATGCATTTTATTTACTTTACTCACTTTCGCTATGGGGCAAGTGATAAATTACGTATTATGACATATAATAGAGCGAAATAGATATCGTATCCAGTGTTAACAAAAATTATCACTTTTTCAATCACTTTTTTTTTGTTACAGTCCTTAGTTCTTCTTCCTCCAAAATCCAATCAATTGATAACTGATAGCTCAGTGTTGTGTGTTTGTGGCATATCTATCCCTTTTAACGTCATATAATATGTATATTGTACAGGTATGGTTACAAACGAGACTGACAAAAGTGGGACCTATTAATGCGTCCCACGATTCAAAAGTAATAATTTTGTAACTCTACATGCGATATTTATGGAACTGTATCCATTAACTCTGATTTCGAACATTATTCGAGTCCAAAATTAACTAGTAATAATTTATACATTTCTAACTTTCATATATTTTTTATCTCTTTCTAGGTAAGTTTCCTGTTGAACTTGTTTTTATTGGTAAGTTCTGGAAATTCCTTATCAAAGATACTAAATATGTACCTTAAATGACCCAATAAGTAAAGTTTAAATGCATGTTACAGCTAGTATCCCAGTGTAAACATATCTAACATCAAGTGTCATCTTGTTGACTTGTCTCCTTTAAAAACGAGTACCTAGTATTATTTCATTTGAGGTTCATGTGTTGTCATTTGATACGAGTACTTCAAAAGATAACAACTTTTGTTGATAAAAAAAAACAAACTTTGTTTATGGAAAAATAATAATGATAAAAAAATGTATACTGATGAATTTTTTTACAGACAATATTTTTCGGTATGATTTTAATTTTTTTCACAATGGGTGAGAATTATTAATGTATGAAAAAATTGGTTGAAATACAATTTCATAATTCTATTCTGATAACAAATAACGTGTGATTCTGAGATTAATTAGCTTTTTCCTTTTTTTTGTCAAAATTTAATAATGGGTGCGTTAGGCGAAGATAGTGTTTTTTATCTTTAATAGAAATGCCTTGTGTAGTACCCTTAGTGCCTGATAGTCTAAGAAATAAGATATTATCATGAAACTAATTAAGAAAACCAAAATTTGAGCGCGTGTGAATTATAGAACAAACACAAATATTAAGCCAACTGATGTGAACACATGAATGCTAAGATACTAAACAAAGAATTACCTTTTCAAAAAAGATGTTATTAACATTATTTAAGTGTGTTTAACTTCAGTTTGTACTTATATATCTCTAAAAAAGCTCAAAATATTTGTTCACAATTTTTATTTTTTTTTGATACCCACTGGCTATTCCTCTTGCGAACCTTGAAAATGAACTTATCTAGAGATTGGGCCTTGTGAATAAAAAAAAAGCTAAAGCTAAAACTTGGATTTTTAAGTAAAAGCTTGATTTTTAGTGAATAAAAATAAGCTTAAGCTAGCTAGTTAAAGATGTTTTCTAGTAATAGCTATTTTAAAATAGCCAAAGCTAAATTCATTTAGCTTTAGCTTGTTTTCCTAGCTTAAGCTTCAATTTGTGTGAATAAAAATAGCTTAAACTAGAATATTATAGTTAAAGCTACAAAAATTTCAAGATTTTTTCGACCTGTCTAGAAAGCTTTGACTTGGTCTTATTTTCAGTATTAACTTGTGCGAGTTGTTAATTAAACATAAGGGAAATCTCAAAAAATAGGACTGTGAACCAATAGACCCAGAAACTGACATACGAAATGTTAAAAACATTTTTTAGCCGAAACCAATACTTGCCCTGTAGAACAGATAACAAATTGAGGCAAAAAAACTTTCCTTTCGGTCATACATGTACCAGTTTTAGCTAAAGCTACCTAGTCGAAACCTGTGAATAAAAAAACGAACAGCTTAAATTACGAAGCTTAAGCTAGAATTTTCTAGCATAAGCTATTTAGCGTTATCATTTTTTTATTCACATAAAACAAAGCTTAAGCTAGAACTGTTTAGCTTTAGCTGCTAGTAAAAGCTATGACTAGTTGGCTTTAGCTTCCTCCAAAAAAAGCTTTAACTTTTTTTTTATTCACAAGGCCCATTATTGGGAGCAACTTTGTAATGGGCCTTGTGAATAAAAAAAAAGCTAAAGCTAAAACTTGGATTTTTAAGTAAAAGCTTGATTTTTAGTGAATAAAAATAAGCTTAAGCTAGCTAGTTAAAGATGTTTTCTAGTCATAGCTATTTTAAAATAGCCAAAGCTAAATTCATTTAGCTTTAGCTTGTTTTCCTAGCTTAAGCTTCAATTTGTGTGAATAAAAATAGCTTAAACTAGAATATTATAGTTAAAGCTACAAAAATTTCAAGATTTTTTCGACCTGTCTAGAAAGCTTTGACTTGGTCTTATTTTCAGTATTAACTTGTGCGAGTTGTTAATTAAACATAAGGGAAATCTCAAAAAATAGGACTGTGAACCAATAGACCCAGAAACTGACATACGAAATGTTAAAAACATTTTTTAGCCGAAACCAATACTTGCCCTGTAGAACAGATAACAAATTGAGGCAAAAAAACTTTCCTTTCGGTCATACATGTACCAGTTTTAGCTAAAGCTACCTAGTCGAAACCTGTGAATAAAAAAACGAACAGCTTAAATTACGAAGCTTAAGCTAGAATTTTCTAGCATAAGCTATTTAGCGTTATCATTTTTTTATTCACATAAAACAAAGCTTAAGCTAGAACTGTCTAGCTTTAGCTGCTAGTAAAAGCTATGACTAGTTGGCTTTAGCTTCCTCCAAAAAAAGCTTTAACTTTTTTTTTATTCACAAGACCCAATAGTTTGGAAGAAGTCACTCATTGGGCCTTGTGAATAAAAAAAAAGTTAAAGCTTTTTTTGGAGGAAGCTAAAGCCAACTAGTCATAGCTTTTACTAGCAGCTAAAGCTAGACAGTACTAGCTTAAGCTTTGTTTTATGTGAATAAAAAAATGATAACGCTAAATAGTTTATGCTGGAAAATTCTAGCTTAAGCTTCGTAATTTAAAGTGTTCGTTTCTTATTCACATGTTTCGGCTAGTTAGCTTTAGCTAAATCTGGTACATGTATGACCGAAATGAAGGTTTTTTTGCCTAAATTTGTTATCTGTTCTACAGGGCAACTATTGGTTTCGGCTAAAAAATGTTTTTAACATTTCGTATGTCAGTTTCTGGGTCTATACGTTCACAGTCCTATTTTTTGAGATATTCCCTTATGTTTAATTAACAACTCGCACAAGTTAATACTGAAAATAAGAACTAGTCAAAGCTTTCTAGACAGGTCGAAAAAATCTTGAAATTTTTGTAGCTTTAACTATAATATTCTAGTTTAAGCTATTTTTATTCACACAAATTGAAGCTTAAGCTAGGAAAACAAGCTAAAACTAAATGAATTTACCTTTGGCTATTTTTAAATAGCTATTACTAGAAAACATCTTTAACTAGCTAGCTTAAGCTTATTTTTATTCACTAAAAATCAAGCTTTTACTTAAAAATCCAAGTTTCAGCTTAAGCTTTTTTTTTATTCACAAGGCCCATTAGCTTGGGAATATTTTTTTAGACTTAAGTGCCTCTAGAGCTTTTTTGACTATCAAAATTTGGTAGTGGTTTTCTAATAAAGTCTTGGGATATTCGAAAAAAAAGAGTCAACTAAAAAGCACTATTTGATCATAAGAGGACCGTTTGTTAAAATAATTTGTCAGCCATAGGCGATTTTTTGTTATTTTTTTTTTCAAGGTCATATAGAGTTTGGCGCAAAAATGAGGTCACTTAATCTCAATTACTGGGCCTTGTGAATAAAAAAAAAGTTAAAGCTTTTTTTGGAGGAAGCTAAAGCCAACTAGTCATAGCTTTTACTAGCAGCTAAAGCTAGACAGTTCTAGCTTAAGCTTTGTTTTATGTGAATAAAAAAATGATAACGCTAAATAGCTTATGCTAGAAAATTCTAGCTTAAGCTTCGTAATTTAAGCTGTTCGTTTTTTTATTCACAGGTTTCGACTAGGTAGCTTTAGCTAAAACTGGTACATGTATGACCGAAAGGAAAGTTTTTTTGCCTCAATTTGTTATCTGTTCTACAGGGCAAGTATTGGTTTCGGCTAAAAAATGTTTTTAACATTTCGTATGTCAGTTTCTGGGTCTATTGGTTCACAGTCCTATTTTTTGAGATTTCCCTTATGTTTAATTAACAACTCGCACAAGTTAATACTGAAAATAAGACCTAGTCAAAGCTTTCTAGACAGGTCGAAAAAATCTTGAAATTTTTGTAGCTTTAACTATAATATTCTAGTTTAAGCTATTTTTATTCACACAAATTGAAGCTTAAGCTAGGAAAACAAGCTAAAGCTAAATGAATTTAGCTTTGGCTATTTTAAAATAGCTATGACTAGAAAACATCTTTAACTAGCTAGCTTAAGCTTATTTTTATTCACTAAAAATCAAGCTTTTACTTAAAAATCCAAGTTTTAGCTTTAGCTTTTTTTTATTCACAAGGCCCACTGTCTTTTTAGTTGGCATAATAAAGCACAACGAGGTGTCTTGTCACACACCCATAATTAAAATTACAGAAATGTCGAAAACTAAAGAAGGGAGTTTGGGATGGCTATCGCAGTCCTGTATAACTGTTTAATAGTTTATATCAAAGAATTGATTTTTTCTAGATAAGATATATTTAAGTGCAAATAAATATTCCATTTATTTAAGCCATTAAATTTCGAAAAAAAATAAGGAAAAATTGAATTTTAGTGTAAAGCATCCTCTTGAAAAGACTTTCAATAGTTCTCATCGCTATAGACTCTGATCAATGATCTTCTGGCTGAAACTTCTATTGCGTTAAATTATTTTGCCGAGGACAGTACTCTCAGCTTCTCATATTCGTTTTCAGATTCACATCCTTGTCCTTCGGATTTGAATTAAGAATAGCAGCGTATGAAAAGTTAACTAAATTCTGATCTCGAAAGCAATGTAAAATGAGGAACCATAAACCGCATAAAGTTTAATGCTTCAAAAACTAAATTCGTTATCTTATCGTTAATGCAGAACCCATCCCCCATGTCTCTCTCTATGCATGAGCGGCAATTTCATTGAGGATACCGAACAGCTCTTAGTTCTTTGTATGTGCATCACAAACTACCTTGTATTAAAAAAATGACCACATACACAACGTCGTAAAAAAACTACTAAGTGTTTAGGTTTCCTTCGACGTTGGAAAAAAAATGTTCATCCCTTATAATTTAGCTGTAATCTATAAGGCCTATATTCGTCAAAAGCTCGAGTACAACTCCCGTATTTGACAGGTATTTCAATAACCCACTTGAGTCTCTTGGATAAAATCCAGAAAAGGGCTTCAAAAAGTAAGTTATAGAACTTGAATCTCTTGAGCACCGTTCTAGTTGAATAGACTGTTGAATTCATACCCCTTTAGCAATTTAGCTGTAATACTGACACTTGTACGAATACCCATTAATTTACCTTTGAGCCCAACTTCAGACGTACTGCCAAATTCAGGGATTCTTCCCTTACCCACACTTAACGAGTTTCGAATGCTTTGTGCAGCTCAATATTTCCTTCCATGTGTGGTGCTTAGACAATCAAAATCAATATGCATCGGTATCTCCTTTTAAATCCTCTCCACTTACCTAACTCTCGCTCTGTTCTCAAACATTTTAAGGGTAGTCATAAACTCTATATTTACAAAAAGTACCCCCTAAAGGTTACCTACTTAACAGAAAAATGTGTTAAGGGCCAACTTGTAGCTTCAAAAATATTTTGAAAGTTAGTTATATAGAAAACGCAAATTTGTTTCTATAACAAATCGTACTAAATTTTACGCTGGAATTTCTTGTTAAAGGCAAAAACAGTGCAGTCGCTAAAATGCTCAAAAGTTTCAACATAAGTCCACAAATCTGCTGGTTCTCATAGTGTATCACCTCTTGTTCTTCCACATCGACAAAACTATTTCAATTCTCTTCAGTGCAATTTCCGAATGGATGGAAGATAATATTTGTTCAATCAGTCTCTAGGAAAAATCTTCTTCACATCTCTTATTTTATTATTGACTGGATATCATACAACTTTTAAAGAAATAGATCCTTAGGCGGTTTTATGGCATACATCTCACTCAAAAGAAGAACATTTTATCACATCGATCTGAGGGAATCAAGGTTATTGATCTCGGCATTTCCAAGCCATTCGATAGAAGCTCTCTTTTCAAAAATTATGTGCTTTTAATTTATGATGAATCTGTTTTTCGTTCAATTAGTAATATCGTTTTTGACAGTCCAATGTAAGTTGTTTTGGATTATTTCAAATCTGAAATCTTCAATGCTGGTGTTCCCCAGGGTTGCGTTTTGTCTCCCACTCTTTATCTTCTTAAAAAAAAATCATCTCCTTTCTGTAACTGCTAATCCACTTAACTATTTTGCTGACGATATTACGATGAATTTTTTATTCCTATTTCCAGATTTACAATCCTGTTTTTTTAAAATACGGAACGTCAACGTATGATGAGCTTATTTGATTCTAAACCAGAGAGCATCGGTAGATGACCGTCTGGAATTCGATGCTTCCAAAACCTTTTTTACTTGAGACTTATAGGTACTATAAGGCAAGTTATGCATTCGTAAAAAAAATCGAACTCGAGATTTTGATCAAAGTTGACATTACGATGATAGCGAAGACCAAAAAAGTGGGTCTCGCAATTCTGTCTGTCTGTCTGTTTCTCTGTCTGTCTGTCTGTCTATCTGTCTGTCTGTCTGTCTGTCTGTCGGTTCGACTACAGCCTAAACGGCTCGGCCGATTTTCTTCAAACTTGGTAGATATGGGTTTCAATTTTTTCCCCCCGGACGTTTTTTTCTGTTTTTTTTTTTAAGACCAAAAATAACGGTACCTACCAAAAACTGTCCCACAGAATTTAAAAAAAAAAAAAATGTGAAAAATTTCATTTGGTTAAAACTAGCTAATGGTTGAAAAAAAATTTAAAAAAAAATTGTTATTTTTGGTAGCCCCCCTGGGTCCATTTTTTTTGTTTTTGATTTTCTCGAAAACGGTACAGCCGATTTAAATAATTTTTTTTATGCTAAAGCTCCTCCAAAGTTTGAATATTATTAACATATTCAAATTTTAATTTTTTGGATTTTTAAAAAATCAAAATTTTTTTTGGAAACTCAATATTTCGAAAACCCCATGCTCGATTTTTTTCAAACTTGACAAAAAAAAGTTTCTTAACATAATCTACAAGATTTGAGAAAAAAAATTTTGTTTCATCTAAAACTAACGGTACCTTCCATACAAATTTTATAAAATGGTTTTCGAAAATCGTATTTTTCTCGAAAACGGTTCCGAGAATTTTGCTAAAATTTTTTTTCTTTTGATTAATCTTTACGATCAATAATTTAATAAAAAATATTTTAAATCTAGATATTACTGACTGTACCTACCATAGAACGATTTTTTCGAATTTTGAATTTCTCATTATCGACATAACGGATTTTAATGAAATTTTTTATAAAAAAGCTCCAAAAAAGTTTAAAAAATATTGCATTTAAAAACTTAAGAAAAAATATTTTTTCAATTTTTAGAGAAAAAAAAGTCGTTTTTTTTTTTTGAAAAATTCGATATCTCAAGAACGGCTTAGTATTTTTACTTGCGATATAGGTACTATAGGGCAAGTTCTGCATTTGGAAAAAAAAATCGAACTCGAGATTTTGATCAAAGTTGACATTACGATGATAGCGAAGACGAAAAAAGTGGGTCCGACAATTCCGTCTGTCTGTCTGTATGTCTGTATGTCTGTACCTCGAACTACAGCCTAAACTACCGGAGGTATTTTCTTCAAACTCGGTAGTTAAGGGTCTTCGGTGATTCCCTAGAGGAGAAATTGAAATTTTTTTTCTAGCTCCAAAACTAAGGGTACCCCCCATACACCCGTAATACAAAATCTTATTTATCTCGAAAACGGCTCTAACGATTTTGACAAAAAAAATTAGGTGTGATATTATGGACACAGAATACATTTTGGTGAAAAAAAATTTGGGGGGAAATGTTATTAGGGGTACCTGTCATAGAACAGTTTTTTTGATTTTCGAATTTCTCACCAACGGCTCTAACGATTTTAACCAAAATTTGTTTGCAGGATCTGCTTTGCATTTAAAAAAATATAAAATAAAAATTTTTTCGAAAAAATAGTTTTTGGATTTTTAAAAAAATAATACAATTTTTTTTTTGAAAATTCAATATCTTGAAAACCAATACACGATTAAATTTTTAAATTACGTTTTAAAATGTATTTTATTAAATACTAACAATTTGCATATCATTTTTTTTTATAAAAATTTTAAGGAAAATTTAGTACACAAAAAACATGTTTCAGTGTGTCTGTATGTCTGTACCTCTCACTACAGCCTAAACCCCTGGACCTATTTCTTTCAATCTCGGTAGTTAAGGGTCTTCGGTGATTCCCTAGAGGAGAAATTGAAATTTTTTTTTTATTTTCAAGACTAAGGGTACCCCCCATACACCCGTAATGCAAAATCTTATTTATCTCGAAAACGGCTCTAACGATTTTGATAAAAAAAATTAGGTGTGATATTATGGACATGGACTACAATTTGGTCAACACAAATTTTGGGGCAAAATGTTATTAGGGGTACCTGCCATAGACCCGTTTTTTTTATTTTCGACTTTCTCATTAACGGCTCTAAGGATTTTAACCCAAAATTTTCAGCAGGAGTCCCCTTAAGTTTAAAATAATATTGTATACAAAAATATTCGAAAAAATATTTGTTGGGTTTTTTTGAAAAAAAAATTTTTTTTTTTTAAATCAATATCTTCAAAACCTATGATCGATTATTTTTTGAAATTATTTCCTAAAATCAATATTATTTTATACTTAAAATTGGCATCCCACATTTCTTTCTTGAAAATTTTTAGAGGAATTTCTTATATTAGAAATTTATTTAATAATAAAACTTTTTTTTTTTTTTAAGTTTATTTGCATAAATTCATACTTTTCCGGAAACCAGACGGCAATTTTATGCATTTGAACATTATTATCTCATTAAATCCATGTTTTATATTTATAAAATATATCTTAAATTCCAAAGTACTTTTACATAAGAGCAAGTTCGTGCGATCCAGTCGTGCATTTTATTTTTTTTGGAAATTAGACTTTTATTCGTACAATAATAAAAACTTAAGGTTGGCGTACCAAAACTTTTTCTTAAAAATGTTTTAAAAATTTTGTACATAAAAGCTTATTTTTTTAAGGAACCACTACAACGACTTATAATTTTTGTTCTTGAATAAATTCATATTTGCATAGCATTCTGTTTTTATCTCTTACTACTTAAAGAATTTAAAAAAATAATTTTATCCTTATGAACAGTTTTCTCTAATAACATTCGTTTTTAAAATTCCTAGTCTCTTACATAGGAGCAAGTTCGTGCGACCCAGTCGTGCATTTTATTTTTCGTTGTTAAATGGCAGGCGTGAAGTTAAGGAAGAGAAAGAAGGATAGGAAAGATGTGTGGCACGATGTTCTGAGACTGAAGGTGGTTGTCTCAGATATTTATCTCCAGGGATCGCGGCTGAACTAAAGCGGAGAATGCCGTGTCTTATTTATATGTCGCTTGTAATTCACATTATTTTATTCGTATTCATATTTGTTGGGCATACTAATTTTAACTTAATCACATGTTCTTAGTTTTATGCCTGAACAACATGTAATGAGTAAACCAGAAGCCATTGATGACAATTGTTTTTAGAAGGTTTTAATGGAATTTAGACGACATAGACGACAGCAGGGATCGAACCTGTGATCATGAGGTTGACAGGCGAGCACACAACCATCGCGCCACGGCCATTCCCAATGTGTTTCTTATGTTGTTCTTTCTCTCCGTGTGTCTCTCTCTGTTGTATTGTCTAAGCCGATGGCCTCAGTTGCCAGTGTTTTGAATGTCTCTACTTCGTAGATTTATCTACGGAGTAGTGTAATATGTAATGTAATGTAATGTAACTTTATGCCTCCTTTCGCTCTGACTTTAAATTATTATTTATAGATACATACGCTCAAAGCTTGCACATTAGCTCCGTTATAGGTGTTCTAACTGGACACTGCCTAATAGGTAGACATGGGTTTCGACTTGGAGCTCCTGCAAATGATTTTTGCAGAAGCTGCATGCATGAAGAAGAAGAGGAGTCAGTCTCCCGCCTTCTATGTTCATTTCCTGTCCTAGCACAAATACGTAGACTCCACTATAATGAGACTTGTACTATAATGATCTAAGAAATTCCGACATCTACTGTCTAAATGGTTTGACGAGTAAGGGAGATCTTTGGAATCCTGTGGTATCAGAACGAACCAAATTTTGGTCTAAGTGCGTTGGCCTTTCTGGTCAGCAACGCTCAAAGCTAGACTAAGATTCTCAAATTTCATCTAAAAGATCTTTACATTTTAGTGGAACAAAGTAGAACTTTAAGATTGATAGGTGACAGATACATTTCGTACACATCTGTTTCGCTGCTGCTCCTACTTCCGCTCATCGAAGAACGCTTTTTAATATACCCTTCATCCTAAATTCGAACTATTTGAGAACAGAGATAGTAGTTCCTCTAGCCCTACTACATGAATGTTGAATTCCTTCCATCATCGCTCAATTTGGCACAGTTCCCATTTCAATGTCCAAACCTTATATGTGCATTTTTACCTCCTACTCAAAATCTAATCATGAAACAGTGCCTTTCATCGTGTTTAATAGAACTTGTGGCAACATTGAAGGTCCCTTCTGCAAACCTTATGAAGAAAAAAATAATTTTCTAATTTTCTTTTTTCTCTTTCAAATAAATAAAACACATCAAGCGCACTGCTTTTCACAATAAAAATACAAAGTCGTCGTCTGGCTTTAAAGCCAGTTTTGTGTCAATTTAATTTATACCTCTGGAGAAATAAAATCGTACTAGATTTGAGTGGACTAATCCAGAGCATATTTTCATCCCTCGCTCACAAACAAAGTAAATAATAAAAAAAAAGCTCCACAAAAAAAGTAATAAAAAGATATTTTACGACCGAGCTGAGCAAATAATTTTCAAAGGGATTAGCTTGGATTTTATAGACACAAGACGGAACTATGCACATAACTCTTGTTCAACCAGTTACTTCTAGCCTGCACTCTACTTTGTTCATTGTTTTAATTCACTCCAGAGAGCCAAGTGAGTTTTGTATCCGAAATACCATTTTTTATGTTCCTTTCCCTTATGTTAAATATTAATCCATGACCTAGGATTTGTTAAAATAACAACTCGTTTCGTGTCATCATCACTTATATGTGCCCATAGCTCCCCCAAACTACACCCTCTTGACACGATGCGATGACGCCAAGCAAGGATATTAATGATCCCTAATAAAGCTATTACCTTGCGGTGGCATTTTATGAGACCATAATTATTGTCAAATGTCAGACTCAGCTTACTGACTCACTGATGAAGGAGCAACGACACACTTGCTTGTGGTTGTGGGTAGGCAAATTGAATCAGCCTTCGAATGACGTCATTCAGGTGCAAGAAAAATCAATAAAAATTCAGTTTTCTAGGCCTGCTGATTTTCCTCCATCGCGACCGAACACACCTTAGCGCAAGCAGGCAGAGTGAGAGAGCTGGAAGGAAGATGTTGGCTCTGACGTGATTCCTTCTATGGTTTCGTTCACTCGCCGGTCTAAATGGAATTGTTGGTAGTGCCGCACTCCAAAAACACCACCACTACACTACTCGCATCTCTTTTAACTACAAACAATGCATAATAAATAGAGACTGCTCGTGAATAGGGATTTTTCGTTTCAGCTGCTGCACATCAGTCAGTATCCTTCAGATACACCACAATCCTTGTGCACTCGGTTGCAGCGCCTCTACCATCATCATCATCATCATCGTTTATATATGTATGTATGTCGTTCATGTCGGGGAGAATTAATTAAAATTTTAAGCTTTGAGTACTCAAAGACAAAGTGCTTCAGCGTGGATAAATATAAGAAATGTTTGCGTTAGCGGTACCGCTGTACCTCCGATCTGTTGGAACTAATTAAAAGTCGTCAGAAATGAAAAATAGTTTTTGGGGGTAACGCAAAAAGAAAACCAAAGCTGCAGGCTGCACTCGGTTTCGAGATAGAGGTAGCTGCTCCCAACCCAGGATTGACCTCATCCCTGGTGGTTTATGGAACAAGTTTCCGAAGCTTAAGAGACATAAATCATGCAGTTGGTTTTAGCTATACCTAACCCTTTCAGAGGACAAAACAAAAACATTTATTTGCTTACACATAACCTAGCCAGTTCAAAAATGAATAGACAAATCGCTGAGAGGAGAGCGAACTTAAGTTCAAGTTAACTTATTCATATAGAGTTATGTAGGTAGTAATGCTTATATTTTTTGACTGACCTTCTGAATAATATTGTAGAATTTGGCTTGCTAAGGTTAAAAAAAAGTCGAATTGGAACTTGGGCTGTTTTATCAATCAAAAATATCCTTCAAGAAAATAGAAGACTGTTTTTTTTCTCTAGTTAAATCATTGAGGTTCTGAAAATAAAATGGACTGCTGATTGCACCAATGTATTCATGAGTTTAAGAGACGGAGGATTTTCAAAATGTTTGTTATTAGTTAAGAATCAATCAATCAAATAAATTTTTTCGAAGTTGGAACTCAAAACAGAAAGTCATAAGAAAAAATTAATCTATGCATGAAAAACAATTTTGAATCAATTTAAAATTAATTTAATTTTTTAAATATTTTTTTTTTATATAAAGTTTTTGGGGAAAAAATTTTTAATTTTAAATAAAAAAAGATATCTATCGAATTTCCAAATAAATTATTAATTTTTATTTTCAAAAATAAGTTTTATTGTTCAATGTTATAAACTTTTAAGAAGAGTCTGTATAAATTTTCATCAAAATCCGTAAAGTAGATAATGATAAACGACTATGCTGTCGGTACATTAAGATCAATTTTTATATTATTGAGTTTTTGATCGTAAAAATTAAGCGAAACAGAGACAAATTGCTATTAACAGTCTAAATGCTGTTTTTGAGAAAAATATGATTTTGGAAAAACATTTTTTTAACATTTTGCGGGATAAGATAACATTAAATTTCATTTCCTATAGTCTAAGAGCCCGTGAACTCCAGATTTTCGTTATTTTATAAAAGCTGAAAGTTTGTCAGCGCATGCTCCCAACACAGGTAAAACGCTGGACTATTATGAAGTTTGGGACACCGTGGCTTTGGCAGGTAAACGGCACTAAAGGTGTGTAAACTACTGATCTAAATTCATCAAATAATAAAGTGTGATTTTTCGGTATTACCTTCAGAATGTTATTAAAATTCACGTCGTCCATTGCCAGACACTCTTAATGTTCATGAAATTATAATACTACTTACGTTATATTATAAAGGCTGATTTTTATATACAGGGTGTCCCGTAATTCGTGTGCCATACTTTGGGATGTGATTCTTGGAAATATTCTAAGAAAAAAATTGTTCTACAGTAAAGTCTGATTTTCAACTTTGACATCACTTTTTGACGATTGAAAAAAAGGCTAACTTTGGTGTAACCTGACCCATGTTAAGGTCAATTTCTCTGAAAGTAGTAATGGTAGGGACCTCATTTTGGCGTTTTTTTTATAGAAGAAATACTTACCTTTAAAACTACGTTTAAATTCAGCTGATGTATTTTTAGGGTTGCCAGATATTCAATTTTAAATGGTGTTCAATTTTTCTTGCTCGAGAAAAATTTTGACTTTAAGGTAAATTTTTTTCAAAAAATGCGTAATAAACATAAAGTTTTCTTATTTTTACCTGATGACCAAAACAATAAAAAAAAACTCATGAACTTTAACAAAAACCCATACATTTTATGATACTTCGGAAAATCTAAAACAGTTAAAATTAAAAAAAATGATTTTTTGCCCTGAGGTGTAAAGAGTTGGAATAAAACAATAAATAATTTGTGTAGTTTTAAGTAATTTTTTGAATGCATGAATGTTTATTCTCGATAACTCTTGCCTTACTTTTAGTGATCCTTCGGAAATACGTTAGTCTTATTCAGTTAAAGTTGTTATTTCAGATGAGTAAACGATTTCTTTCATTCGTCCCCATACAAAGAAATCCAGTACAGTGAGATCGAGAGATCTTGCTGGCCAGTGAATTGGTCCATTTCTGCCTATCCATCGATCACCGTATTCTTCAACCAGCCAATCTTTCACTTCACGACCATAGTGGACCGGAGCACCATCTTGTTGGAAATATGATGAAGCTAGTTGAACGAGTGGAACATCCTCCAATAGGTCTGGTAGATTATTTTGTAAAAACTCCAGATAGTAGAATTAAGTCGGGGTGGTAATTTGAAAGGCCCGATTAATTTATTTCCAATTACACCTGCCCACATATTGACATTGAATCTGTGCTGAAATGATCTTTGCGTCTTGAATGTGGATTGCTGGAAGCCCATGTATGGAGATTATGGAAATTCGTAATACCATTTCTTGTGAAGTGAGATTCATCTGTCCAAAGAATTCTGTTTATAAACTGGTTGTCGTCCAAGCTTCTCTCTAGCAACCAGTTACATAATTCGAGTATCTTTTCAAAATCATCGGGAAGCAGTTCTTGCACACGTACTTTTTTCCAAGAAAAATGGCGACTAGAATTTTGATAAAATTTTTTTTCTTTCAATTAATTTTTATGATCTGTAATTTAATAAAACAAAGTTGAAATCAAGATATTACAACTTGTACCTACCCTAGAACCATTTTGATTAATTTTGAATTTCTAACTATGGACATAACGGATTTTAATGATTTTTTTTCCTGGAGATGCTCCTAAAAAGTTTGAAAAACATTGCATTTCAAAACTTAAAAAAAACATTTTTTTTTTTTGAAAATTCGATACCTCAAAAACGGTTCAATATTTTTTTTTTTTAAATTTAATTTTCATTCGGACAATAATAAAAACGTAAAGTTGGCGTACCAAATTTTTTTCTTAAAAAATGTTTTAAAAATTTTGTATATAAAATCTCATTAAAAAAAACTACTAAACGACTTACAATTTTCGTTGTAGCATAATTTTCATAGCATTCTGTTTTTAGGTCTTACCACTAAAAGAATTTAAAAAAATAATTTTATCCATATTAACAGTTTTCTCTTATAACATTAATTTTTAAAATTTCTAGTCTGTTACTCCAGGCTAGTTTAATGACTGCAATAAGGAATTCTTTATCTTCAAACTGACGACCAGACTCATAAACTTTTCGTACTAACCATCCCCAAAAATTTTCGTCATTTTGCTATTCTATACAAGTTTTCACTATACGCGCCGTCTGGATGTAGGCATTGTCCTGCTGAAAAGTGCAGAGCTTATGGGTCCAAACATATCCACAAATTTAGGAAAATTTCTTTCCATGATTCCCTTGTAATGGCAATCATTTTTGATGGATGGAACTCAAGCTCAACAGTGCCATAGTAGCTCATTGCTCCCCATACCATAACACCACTTTCTCGACTATGATGCCGACCTAGGAAAAGTTCTTCTTTCCTGACATTGTGGAATTACTAGTTGAAGCCAACAGGCACATCAAAATTAAAATTCTTCTCATCAGAGAAAACCACGTGACGCCATTAATTATTCTAGCTCATGTAGAGCCTAGAGAATTCTAAATGCATACTTTTCCGTTGCTTTTGGTGGCTTCCTTTGAAGTTTCAATGGTTTTAGATGATTTGCTCTGTTGATTAATCTTAAGACTGTAGAAACGCTTGCACTAACACCGGCTTTTAGTTTTATTTTTAGGGGCGACTAAAGTTGTTCTAGAAATGGCTTTTCAACTCAATTTTTTTTTTAGCATAAAAAAGAACCAATTGGAAAGTGTTAACTTATCTGAGCACTTATAACATTTTCACGGCTTATAGCGAAGCCTAGGTAGCAAAGTTTCCAACTATCTTGGCACAGTGGCCGATTTGGGGTCGCTAGCTGGACATAATTCGAATTTCGATTTTTTTGATCGAAAAATGAGAAATGTATTTACTTAGTACTCAAGAAATACGTAGGAACTATCACCGGATAGTTAATTATATACTGGCAAGACATTAAGGGTATCCATGCAAAGGCGTAAAGTCGTGGTAAATATTGTAAAAGTCGTTAGCTGTGTAATTCTATCAATATTTGTACGGAAAATTTGACAGATTTAATAATATCATACGTCAGCTGGTTGAATTTGAATATGGCACTTCGGTAGGTGACTCAAATCACTGATTTTCGGAGCAGACGAAAGCAGTAAACTGTGAAGGACATCGGTATTTGTAGAAACGCGTGATTATTGTTCAGGAAAATCCGTCCTTAAAAATTTTGCAATCCTTAAATAATTCGTATCAGGCGTCCTTGCTTATAATTATGCGTTGTTTCCATTTCCAGCAAAGTAATCCTGATTTTTTTTTTTTTTTGAAGCCAAGTAGTTTCAGAATTTATAAAAATTTCAAGAGATTTTTCTTCTTTTCACTTCTGAAATAATCTACAAAAACATTATTTTCACTTCTGAAAAAGGCTTGATACAACAGTTTTAACACACACGTGGTACTTTTTGTTAATGGTATCATCAATATTACTTACCGAAAGTTTTGTTAGTGTATATTCAAACACTTTAAGTCTTGAAAAGGTCTTCAGTTCGAATAGACAAAAAAATGATAGGTACTTAAAAATTTTAACTCGAGATTTTGTTCGGGTACAGCATTAACGGCTCGGCCTCACACGTTTTTCTTCTTTTTAAAACCAAAACTAACGATACCTACATATTGCACGAAATTCTTTTCGAAATTTTATAATTATTTTTTTTTTCTCAAAGACTGTTGCACAGATCTTTTCAAAAACCGTACAACCGATTTTTTTGTATCCTTACGCTTCCCAAAAATTTGAATATTATAGTGCATTCCAATTAAAAAAAATAATTTTTGGGTTTTTTAAAAAAAAATTATCTTTTGGATTTTTTAAAAAATTTCAATTCTTTTTTTCCTCAAATCAATTTTTCGAAAACCCCATTCTCCTTTGTTTTTAATTTGACAAACAAAAGTTTCTTAATAAAATCTACAACATGCTAGAAAAAAAAATATTTTTTTACCTAAAAATATAGGTACCCTATTTTAAAAAATAGTTTTCGAATATCGTATACTTATTTCTCGAAAACTCCTAGAATTTTGATAAAATTTTTTTCCTTTCGATTAATTCTTTCGAACTATAATTTAATAAAAAAAACTGAAATCAACCATTTTTTTTTAAATTTTAAAATATCGGCATACCGGATTTTAATGAAATTTTTTATAGAGAAACTTCTGAAAAGTTTGAAATACATTGGATTTCAAAACTTAAAAAAAAAAAATATTTTTTGAACTTTTGAAAAAAAAAAATCAATTTTTGTTTGGAAAATTCAATATCTCAAAAACCGGTCATTATTTTTGTTGGAAATTAATTTTTTTTATATGTAGGTATATAATATAAGCTTTTTTTAAGAAACCACTTCAACGACTCATAATTTTTGTTCTTGCATAAACTAATATTAGCTTGATGCACATGGCATCCCGTTTTTAGCTCCAACTACAAAAGGAGTTGTTTTACTCATTTAAAAGATCGTCTTTTGGTTTAACGTGAGCACCTGCCTATTATGGCTTAATCCCACCGGAGGCCTACCTCCATCAGGGTCAGATTGGGTCCTGACCATTAACCCCGACATAGCAAGCTATCTCGGTCGCAAAGTTGTTATACTCGTATGTTGCAGCATATGCACACCTCTTGCTTTGGAGGCGAGGTCTATCTAACACCTCTTGAATTCAAGAAAAGAATCTTGAAAACCATGTTTCTCCGCATTCGGAATAAACCAAGCCACCATGATGCTCCCACTAGGGGGCCTACCTCATAGATAGGGTTCGAGCCGAGGGCAAAACGCAACCTCCGACTTAAATGGGCACTATCTCCCATGGTACCAGAATATAGCTTCCGGTGGAGCTTCGCAACTTCGTCATTTCATGGAGCTTCCTAGGCGATCCGAACCCGAACTTAGTCCAAGTTCTTGTCTCAACCTTCGGAATTTCCAGATCTGAACCCGTCACTTCCAGATGGGCCACTGCAAAACCCTGGGCCTGTCAACCCTTAGGATACACACCAAGAAGTCGGCCGGGGTAGAAACCAACAACTCAATGTGCATCTTAATCTTTTGCTCACCTTACGGCAAACTAGGAACGACACTCCTAGTCTTTGCTCACCTTACGGCAAGCTAGGAAAGACACTCCTAGTCTTTGTTCTAAAGAACGAGGACGACGATCCCCCTATTATTTGCTACTACAAATAAGAAACCCTTTTTTCTCCTTAAATAACCTTAAAAGTCTCCAGCCATGTAAGCAGCCGGAGACCTCACCAGCTAACACCTCGTTATAACCCAATTAAACCTTAAAAGTCCCCAGCCACGCAAATAGCCGGAGACCTAACCAATTTAACCCGTCACAGCCCAATAAGACTTTAGAAATCTCCAGCTAGGCACCCAGCCGAAGACCTCACCAGACCTACCTCCACCACCAACCAAGATCCATCAAAAAGTCTCCAGCCACAAGTGGACGAGCCCCGAAAGTCAAGACCATTATCCATGCATTAACCACCCGCACCACCATCCAACAACCATGGCCTTATGCTCCCCGCCACCCATTATGTTCGTGGGAATTAGGCAAGCTGCACTCGGACAGGTATGCCACCACAACCCATTATCTTGGCCTTACGCTTGCTGCCATGGTCCGATGTGTGGTTCAGTAGCAATACACTTCCAATAGCCAATCCTCCCAGAGCCCGAACACGAGCAACCAAAGACCTTACCAATTTCACCCTAGACACCTCAGTAGACCCTTCAAAACCTGAAGAATACCTTAAAAATCTCCAGCCACGTAAGTAGCCGGAGATTTCACCAACACACACCCGTTTTGACCCTACTACTTCCTTGGGTTTTCTTAGTTGAACGAGCAGCGAGAGAATAGACTTAAGCCTCCGCACCACGACAAGGTGAAACCCGTCGAGGGGGACTCATTTAAAAAATTATTTTTATGCTTATGAACAGTTTTTCTCTAATAACATTCATATTTGAAATTATTAGTCTTTTACATAAGAGCAAGTTCATGCCGACTCAGTCCTGCATTTTATTTCATTTATGACCAGCTAAGTTGTACTAAATCGGCCACTCTGCGCCCGCAAAAGCGATCGACGTTCTCTCATATGGGTTCGGAGATGTAGATCAATCACCGTTTTCGAGTATGGCATATGTTCAGTTCCCCAAAACCTTGACTTAAAGTTTTCTTTCTGTTTCAGGCTTTCTATATTTTCTTCCACGAAAAACTCCATCTTTCCCAAACTACGAACATACGGCAACTCTATTCCACCCTAAATGAGAACAAAAAATAAACAACTGCTCGTATTTACTTCTATTACAATCCGGTACGCAAATAAAACTATTCAAAAGCTTGACCCGATAAATCAAAAGCTCCGCAAACGAATATCTACGAGTATGTTCTCCAATTTTACATTTCTCTACTCAACTCGCAACTCGCAAGAGAGAATTGAATTTTTGGAATTCCTTTGTGCATTTTTGTTATTCCTTACATTTTTCTGTTGACATTTTATTACAAAAATATTTTCCTCTTCTATGTGGTGTTTGGGTTGGGGTGGTGGATTTTGATAACAAACGTCAAGTATTTAAGTATTTCGTGCGGTGTTGAATAAGGAAAGCCTCTTCTTTTTTTTGTTAGTCTTTTCTAGTGGACACTTTTGTTTTAAGAGTCTTCCAAGTGAGAGGTTTTTTGTGTTTTTTTTTTTTTTTTTAATGCGTTTTAATTTATGGATTTTCCATATTTGATTATTCTAGTACAATTTAATGCCATTAGTTGGATTGCAGCGGTGTATTCCTGGGTGTCGTTTTTGGATTTATTCGTTGAAATTTAGTTTGTATACATCAGAGTTTGACGTTTTCGCTCTCTTAATTTCTTGTAATCAGTTCTCTCTTCGAATGGAAACTAAACTTTGCGTTCTCGGTTCTAAAATGGTATTCTGAATTCCGAAGGAAAAGACACAACCCCATCGGCTGAGAGGGAAAAAGCGTGCTGTTAATTATTTTTTTTTTTTATTCATACTGAAAAAGAGAAGAAGCGTATTTTTGTTAGTAATAGACAGTCTGTTGATGTTTGTGGTCTTGTGATTTTGTTATATTAGTCCGATGGTGTATTTTATTTCATCGTGCAGCGTTTTTGTGTGTATTTTGTAATAGTTAATCGTTTTTTCGCTTAAATATATTGTAAAGCTTAGTCGCTCGAAAATTGTATTACTCACGGAATCGTTCTCTTGGATTTAACTAATCAAAGCAATAAATATCGAAGCAACAACATAATATCCGGCAATAAATTTCATTTAAAAGGTTTGCAAAAATTTAGAAAAAAAAAAAGAAATTATCCTTCCCGTGTACGAATCTAACTACACAAAAAAAATATCCTTTCCATAGAGAAAAGGAAAAACTGGTGCGTGAGAAAATCTAGTACAAAAATATCCTGTCAAAAGTGCCCCGGAAAAAATCCTCCCGTCGTCGTCGTTGTCGGGAGGTGGTGGAAAAAAGTCTTGGAAAATTGTATTACTAATTTGTTTTTCTCGGAAAAATAAGGATACACACCGAATGATGAAGAAAATAGAAAAATGAAAAAAGCGCGATTTCGGTTGCCTTTCTTTGTAATTAATACAAAAAGATCTAATTTTTTTGGAATTAATGTTCGTAGTTGTATGTAATGGATGAATATACATATCAATGCACTCCTCTCCCGGTGGAGCTGTAATGTGGTGCCTGTCCGTTGCATACATTCCTTAACAGCAGTTGCAGCAGCCAGCGCCAGCTAGGTAGCTAAGCTGCCACTGCCCCTTGCCGTGGTCGTGTATCCTCCCGTCGTCGACGCTGCTCTCGTCATCGTTTTCGTCGCCGTCGTCGTCGTCTGGTCTAGTGCTGATGTGTGTCTGAGGTCGTGAACCTTTAGCATGAATTGAATGTATTCGTTGTTTGTTTGTTTTGTACTCGTTTTTTTTTTTTTTTGTTTTCGGGTGAGAACGGATATATCCTTTGTATGACAATAATTTTTGTTTTGTTTTAATTCTGGCATAAGACCAGAATTTTTGATTCCGGTGAAGAGATAAAAGGATATCCCAGTGATTGTCGTCCCTTAGTGTTTTCGTTTTTTTTTGTTTCGTTTTCTTTCATAACAAACAAAACATAAAAAAATAATGAGAATTTAAAAATGCATTTTTGAAAGCTGAGAGTTGCAGAAATTAAAAATCACATTTTGCATTGGATTATACAAGGATTACTCTTATAAATATGTATCTTAATGGGATTCAATGAAATGGACACTAATTGATGAGAAGCATTAAACAGAACTTTTTATTTCAAATTAAATATATTTTGGTCCTTATTAGCTTGAATTTTATCATGCCTTCTATCTAGGTTTCGCAGGATACCACTAAAAGTTGAACCCGGTGGCCGTTGTTGAGCCCTAAGAACATTCGTATATAAATAAATTTATTTTTTTTGTTAAATTAATTCTGACAAAATTCTAGTCTAGTTTGTCATTTGTTGTAATGGGAATAGTGAAAAAAAAACCTCTAAAGGAAGGTTTTCGCAGCACTAGAGTGTTTTGATCAAACTTCTTATTTTAAAATGTGCCCATTTAAGGTCCACATATGTACGAGATTTAATGTTTATTTTCAAGGTCTTCGAGAGATTTGTGATTAATTATGTAAGTCTTTCCTTACATATAGGCGCAAGGGAGGAAGAAGGTATCGAGACAAAGCCGGCCAAACAATGTTTCCATTTTTTTGATAATACATACCTATAAGCATTAGAAACATTCCTCAGATTATTCGGCAATTTGGAAATTTTGGAAATATCAGTATTTTGCTTAAAACATTTCGTTGGCTTGGAAGAAAACCGACAAAACTAAAAAAACTTCAGGATATCTAAAAGACGATTTTAATTTCTGTTTGTCTGTTCTTGTATACAACCTTAATGACTCGGTTGAGCTTTCTTAAACTGGGTAGATCACATTTTTTTAAATCCACCCAAACGTTTTTTGTTTTGTTTTTTAAGTCCAAAAATAACGATACCCTGCCATACAACATTTTTTTCGAAATTATAATTTTTTGTTTCAAAAAATGTTTCACAGATTTAAGAAACATAAAATGCACTCCTGGATCGCACGTACTTGCTCTTATGTAGGAGCATTTTGGAATTCGAAAATTGCTTATAAATATAAAAACATGGATGTAATTAGAGAAAAATGTTAAAATGCATAAAATTACCGTCTGATTGGTAGAAAAGTCTGAATTTATGCAAACAAAGTATTAAATTAATTTTGTATGTACAAAATTTCATTAAATTAAAAACAAAAGTTCGGATGTCAATATTAAGTATCAAATAATATACATTTTTAAATTGATTTTTTTTAAATTGATTTTTTTTAAATCGATTTTTTTTTTAAATCAAAAATTTAAAATTCTTTAATTTTTATACACAATATTATTTCAAATACAAGCGAGTTTCTGTGTAAGAATTTCGGTCAGAATCGTTAGAGCGGTTCATAAGAAAGGGAAAGTTACAAGTAACAATTTCTACTATAAGTTATAGTTGAGTGTTTGAACCTTAAATTAATATTTAGTTGCATGTCCCTTGTTAGAAATAACAGCAGGACAACAACGTTCTTCTTCTTCTTCTTCTTCTTTTGTTTCGGCGCTGTTATGATCTCGATGTCGAGGGCATCATAACTCTCCCACGTATCTGCTTCACACTAGTGATCCGCATGTGGGGTTCGCCGGGTTGACCTCAGAAATCGGCGGCAAGCCTCCCGGTTTTGTATTGTTCCATTTCTGAGGCCAGCTGAAAGCTGGTGTTTTTGCATTTGTTTGTACCAGGAGTGTTTAGGCCTACCTTTCTTTTTATTCCGAATTGGAACGTTGTATGATATTGCCTTTTTGACGGGGTTCGCAGGATCTCTCCTTTGAACATGGCAATACCAACTGAGTCGGTCGTGTTCATTTTTTTGGGAAATGGTATTCTTAACATGAAGGCTTCCTCGGATCTTCGTACTTCTAATTCGATCAAGCTTTGTAACTCCTGCTGTCATACGAAGCATCTTCATCTCAGCTGCCGTTAGCTTACTCTCATACTTTTTGTACATTGTCCAACATTGTGAACCGTATGTGAGTGCTGGACGCACAACTGAAGTGTAGAGCTTTCCTTTCAGCTTAGGGGGCATTTTTCGGTCACAGAAGATAGCAGAATTTTCCCGCCACTTCATCCACCCTACGCTTACGCGATGATTGATATCGTCATCACAAGTAGCTTCGTTATTTATCATAGACCCCAGATATTTAAACTTTTCACACTTGGGAAGCACTACTCCATTCAAATAAATGTCTGGAATAGGCCTGTGTGGATCAGAAAATGGGCAGCATAGGTATTCTGTCTTTTTCGCGCTTATGCGGTACCCACTTCCTTCTAGAACATCCACCCATACGTCAAGTGCTCGTTGTAGGGATATCGGGTCTTCACTTATGATGGCTCCATCGTCAGCAAAGAATAACTGATGCACTTTTGGATCCGTCACTTTGCCTTCAAGCAGGTAATCAAGAACTGTAATAAAGAGAAGGGGACTCAAGACACTTCCCTGGTGTACACCTACTGTGATTTCGAATTCTTCGGTGACTCCAGCTGCGCATCTTACTTTAGTAACTGCTCCATCAGACATGTCCATAATTATCCGCACATAGGTTTCTGGAACTCCTCGTTGCCTGAGGGCCACCCATATTAGATCTCGTGGTTGCCGATCGAATGCTTTTTCAAAATCAACCAATACGACATGCAAATCCTCCAAAGAATCCCGATGTTTTTCCATTATTATTCTTATACTCTGGATTGCATCCGTGGTTGACTTACCCCCGACAAACCCGCACTGGTCATCAGATAGCCTAATTATTTTTCGCAGTCGGCTACCCAAGACTCGCTCAACGATCTTCATGGTGTGTGACATCAGCTTAATCGAACGGTAATTATCACAGCTTCGAGTATCACCCTTTCCTTTATAAATTGGAAGAAGGTAACTTTCCCTCCATTGATTAGGCATGCGATCACCTCGTATAAGTTTGGAGACAAGAATCATGAGCCATCTAAACCCGATGTCTCCCATCTTTTTCCAAAACTCTGAGGGTATTTCGTCTGGGCCAACAGCTTTTCCCTTTTTGGAGTATTTTACCGCCTCACTAACTTCTTCGACTGTGACGTCGGATACTTCGCTTAAGTTAGGTGAAGCTATTGGAAAGTACAGCCTTGGAAATTGTTCGTTTAGAAGTCCGTCACAATACTGTCGCCACCTGTGAAGAATTTCGTTGTCTTCCACAAGAAGTTGGCCTTGAGCATTGTTAATGAACTTTGGCGAACAAATCTCCTGGGCATTTCTTCTTCTTTGAAAGGCTATTTTGAAGATAGTTGCGCTCTTATTCGTGTTTTGCCGTAGCTCTTGAATAGCACCAGCTGTCGGGGTAGAAATTTCATCCAGCTCCCGATACAGGTTTTCTGTATTCTTTGCTTGAATTTGGGCGCACTTCTTCTTCGCTTCTTTCTTGCAGTTTCTATATTCCACTTCGAGGCTTGACTTTTGCTCTGTATCATTAGAGGGGCACTTCGACCAAGCCTTGAAAGCCATTTTCTTTTTACTTATAACTGATTTAGCTTCATCATTCCACCACCATGTTTCTTTGCCTTGTTGGTTGTGTCCTTTTGAAACCCCTAACAGTGTTTTGGCTTTTTCTTTGCAAGTTCTCTGTAGGAGATCCCACATACTTTGTGCTGTACTCTCTTCATTTCGAACTATATCGGTGTTGTTATACAGAACGTTTTGCATATTCGAAATAAAAGCTTCGCCTTTTTCCTTATGCAGATTATACCATTTGATCTTCCCAAAAGTTTTTGTATGTTTGTTGTCGTTCACTGTCTCCATAAAAAATTCTGTCAGTAGGAGACGGTGTTGGTGGGCGATCGCTTCTCCTAGTATCACTTTGCAATCTTTTACCCGGGGTTTCATGAAACTAGATACCAAATGGTAATCAATCTGGGTTTCATTTCCACCACTGCTGTAAGTGACCAGGTGTCGGCTTTGTTTGACGAACATGGTATTTAGTACGATAAGACCGTATGTTTTGCACATGCTCAGGATGTCTTCACCAGGAGGGTTCCTTCGTTTGTCTTCCCGACATGTCCGTTCAAATCTCCGCCCACGAACAAAAACTCTTCCTTTGGGATGTCCTTAAGTAGATTGTGAAAGTCTAGCCAAAATGCATCTTTTTCTACCTGCTCACATCCAATTTGGGGAGCATGTGCAGTGACAATATTCCACAACTTTCCTTTAATCACCAATTTAAGGGACATCAAACGGTCGCTGGATTTCGAAATGGTCAATACGCTGCCTAATAGATGTTTTGCAAGGATGATTCCGATTCCGTTTTTACCCTTTTCCGTTCCATAGTAGAACATCTTATAGTTTTTTGTCCTCGTATCCAAGAAACGGGCCCTGTTTCCCGTGTTTCGCCATTTTGTTTCTTGAACACATAAGATGTCCACTCGCCTTCTTTTCATCATCTCTTCCAGCTCGAAGCTTCGACCTGTCATACTGCCAACGTTCCAACTCGCAACTCTCAGATTTTGTATAATCTGCGGCATTACTTTGCTAGCCCCCGGAATCCGTCTAGCTCTGACCCGAGCATTGCTGCTCGGTCCAGGATCAGTACCATGTGTAACAATGGTAGTGCCTGGCGGGGTAGTGTCATTTCGGACGAGTACTTCCATAATGCTTGAATTCACAAAATCCGTTGTAAGTATCGACGTGTGCATGCTCCAGTTTTGTATTTGATCTCTCTTTTACGGCACCGGTGATCTCCAGTCGTGCCAACCCAGGGACTGGCATGCACACTTTTGGGAAAGTTTATAGGTGTTACGTGTCGCTAGGTTCACCTTGCTGTTTGTGGCCTAGATGTATTTACTCCTTTAGTCGCCTTTTACGACAAGCGGGGAGGCGCTGCAGGAATATTCTAACCCGTCCCTACACAGGGCAGCAGGACAACAACGTTGCATCGAATAAATAGGATTTTCACATCCTTCAACAGGTATGGACCTCCAAGACTGTTGTATAGCTTCCCAAAGGGCTGTGTTAGTAATTGGCTAACAACTAGCAACATACTTTTTGAAATCGCACCCAAGGTTTTCTATAGAGTTGAGGTGTTGGGACTGCACATGCGCAGGCCACTCCATGACATTAACCCTCTTTTCTTGGAACCACTGCTTCGCAAGTTTAACTTGTATGCTTTGGGTTGTCGTATAGTTGAAAGACCCATTTCAGTGGCATTTCATCGTCAGCATATGTGAACATAACTTCCTCATGAAGACGCTGATCCATAATGCCTTCAATCCTTCAAACAACACCATAGAAGGAAAAAAACATGCTGGATCCTAAACGTTTTATTGCTTTGGCTGTAAAGCGTGGATTATATTCTGTGTTTGGTGGCCTTCTTACATATTGACAAGATCGCTTTCCATCATAAAAAACAATCTTGGACTCGTCTGACCACAGAATATGCCTCCACAAAAACAAAACATGAAAATTCAGGGACTTACCAATAATTTTATTTACACTACTCTTATTTTTAACGCAATGGTACTTATGTGTATCGAGAGTAAAAAGAATTTCTCGAAAACGGTACAACTGATTTTCATCTGTTTTTTATGTTTAAGGTTCCTAAAACACATTTTGAAAAAATATTCGGTTTAAAAAAAATTATGTTTTCTGCGAATACTCAATACTTCGAAAATAAAATGCTTAATTGTTTTTCTTGACAACTATAATTTCTTAATACTATATTAAAGGTTTTGAAAAAAATTGTTCTTTTATACCCAACATATGTATGTACATACGAGTACATATGTGTATGTCAAAAAATCGTTTTCGAAAATCTTATTTTTCTTGAAAAAGATTTAATTTCGATTTATCATTCAATAAAAAATAAAATGCACAACTGGGTCGCACGAACTTGCTTCTATGTAATACACTAGAAATTTTAAAAACGAATGTTATTAAAGAAAACTGTTCATAAGGATAAAATTATTTTTTTTTAATTCTTTTAATAATAAGAGACAAAAACAGAATATGAATTTATGCAAGAACAAAAATTATAAGTCGTTGTAGTGGTTTCTTAAAAAAAAGCTTTTATATACAAACTTTTTAAAAGCTTTTTAAGAAAAAATTTTGGTACGAATAAAAATTAAATTTACAAACAAAATATTGAGCCGTTTCTGAAATATCGAATTTTCAAAAAAAGAAAAAATAGATTTTTTTTTTCAAAAATTCAAAAAATATTTATTTTAAAGTTTTGAAATACAATGTGTTTTAGACTTTTTAGAAGCTTATCTATAAAAATTTTCATTTAGATCCGTTATGTGGATAATGAGAAGTTCAAAATTCGAAAAAATGGTTCTACGGTAGGTACAAGCTGTAATATCTTAATTTCATTTTTTTTTAAATTAAAGATCGCAAAAATTAATTGAAAGAGAAAAAATTAAATCAAAATTCTAGGCGCCGTTTTCGAGAAAAATACGATTTTTGAAAACCATTTTTTTTAATTTTTTAGCATTTGTATGGTAGGTACCTTTATTTTTAGGTAAAATAAAATTTTTGTTCTCATATCTTGTAGACTATATTGAGAAACTTTTATTTATCAAGTTTAAAAAAAATCTAGCATGGTGTTTTCGAAATATGTATTGAGTTTTGGAAAAAAAATTTGAAGTTTTTTTTTTTAAATCAAAAATTTTTTTTTTTTTTTTAAATTTGAGTACACAATTGTATTTGTTTTTGGGGAGCTTTGTTGAAGTTAAGAATATGTTACTTTCTAGTTTAATTTTAAACAACACTTTGTTTTGTTCATTATAAGTATGTTTATAATTTTCTTTAACTGAAAATTAATTTTCAATACTATTATTCATACGAAAACTTTTGTGAAGAGCAGAACTAATTTCCTTTAATAAATTTGTTTATTATTTATTTATAAAATCCAGCCTTTTAATAAATACAATAAGCTTTAGCAAAAAAAATGAGCAAAATCAGTTATACCGTTTTTGAGAAAATCAAAAACAAAAAAATGGTTCCATGGGGGGTACCCTCAATAACCATTTTTCTGAAAATTTTTTTCAACCAATACCTAGCTTTAATTAAATGAAATTTTCTTGTATTTTTATTTTTAAAATCTGTCGAACAGTTTTTGAGAAGAAAAATGTTTATAAAATTTCGAAAAAAATTCGTATGGCACGTACCGTTATTTTTGGTCTTAAAAAAAAAGAAAAAAACGTGTGGAGGGAAAAAATTAAAAATGATATCTACCAAGTTTAAAGAAAATCGGCCGAGCCGTTTAGCCTGTAGTCGAACAGACAGACAGACAGACAGAATTGCGAGACCCACTTTTTTAGTCTTCGCTATCATCGTAATGTCCACTTTGATCAACATTTCGAGTTCGATTTTTTTTTACGAATGCATAACTTGCCTTATAGTACCTATAAGTCGCAAGTAAAAATTTAACGTAAGACATTACTACAACTGTCAACTACCATAGAACCATTTTTTTAATTTTTGAAGTTTACATTATCGGCATAACGTATTTAATTTTGTATGTAAGAACTTCTAAAATGTTTTAAAAATTCTGCCCATCAAGCTTAAAAAGTAAATTCATTTCGGATTTGTTTTCTTGAAGAATGATTTTGAAATTAAATTTTAACTAACAAATTTTTATAAATATAAAAACTAAGATTTGCCTACCAACATTTTTTCTTAAAAGAAGTTTAAGAATTCCCTAATTCAAAATGTACTTTTTTTTAAAGTCCTGCAACAAATTTATGTGCTCTTTCTTAATTCACATTAAGCAATCACATGGTCTTTTTCTTAGATCAAACTGCTAAAAACCTTGTTTAAGCCATTTTAAATTAAATGAACGATTGGATTGCACGAACTTGCTCTTATATTTTAAGAGACATAGAATTTTAAAAATGGACGTTATTAGTGAAAATGTTCAGAAACACAAAATTAATTTTTAAAAGCCTAAATCGATGTTTTGCAGCTTAAAACAGAATGCTATAAGCAAATATTTATCTATGCAAGAATTACAATTTTAAATCATTGAAATAAGAAATAATATTAATAACCATTTTTCGGAACACTATTTTTTCACCAATAACTAGGTTTTAGTAAATTAATTTTTTTTTAAATCTGAGGAACAGTTGAAAAAAAAATATTTCCTAAAATTTAAAAAAAAAAAAAAAAATTACGGCAAAAAATATTATTTTTGGGCTCAAAAAACCAGAAAGCCGTATCTGGGGAACAATTTTAAAATAATATCAAACAAGCTTAAAGAAATCAGTCCAGTTGTATAGACTACATTCAAACTCATAGACAGACAGAATTGCCTGACCCACTTTTTCATCATCCTTTTAATCGTGGTGTGCAGTCGGTTGAAAATCTCGAGTTCGATTGTTCTAAGGAATGCATAACTTGCCATATAGAACCAAGGCATATGTCACAAGTAAATATTAATTAAATACAATTCGAAGCTTGATTATAGGTCCACGTGCAACTCAGTCGTGCGTTTTTTTCTATCATGTTTTATCTTTCAAACTTGATAACAAAAAAAAAAAAAAAAAAAAAGTTAAAAAGCTTTAAGGAATAATTCTGATAAGCAACGTCCAAATTTATCTGGACATTCTTTTTAATAAATAATGCCGAACTTGAACTGAAATACATGTTCCTAATCTTATAGTTCAAGGCAAGTTAGTGGTTAAGCACTGCAGAATTGATAAATAAAATAAACATTATTCAACAAGTAACTTGAACAAGGTGGACTTTTTCATTTTCGGGAAACTCAGAAACTGACAAGATTTCAGTAATATTATTGTAATCATGGTTATAATCCCTCGACATAATGGTGACTGTTTTATTTTAGACTGAACCCAATCTTCGATTCGCAGCCGCTAAAACAAAATATTTTTCAGGAGTCTTCTGCCTCTTGCGAGGAAGTAACAAAGAGGTACTACATTTTGGCAAAAAAAAAGTTTCTAATCTAAGCCTTTCTAACTCGTCAAATTTGTAGACCCCCTCTTTTCTTCCCGACAACAAAATGGTTGACAGAAGGAAGTCAGCTACGAGCTGTTGTGTCTCTAAAATATTTTTATTTTTCTTATATTAATGATTAAATTAATATAGTAAGATTTTTTTTATTTTAACAAGATGCCGCGTTATTTCAACAAAAAATTCTTGTAAATAAACCAGTTTAGCATAATTTTGACATGATCACATTGTTAATTTTTACCAAGTTAATACTAAAGAGTTCTTCAATTGACGCGATTAGATTTTGGCATCCTGTGGACGTGGAAACCATGTTGTTTTGTTCATATTTGCCAAATCTATTTTTTAATTTTCAGTTAATAATACCAAATCAACATGACAAGGAACACAATTGAACAACACTTCTAAATGATAAAACTTAATTATCAAAATGAGTGTTCGTTATTGCAAAGGTTGAGTGCGTTGCGCCGATTTTACGGTAGACTTGGTGGCCCTTTACAGTCGACTCTTCAACGTTTGGTAGTCAAATTTGAGAATCAGCCAACATTCATATCTGTTAAAGTGTACAGCAGAATCAGATTCCTCGCCGTGCACAAGAACTCAGTCTTTCGGAGGCTTTTACTTGTCAAATTTTGCATCAGGACTTGAGCCTACACCCGTAGAAAATCCAACTGAATCAAGAGCTCATCATTTCATGACAATAGGAACCGTTGTATGTTCGCTGACTGTGCTTGTGATGAGAACCCCAATTTTTGGATTAAGAGCTGTTGAAACTGCCGGATATGGCACAAACACACACCAAGTTTGTCATCAGGTGACAATGCCTCTTCAAAAGGTTACCGTTTGGTATGGATTTTTGGCTGGCAGCGTCATTAGTTCGTCCTTTTTTGAAAACGACGTTGGTGAGGCGGTCAATGTCAATGGCGAGCTTTACAGAACGATGATAACCAATTTTATATGAACGATTTGAGGGTAAGATTAACTTTCGAAGAGATGACGTGAAATGACCACCAAGGTTATGCGATTTGACCCCGCTAGATTTTTTCTTGTAGGGTTTCCTGAAGTTCCACAATCAACTGATGCCCTAAGGGTGAATGCAATATAGTTCATCGCTCAAATTCAGCCGAATCTATACAGAAGTTTCATTGAATACTGGACCTCTCGGATCCGTGCCACCGTAAGAAGCCGAGGTGGATATTTGAACGATGTCATATTCCATACCTTATGTCATACATAAGACTTTCAAATAAATAAATAATTTAATTAATACCCAACAAACAGCTTGATATATTCCATTTCAATATTTATCCGCTCTTATTGAAAAACCCTTTCTTTCAACATGGCCAGTCCTTTGTAAACTTCAATTTAACTACACATCTTGTTAACTTAATGATTCTCTTAGTTATTTGTACAATTGTTTACATGATGAAACTAAACTGATCTTGAGTCAGCTAAGCCTTGTTTCTGGCCCTTTAAACAGAACATCGTGTTAATGTTTTCAAAATCGGTATCCAAGTGTATAGAAAGTTGTAAACTGAACAAATTGTTGAATTAACAGTATGGCTTTTAATTTCAACACAAATAACCATTGATACCATGTATCTTGTTCAATATGAGAGTCTGGCGAACAAAAGCAGATTTGTCCAGTGAGTTTTTGTTATTCGCCAGCTTAACATGATCAATCGTAATGAAAAGTAACAACCTGATAAATGGTTAATCTTACATGATTTCTTCCCTGAGTTATTGTATGATGAAAATGTCCATCATCGCAAATTTTTTTACACGAAACTAATACTTGTGTAAGTAAAAAGTTAACAAAAATGACCTAATGCGAAGAATAATACCAATTCTGTTAGACTTATTAAATTATTGAATTCCTACGACCTTCAGTCTGGGAAAAAATTAGCGTTTCTAATTTCCCTAAAACCAAGTAAGCTTATTCCCAGATAATCTGATACAGATTGACATCCAAATATAATTGCTTACACATTTGACCATTTTTTGTTATTTATTAAAGTCTAAAAAAAACAACTTGGAATATATTCAAATCTCATTAGAGGTGGTGAACACATGTAGTCAGAGCGCCCTGACTAATCGAGTTAAAAATTAAGAGCGAATTTTCCACATCGCTGCTTATAGAAAAATCACAGATGACCTTAACGTTTTTACCTACTTGTTAAATACCTGTTAAGTTGTGTTTTTTTCATAAATTTTTATTTTCTATTGAAACGTCAACCTAGACTTAGTTTTATTCATATTTTTCGTTTTGCATTCTTTTCGAAGGTTAATAATAATTCAAAAAAACATATGAAACACTTGTGTTGAATGATTGATTTCTAAATATTTTAACAAAAAAAATAAAACCGGCAGCAATTGCCCTCTTTTAACGGTCGCCAACAAGTTTTATGTTTTTTTGTTTGTTTTTCAGGTTAAGTCCGAATTAAAAGTAAAACACTCGTGTAAAATTAAAAGCTTTTCAGCTACACCAGCCTCTATTCAGTATATACACTGTCATCTAGTTGTCACTAATGCAATGAAACTAGGTATGCAATTGCTGTTGTCCCGTCCTAGGGGGTAATTTTTTTGGCCGGCATTTAAGGCCAACATAAAATAAAATCCAAAAAAAAAAAAATCCATCATCAATCGATAGTCAATCAAAATTTAAATCACGTAACCAGCTTCCAATTATATATGCCTTCCTCCCGGCGAAACTTCTGAGAACATCCGATACGTAATTATTTTGAAATTATAATTCCTACCACAGTATCTGTATCTATAAACGAATATAGCGTTAGTTATCGCATTGTATCTTTCCCAAACTATTAAACTTTATTAGAATCACTGTGCGAATTTGTCGTGTGTAAAATTATGGCATAATCAACAATGGAAACCAACCGAGAGGCACAAATTCTTAATTTAAACGCAAACTGATAACGAAAGTATCTACGACAATTAAAAAATATTCAACAGTCAACAACATGATTCGTGGAACAAAAAAAAAAGTATCTAAACCGCAATGCAATGAGAAAAAATAAAAAATGTTGTTCATAGAGTAGATTCCAAAATAAATGAAAAAAATAATATTTATTTTGGAGAATATAACGATGGAAAGAAAAAACCCAAACTTATTATCTGGAAAGTAAGCACCATTAATTGTTAAATTCATGAATTGGTTGCATGTACTTGCTCCTAAGGACTTGGAGCTTGACCTGCGGCATGAAATAAAATTTTAGGAGGATTTTTAGATTCTTCAGCACTAACTCCTAACCTTCTACGATTGTCAATAATTATCAATTGATAATTGATATATTTTGAAATTCGAATTTATATTGATAAAATTTGTGATATTCGAGAGAGATGCTGACCGTGTTCAGTGAAAAGCAATATGGGATCTTAGACATTTGCGCTTGGCAGAAAATTCTATGTCTTGTGATGTGCTTTTTGCTTTCCAGCCGTGGTTTTGCTCGCCGGATTTCCAGGGTCGCTCTAAAGAAAATTTCAGTAGGAAGGTCTTTAAAACCTTATGCAAATCTTTATTGGAAAACAAATCTTAAATTCATATAACAACAAAAACATTCTTGGCTTCAATTAATTTACACCTTGCATGGTGTATCTGGTAAACATCGGTTATTCTCCTTGTACTGTGGTCCTGTTTATTTCCTTTAGAAAGCTGTATTCTGGCATCTGGCTTCTTCATTAACTGGCATTCGGTATCGGGTTACTCTTTTACAAGTACGGAATACGCTCTTGGCGCTTACAAGATCGGCAGGTTTAAGGCCCCTGTTAGGCACTAGATCGGCAGGTTCAAGGCCCCTGGTTGGCACTATATCAGCAGGTTTAAGGTCCCTGATAGGCGCTAGATCGGCAGGTTTAAGGCCCCTGGTAAGCACAGCCAATGTATAAACACCGACAGATCAGCAGGTACCAAAGCCCCTGGTGGCAATTAGGACGTTTATTCTTCGAACCAAACTGATGGAACGAAATAGCTGGACAATTTCAGTTGCCTTGTAAACTAAAATCTCAAAAGGAGACCCTCTTGTTGTATTTTTTGTATAAACTGTGTGTGAACTACATATATACGGGTCGAGTGCAAATTACCAAATGTGTTCAACCGGCTGTGACGTCATGATCTTATAGTGACTGTGTATTATATTAGAGCATGGTATCGAATCCCTTATCTTGGCGAAGCGACTGGTGTCGTCGGTAGCTGCAGCTTCGTATGGTGTCTTTGGTCGTTCGGTAGCTCCTGTGTGGTATGGTGTCGTCGGCCGTTGCTGCGGCGGCGGCTGCGGAATCATGGTTGAACAACGATTTATTATTGATATTGTTGGAAGCATGGATCGCTTCGTTACAGTCTCCTATTTTAGGTACTCCCGACAACAAGCACATAAAAATATAAATCACTTGAGTCTTTTTACTAGGACAATTAAGAAAGAACGTCCTTAACTTTGCCAACAGATAGTTGCTCCAAGTCATGGTTTTATTAATTTTTTTTTACATTGCCAGACTCTTGTGGTACGGAAATATTGGCAAGGAGCATAATTTCTTCATAATTTAAAAATCGGGACAGGTATTCCTGCTTGAAACGACTAAAAAATTGGACTTATTTAAATAAAAAGAGATTTTTTTTAACCAGTAAGCGATATTCTCTAAGTCGGAACTAATGCGACTTCCATACTCTCAAATAAGTCCAAGAGGACAATCTATGTATATAGCTCTCCGTCATCAGCCTAAAGTTCAACAGATAGTAATAGCGGAAAGAAATTCGTAGAAGGAAAACATGTTGGGTCTAAAAATTGAACCTTGTGGTACTCGAGAAGGAATTAATACAATAAAATTGTATTAATCAAAACAGCTTGCCCCCAACCAGTTAGGAAAGAATGTAGACGTTTCTCTGCCTTGGAATTTATTACAAAGAGTAGAATAATCGGCGGTTTCAGTTTCTGTTAAAAAATACATCGCGAATAATATACCAAGAAGTGTACTTGTTTGGGAGTTGTAGTGTGTAGTAGATTAACTGTTGGAATATATTCAAGGTTGTGTTCCTCCCCTTAAACAATTCAACCGGAATACTAGTGCTTCAGAGAATGCCCATCAGTTTACCTTTGCGTCCGACTTCAGATTTACTGTAAAATTCAGAGATTCTTTCTTTAGCCGCACTACACAAATGTGAATGCTTTACGCGGCTCAAACACTCAAAACCAATGTGCATGAGAATTTTAAAGGTAGTCAAAACCCTCTAGTGCGTGTAAAATACGAGCATATATAAATTTGGATAGAGTCCTCGTCCTTAACGTTAACTAAGGCACAAAATAAATTGGGTTCCTGGTAGGAACTACGGCACAAACAAGGTTGGGGTGGAGTCCTTAGACATGATTCAATCTAGGGAACAAATACTTTGGTTAAGAAACTCGCATCTACTACACTGCGTACTCAAAAGCATTTTGTTCCATTTTGAACATGCAATTTGTAAAGATAACGACGAAGGGTAGACCATGCTTGCGCTGGAGAGATGGCGTAGACCAGGACGCCCGAAACCTTGGGGTGCGCAACTGGATGGCGTCGGCTCGAGACCGGGATAGGTGGAGAGGCTTGTTGAAAGAGGCCAGAACCGAAACCCGGTTGTTGAGCCGATGATGATGATGAACGACGAAGGGTAAATGCTTATTTTAAGATAAGATTCTTAAATTAAGATTTTAAATTGAAAGTCTTAAGTGACCTCCGGTATCTGTCATAGATTATTGCTCCGGGGCTAAAAAGGGTTCTTCAGAATTTCGGTGCAATTTACCTAGGCCTACATTCTTGTGGAGCATCTTCTTTGACCTACACTTCCTTGTAAGTGGATTGCGATATCGTTCTATGCACATTCTTAAGATTTTGCCCTCGAAAAGCTAGACCTTCTTTATTGCTAATGGAGATGAGAACGGCCTTGCTCAGCTGCTTGTAGGTGAGAAACTTCGTCTTACTGCTGAACTCTTTCTGTTTTCTTAGTAACAGACGAAGCAGATGAAAATAGAGGTTTGCTTGTAAAACTTCATTTTGTTTGAGACGTTTACGCCAAGGTATTTCGAGTTGTCTTTGGTGCGAAGAAACGTCCTATCTGTTAGTCTGCTAACAATGTCTACAATTCTCATTCGTGCTTTGGTGTGCTGGCCGGCTCGAAGCAGATAAGTGGGTTTTTCTCGAGTTGTTTAAGTTGAATTAGTAGTTCCAAAGCTTGGTGCCATGTTCTTGCATCCTATGAACTCAAATATCTGATGATGGAGAAGTTGTATATGTAATGGAGTCTTCGGCATATAATTTTGCGCTCGTTCCTGGCGAATTCTCTCGTTGATCTGCGGTATAAATGCTGAAGAAAAATGGTCCTCGATTGAATTCTTGTGGCACTCCTACATAGACGTGCTTTATTCCTGATTTTTACACATTTAAAGGAAAATTTCACCTTACATTATTATATTCATAGTCAGAAGTAGGTTTGAATTTTAAAAGTGATGATAGTCTGCATATCCGGAAAATGTTGGATCTCATTATTTGAATTTGTAGTGGCAGGCTGGAGTCACTTTTTTAATTTTTAAATTAAAAAATCTGACAAGTTTATTTCTTCTCTGATTGTTGCTTAATTTTGGAAACGTTAAGTAAAAATAAATAAAATATCGCTGAACTTTCCATAAAGTCGCAACAAAAATAAATTCCTCCGCATTAAAAACCATTTTTTTCCGATCAGAAATTTCCGAAAATTCTCCTTCTAATACTCGAAGCAACGAAATAAATTTTCTTTGTTTTTCTCCCAATGACATGCCCCTTTTTCCGTCCGTTAATTCGACAAAGCTATCAATCATCGCTCTATCAAGCTAGAGTTTGATTATTCGTTGCCAGACAAGATTTTTGTTTCGTTAGGGGTCCCACAAGGAAATTATTTAGGGCCATTACTATTTTTATTATTTTTCAATGACACCACCTATTTGTAATGATTCGGCTTGCCTTCTTTTGACAGATGACCCTTAACTCTATTGTAAAATAAGATGTGAATACTGATTATTCGGTCTCAGACAACATTTCTATTCCATCAGGTTCCCACAAGGAAGTAATTTTGGGCCATTACTATTTTTGACATTTTTCAATGACAATGTCAGACGACCTTAAACTCTATCATAAAATAAGCTGCAAGGCGGATTGTTTTCATCGCTAAAAGATCTGGCGAGACTTGGTCATTGGTAGCAACCAAATCGTCTTCTCCTTATCATTTCTAAATGTCAAGTCTTGTGTTTCAGGAATTGTAATCCAATTATATTTCATCATAGTATCAGCAATCTGGAGCAAGTAGGAACAAAAAAGATCTTAGAGTAAGCATAGATGCAATACAAACATTTCATTCATACCTCGCTACGATTATATGATTAATTAAGCTAAGTAAATACCAAATACCAGGTACCACCAAAAAAGTACTAGAAAAAAAATACTTTAAATTGGAATTTTGTTAATTTATTTTTATTGGTTATATCTATTTATTTCTTTTTCTATTTTCATTTATTGCGTATTATTTGACCGACCAACTGATAGTGGTGAACTTATCGCCATGGTTTAATATACATAATTATGTATATTATGTAGGTATAGCTTTTTGATAAATTTTTGTGTGTAATAAATTTTTATAGATTTGTTGGTATTTGGTAGATTGTAATAAATCTTTGATTTTAAAAGCTGATAGAACAATATAATAAAAATAAGAAATATTTCACAAAGTACATAAATATGGAACGCAAGTGCGAAAGACATTTATAATAAGACTTATACGAGTGCGGTCCGATAAGTACTTAGCCTCAAGATCAGAAAAACGTCTGTCAGAATCATATAAAGAATTCAGAGAGGTGAGAGACGATTATGATGTGTTGCATTTGTAGTGGTTTTTCTTACTGATTCAGAAGAAAGATTATACTGATCCAGTTTATGAAAAGAACGCTGTTAATACACAAAAAGTATGCCCTTAGGTCCGAAGGTCTCCTAAATGCAACCTTAATTGCCCAGTACTACTTAGAAGGAATAGAATGACGACAACAATGAATTGAAAATCTCATAAATCCCCACGGGTAAGAATAGCTAAGAAATACATCCACTTCGCCGTTGTCACTTACAAAAATTCAAAAATTATTGTTTTCCATTGAAACAACATCATTAATAGCGACAGTGAATAAAGAAGGTCCCAAATGACTTTCCTGAGGTACACCTGCGTGAGTTGTATGGATCTATATTTGGGGAATATGTTGGATGAAAGCGCAATTCGTAAACTATCTAGATAACGAAAGTATTCGAGAACTTTGCATACTATGCACCAGTCTTACTCTCTTCAGGCTTTTCGTTTTGAATGAGACGACTAAGGTATCGAAAAATAATTGCAATGACCTTATTTGCCCGAAACAACAAACTTGGCCTTCTCCTCGTTCGATTCACAAAAAGAAGTTCACTGTTTTTTCCATGATCAGAGAACGGCACAAACTCGTTTGAACTATGACTGACTATCACCTTTGAAGTTGTGAAACGAGTAATTGTACCAGTTGTGAGCAAGCAAACTAGAGACCCATCATGGGGATAGGTTTTTCATATCTAAATATTCCTTCAAAATTGAAATCACTGATGACTGATTCATGTGTCAAACTATCGCCAGAAGCAGTATTAAAAGTATTAAAAAAAAACGACAATCGTAATAGAATAGAAAAGAATATAAAAGAATAGAATAGAATAGAATAGAATAGAATAGAATAGAATAGAATAGAATAGAATAGAATAGAATAGAATAGAATAGAATAGAATAGAATAGAATAGAATAGAATAGAATAGAATAGAATAGAATAGAATAGAATAGAATAGAAAAGAATAGAATAGAATAGAAAAGAATAGAATAGAATAGAATAGAATAGAATAGAATAGAAAAGACTAGAATTTGAGTAACCTACTATAAGGTGGTTTCAATCGATTGCTTTTCAAGTTTTTGTCTTGTTTTCTTAACTTTTTAGCAAATACTCGTTGTAGTTTGTCAGAACATAACTATTTCATAGATCTGTTTAAAAATTTGGTGCTTCTTTACAAGTAAAATGTTGGATGTGAGAAACAACGCCATCTGCAATAATTTTTATTGGACTTATCAGCCCACTCTCGTAAATTGTATGGTAATTTTTTTAGCACAAAACTTTCTTATCCTTTTAAAATTTTGAAAGAGTATAATGATCTGTTCTTTCTCTCTAAAGGGTTAACCATTTTTAATCGAAGTCAGATGATAGCTCTGTCTAACATTTCTCAATAACTTTCTATTACTAGCAAAATGGTGAAAATAATTAAAAAAATAAGACATTCAATCTTAAAAATGTCATTTGATTAAGATTTCCTATGGAAAATGCCATTTTCTTTCAGGAATTACAATTTTTAAGTATGTCTTTTGAGTCACCCTGATGTAGTTATCAAAATAGAGATACCATTCTTCTAAACTTGTCTACGCTTAAGGTTTAAATTTGAGTACTTTTATTTTGGATTATTCAGGTTTAATTAGAATGTCATCAAAAATTGTCAAGCTTTGTAAGACTTTTTCTTAGATTGCAGAATAATTGGATTTAAATATTTGCACACTTAGCAAACGCTCGCATTGCACCCCTTTAGCAAAACTTATATTTGTCTCATAAATTTTCTTCTGAAATCGTATTATGTCACATAAAGTTTTTCTTATTACCAACAAGTGTTCATTTATTGCTAATGAACTTCATTCTAAATATCATCCACAATCAAATGAAAAATCACGATAAAATATAATAATTCGATTGGAATCGTGCTTTTCTGTCTCAGTCTCAGTTCATTACGTGATCACATCGTCGGCGTCGTCCTTCCTTATATTCATTGTGTCCTTTTAAATGAAAAGAGCAAACTTATTTTTTCTTGGTATCGTCATGCATATTTCCTACCATAATTTCCCTTTCATGAATAGATCCTAATCAAGTTCCAATTCTCTTAGATTCCTTGAAAATTATATAAACTCCTTTTTTTTGCTCAAACAAACAAACTTTTACTGAAGGTAATGTTTTAGCCAACTTAAATAGAAATTTATTGCATGTTTTCTAGTTTTTTTTTGTTTCTAATTTGAAACTCTAGAAAGGCACCTTGCCAACTTATAATAACTGTCCCCAGACCATCAATTAAATATGGCATTGCCCCCTATTTATACTCATCCTTAGAAATCGTCTGCCCCCAACGGTATTACTTCGTTATGCATTCGATGGCCAAAAGCAAATCCTTTCATGTCCTCTAGTGTCTTTCATTTTAAAAATACGAGCATGCCTGCTATAAAAGTCAATGCTTTTTCCATTAACCTCCCTCTGCTATACACAGTTTTGGCTGGTCTGACTGAAAGGGTGGGGTTGTTAAATGCAGAAGCGCCAATAAACCGGAAATCCAAATAATTCTCACCAACTTTTTCATTCAAGGATAGGTGTAGAAGTAGGAGTGTGCCCGTATGTGTGCACTTTAGGTTTTATAGCGCTGCAAATGGAGTTGTGAATTTTGTTGTTGCAGTTTCTAGGTTGATGAGGTTTTTCGTTTTTTGTTTTGTTTTTCACCTCATCTAAGAGATTGAAGAAAACTTTTCACTTTGAAAAGTACCCGTCGTGATGGAGTTTTGTGCGGTTTTATAAGTTTTGGATAGACACTCCGCGCTTCATAATTGAGCAAGAAGTTTTGTGGTAAATATTTCTATTTACTATATATTTATTTGAGCGAAAATCAATCTCTCTGACTCTTTATCACCTTCCCTTTTCGAACTTAAATCAGTGTGAAAGTTGAATCTCCTTCATTTAGAGACAGGGCAGAGTTATCGTATAATAGTGGACAAATCTCGCCGTGTATGGCTTACTTTTTTAAACAAAATTCTGCCACTGAATATTTCGAGGATATATTCGTGTACATTTATAGCAGAAAAAAAAAAAGAACTTTTTCAATCAAATCTGAGTTCAATCAAGTGAAGTGGTGTGTACAATGTTCATCGACACACCTATATATCTACCTATTGCTCCCTCTGCATCGATTTGGTAATTTGACTATTTCTCTTCAAATCGCTCGTCCCTCGGCCAAGTGAAAAGTTCGATTTTTTGTTTTGCGATGAAGCATAGGATGATAGTACAGGAAGTAGTGTTGTATTATATTGTATTGATGATATGTCAAATCATCTATAACGTGGTATCGGCATTTCGTCCCTCATCTCACAAATGAATGCATTCTTTATTTTTCCGATATTTTTTTTTTCAAATATTAGAAGACATCTCATTTTTGGAATTCGAATAGAAATTATTAAAACGATCGAATATTAATAAAATTTAAAATAGAAGTTAAGTTCCGACTTATAATTTGTCATTAAAAAAAAACATAATATTCGAGAAATAATAAACTGAGGTTTTTGAAAAATCTGCTTAAATAAGTAGGAATTCTCTTATAAACCACCTTCTTCGGTTGTTAACTAACTAACAAGACTTACAGATTAACTCTCACTAAACCGCTTTTATTAATTTGGGTGCAGCTCATAATTTAAGGACTTCAAAATATATAAGTAGCTTCGGACGATGACTAGTTTGGCGCAAAGCCTTCTACTGCGGTCCAACCCCTGGTGTTACAGTGACGCTGATTTTTTTTTGAGAGCTTCCTTTGTCTTGTACAGAAATTCGTTTTATTTTTAAGTCAAAAACGTATGCCAAAAAAAAAAGTTATTTATCACTAGACTCTGTTAACTCCGAAAATACTTTAGAAATTTGTCTCTTGTACCGGATTATTTAAAATAAAGCTATAGATACAAACTATCGAATTCGTTTGAGAAAAATTGCAGTTTGTCAGAAATACATAATAAATGTTGGGTAAAAAAAATGACTTTCAATAAAATTAGGTAAATGCGTCACTGGATCGCAAAAATTTCCTGCTCAAATGACGGTGTTTTAAAATATTTTATTTTTTTATTTAGATATTAACGTTATTGTATTATTATTTTTTTTTTTAAACTATAGAAATAATTATAAATCGGGTATGTCCGAAATGTCTGTTCCTCGTAGAATACTTTTATAATTTTATAATATGTATATATGAAGGTTTTTATATTACAAACTCTATATACTACTGAAATAAATCAGCCGATTAGAAGACTTAGCACTATTATTGGACTTGTTAAATTATTGATTCAAAATAGAATTAATGCCAGGCGGTAGGCCACGGCAAAATCTTCCAACATGAAAGCTATTTTGAATCAATACTTTTATAATCGGTAAATGCTATGGGAAAACAATTCCCGGAATCATCAAAAAAAAAACAAAAATAGAACACTTCTTCGACCAATCGCTTAGATAATATCCACATTTCAAAAAGAAACTGAAATGAACAAATTAATAAATATGCATAAAAGCAAAGCCATGTTCTAAAATAGTATGAATTAAAAAAAAATGCCGTCTAATTTACAAAAAAAAAAAATTATAAATTTATACAGACAAATCATTATCGGCGTTTTATTTGAAAATAATTTTTTTAAAGACTTAAAAAATTTACTAAGTCAATTTTAATTATTTAATAATATACATAAAATGAAATAATTTCAAAAACATTTGTTCACCCATTTTCAAGATACATATTGCTCTTTCAAAAAAATGGAGTTTTTGTTTTACAAAATTCTGAAAAATATTTTTTTTTTTATTTTAATTTGTATGTACAATATTATATGAAATTCAAAGGAGCTCCTGTGCAAAAATTTTGGTCGAAATTGTTAGAGCCGGTAATAAGAAAGTCTTAAATAAAAAAAAACGGTTCCATGACACGTACGGTTAAAAATATTTTATTTAATGTTTTTTCCCCAAAAATGTAATGGGGGTGGCCGTGGCACGATGGATGTGTGCTCGCCTGTCAACCTCATGATCACTGGTTCGATCCCTGCCGTCGTCTATGTCGCTTTAATTCCATTAAAAACCTGCTAAAAATTGTCATCAATGGGTTGCTGGCTTACTCGTTGCATGTTGTTCAGGCATAACACTAACAACATGTGATTGAGTTAAACTAGCATTCCCAACAAGGATGACTACGATAAATAAAATAATGTGAATTATAAGTGACATAGAAATAATACACGGCATTTCTCCGCTTTAGTTCAGCCGCCATCCTTGGAGACAAAATATCTGAGACAAGAACCTTCGGTCTCAGAACATCGTGCCACACATCTTTCCTATCCTTCTTTCTCTTCATCAACTTCACGCCCGCGCTGTGTTGAAACATTTAAAGGGTAATCTTAATCCCTTGAGCGCGGATAGATTATAAAATAAAATAAAAAAATGCCTGTAAGAATTATCAAATTTTTATTAAGAGCCATAAACATTCAAATATTTAAAGACAATATTTAAAAAAATAATACAATCTTTCATCCGTTTTCAAGATAATGTATTTTCAAAAAAGAAATATAAATTTTAATTTCAAAAATGCAAACAATTTTTTTTCAAAACTTAAAAAAAAGAATTTAAGAGTTAAAGGAGCTCCTGTATAAAAATTGGGAACCTTAGTCACATTGGTCCGTTAATAAAAAAGTAGTAGATACAAAAATGTTTTTTTTTTTTTATATTATACATATTTTTTTTAACAAAATCGTTAGATGTTTTTGGGATAAATAAGATTTGCATAAGGGCTGTATGAAAGGTGCGTAAAAAAAGTCAACCTCGCAAAAAAAAAAATTCATCCCGCCTTTAATTTCAAAAATCTTAGAAAAGTTTTGATTTAACGTATCACATCTTTTGTAAACACAATCCCATAAACTGATAACACCCGCTTAATATGGTTATAGACCAAGCCATAGATTTTCTGTCTATTCTTAATGGTGTGCCTCAGGGATCAATGTTATGTCCACTTCTATTTGGATTGCTCAATTATAAGTTATTATCGGTAAACGAGCATTGAACAATTCATATGTATGCAAACGATATGTATTTATATCTACTCGTACTTCAGCTATCGCTTTGATAAAATAATGATGCAACAGTCACAATCAAAATAAATGAGGATATGATTCGAATGCGAAATTGGTCTCAAAAAAATAAACTCTAACTTAATTTAAATTAATGTCAAGCAATCGTGAATAAACACCTCTCTTGATATGTCATATTTGTCAAGTATTGAACTCATTAAGTGAACTTCAAACTACGTTCAAACAGTTAGAAAACTGGAGTCAACCAAATGTTATCATGGGACAACCATTTCGCATGTTGTGGGGGTCGATTTTATACTGCTTTGGGAGAGTTGCACCTTTCTAAAAACTCTCTTCCATCTTCAAGAAAAATTACTTCTGTCAAAATTCTTGTCCTCCTGACTAGGGATGCTCATGGAAAAAAAACATCGATGTTTTATTCGATGTGATACATCGTAACCTTACATCGATGTTTGTCGATGCATCGCATAAAAACATCGATGTTTTCGATGTATCGAATGAAAAAATAAAATATTTTTTTTTAATGAGTTTTATTCAAAATAAGATTTTATAATTCTATATTACATAAGTTTCATTATAAAGCAATCTTAGGGATTAGAAAGCGAAACATTAACGACCATATTATTAACGAATTTCAAAACAAGTTTTATCTCAAAGCATGTTTAGTGTATGCTTAAAGTTGCATATTTTCCCAAACTTGGCACTATTATTGAGAGATTTGACATCTAGAAGACACAATCTTAAATTAAATTTCGGTTTAATTTAATTATAATATGGGCGTTATTATTTTGAAATTAAAAATCCTTTTTTGTTTTAAGCTTTGCATAAATAAAATTTTATTTACGCGCTTTCCTTGAATCCTATTACGTGGCTGGTTTAAAACTTGTGAAGCTTTTGAAAAAAACTCTTTCTGATTGCACTGAGCTTGCTACCAAAGTCAAGTATTTGTACGCAATTTTGTAAAACTTTGGGAATTGTTGTTTGTAATCGTACCATGTTTCCAAAGGGTTTTCACTGAAACAACCAACAGGTGCCTTCAAGTACACGGAAAGCTCATCACAAACACTTTTTTTCATTTTTGTTGGTTCTCCAGGTTTTGTGAACTAGTTGGTGATGGTCACTCCAAAGGCTGAAATCTTCGGATATTTTCTCCGAACTATCATTTTTCCATTTGCTCTTCATTTAGTAGATCTTTCCTCATTAATTCTTTAATTTTTTGAATAGCTTGAGCACAAGCAAGCGTGTCTTCAAAATGAAGTTTTTTGAACCGCGGATCCAGCAAGGTGGCGATAGCTAATGATGAAACTTGTTCTATGAGGCCCATCCATTTGTTAATTTCTGTCAGAATAAGCTTATGCACTTGCAGTACTAACGGTTCATCGATCACAAGCGATTCGGTTAGGTACTGTGACTGGGAGTTGTGAGTGTGTATTGTACGATGTTGCTTTCAATATGAATCGAATGAAATACACCATCACACTGATACATAAATTGAAAGAGAAGAGAGCATGTGAAATAAATTTAACTGTAGATTTGGCACTTTGAGTGAGTTTTTTCAATGCTTGCTTCATTCGATGCATCGAATAAAAAAACATCGATGTATCGGTAAACATCGAAAGGGTGCGAAACATCGGATTTATTCGATACATCGAATAGTAAACATCGATGTTTTCGATGTATCGATGTTTTTTGAGCAACCCTACTCCTGACACTTTTCTATGTAATCCAAATTCCTTGCTGTTTGGATAGTGTAAGCAAATACAAACTTTAAACATTTTTTAACAAAATGGGGCTCTCGTTAATTCTTGGAAAAGTTCAAAACAATCAATAGAAAACTAAATGCCGATTTCAAAACTTCAATTGATTCATATGATTTTCAAAACTTTGGTTAAAAATAAAATGTATGATGCAGCTAAGGCATACTGCTCCTTTTCAACATGGTTTTGTTACTAGAAAATCCACGGCAACCAATCTTACATTATTTGGTAACTTTTGTATCAACACAATTGAAGAATTAAGCCAAAAGTTGACGGGTACAATACGTACTTTTCAAAAGCATTTCATAGAGTTACCTATAAACTACTTTCGATTAAGCCAAAATCTTCCTTTTAAGACGTTAATCTGGATTAAATCAATCTAGTAAATCGAGTCTAATTAGTTAAACTAAATCAGTGATTTTTAAAATATACAGAAGATAAACAGAGTAATCAATTCAAGCTCGGATTGTATGCAACTCCAAAAAGATGTAACTTCTTTGTCAAATTGGTGTTTGTCAAATAAACTCGATTTTAATGTCAAAAGATTTTGTACTCTCACATTCACTAGATATTTCTTTTTGTGTTTATTTGACTACTGTATACCCGAGAACGTTTTTAATCACGAGGATTTCGGAGTTGTATTCGACTCCAGACTAGATTTCAGAATGCATGTTGATTTTGATTTTACGGTGTCCAGAGGCAATCAATCAATGTTTGGGGTTTTGTTAAGGAATTTAAATGTCTTTAAACAATTAAATCACTTCTTGCTAATTTTGTTCGACCTATTTTTGAATACTGCTCTGTGATTTGGTCTTCTTATTACAAAAATGCATCCAATAGAATTTAAAGAATTAAAATAGAGATTAACGAAATATTCGCTTCATAAACTTGAATGTACCCTACTTTTACCAACATATAAAGAACAGTATGTGTTGATTGATATAAAACCTTTTGAAACTAGGAGAATCTATTACTTCGGCTCACTTATAAGAGATGTAAAAATATTTCATATTGATTTTGATCCTTTATTGGAATTATTTATAAGACATACAACAGGACGTTGTCTTAGACCAAGGGTTAATCAATTTTTCATCTCACATCATTCGCTAAATGAACCGGTTACAAAGGCCTGTAAGCGGACTTCAAGCTTTTAAAGATATATTCAAACAAAATTGTCATTTTTAATACTAAAATTTCTTAATTTTCGAAAATCTTATTTTTTTGTTCGAAAAACTTATTTTTTTGTTCGAAAAACTTTTTTTTTCGAAATACTTATTTTTCTAATATAGCGTTGAATACAGAGACCAGTTCTTTGTGCATGCTTGTGACCTTTGCAACTCCTTAACCGCCAACATGAGAGAACTAGATCGCTACAATTCCTTCGAAATTGTTTTAAAAAAAACATTTACAAGATTCACATTCAAAATATTACAAATTTTATTTTGAAAGGGTTGAAAAAAATCGGAAAAAAAGAAACCGAAAACAGTATTCGAATTTATCCCCTATGGAATTTCATAAAAATTCTTAGTACCACTTTTGAAGAAAATCCTTTCATCCATTAAGGCTCTCGCTCGATATTCACCTGAAAGCACAGCCAAAGAAACCAATGGAAGGCATGGTGAAATCAATTTTGTATCTAATGTTTAAAAATCTTCAGATTTATATCTCCACTTTTTATAAAGACAACTTTGCTACTCGAACTACTATTACCCACTCCCTCGGCATGACCCTGTTACTGTGGCGTATGTGTAACATTTCACCTTTCAAGATTAATGGCATTTTGGCATTGGATTTGGACATTTATCTGCAACTTAAACCTTAGTTTTTAAATGTTGTGTGGTTTTTAGCTGCTGCTACCTATGCTTGTGCTGCATCATGAGCTTCTCTTCCTCAAATGCAGGTGGCATGCCTAAGGTGTATTTATAGTCACGTATAGTTGTAGTGTATATGATTTAAGATACACACAGAAGCTACAGATGCCAAATTATCTGTTTCTTATTTTTTTTTTCTTTTTTCCTATCTGAAGTTGGATTAGCTGCTGTTTGCTGTTTTATTATGCTTTTTGACTTCACACAAACACACACAAACATGCTTGAGGCATGTAGCAGAGATATTCAGATTATGAGAGATTAATGAGATATATTGTTGGCTGTTGATATTCTCCTTACTATTGAAGCAGGCTTGGCTCTTCAGTTGTGAAGATGTCGTTTACTTTTTAATGTCAATGCTCCCTCAGAAGCTTATCTGTACCTAAACGTTTGAACTAGATGGACAGCAGAAATAAAATTCACGACTTAAAGGCCCTGAATCAACTACATTATGTGATGATACTATTATCCAGAAATCAACCAATATTAAGAGTATGCTATCCCCCATAATAAATGAGCTTATTGTCATAAAACAAGCAAGTTTATTGAAGGCAAAGACTGTACAAGCGTAGTTCATGTCTTACATAAAATCCTTTTATTAATCAAAAGGGCATCTTGGGCATCCTCTGTTATCCGTATTCATCTTCCATTATTATTGGAAGCTATTCGACATACGCGAGACAACCGAGATGTGATGGTCTTACTGAGATTAATATATTCCCTATTAACTCAGAGATCTTAATTGAGATAAGGAAATAGAACACACATCGGACGCAAAAGCTGTAGAGAACTAGACACCAGCACTAGACAAGTTATGGAGCCAAATTTACATTTAGCTTTGTCCTCCTCACGATAGCCCCCAATCAGATACAATGTACAGTATCTCAGTTTGAGCATAAGCCACACTGTGAACATTACCATTCACACCACCACCGCCTCCTTGATTATAGTCTCGAGTCGCCACTGCCATTCATCGTTGGTATATGTGTGCAAGTTGTGTGTGTCCACTTGGAGCTTAATTGAACTTAATCAAATTTAATTAAGACGATGTCATTACAGGCCTCAAGCGAAAACGAAAACAGAAGGCTGGGTGGTGCTGGAGCTGGAGCCGATGGTGGTGCTTTCGTTTTTTCGTTATGCGTAGTGTAGGCGGTTTACCGACAATATTTAATGAAACATTAACGAATGCTTTACATGTAACTTCAACAAATTTGCAAGGCGAAATAAATTAAGAAAGCGGTGCGGTGGCGGGTGCAAAAAAAAAATACCAAATTACAAAGAATTCAAGTGATTGTGGGCGGGAAATGGGGGAAAATTAAATTTCCGCCAAGGTCTTGTTATGACTGATTGTTAGCCGGGAAAATCTACTTAGCTGTGAGTCTCTCCAGGCTAAAATGGAAATGATTTTTCTTTTTATGAGTCAAAATGGAGCAAACAACAACAAAATATGTGGGGAGGAAAATGTTTATTTCTTTTGGCTAACGTCTATTTATGTATAGTTTCGTCGTATAGTATGAGCTTTTATTGGATTGGCCTTAAACTTTTACACAACTCTAACAATCGCTGAAATGTATCTCTGTGAATTTTGTAAATGTTTATTAAAATATAAAATGCTATTATTCCTATCTGTTGTGATTTGAAGAGAGAATAAAATTAACTTAACGATGGAGAAGACTATGTCTGAAGCAAACGTTGCTTAAATTAGCATTCGAAAAAGTCTCACAAATGCAAATCTGGCTGGGCAATGGATGTTCAAAAATTTAATAATAAGTGAGGAGCAACTTTTAAGAAAATTTTAATAATATTTTCAACTATTCTTAAGAATGAAAATTTTCATTTCATATTCTCATGCTCAATCAAGCAATTTCCAGTTGAGAAATGAGTGTGACTCCTAAGCTGCCAACTTAACTCAATACTTGTTTTTTTTTGTTTTCAGAGGTACTGTCTCATGAAAGAAAGTGACAAATCCTGCAAGATTATCATTTTTCCTCCGACCATATTTTTCTAAGACCAAAAACGGCAAATGCCATTCAATTTTTTTTTTCAAAATTTTGGAAAATACTTTTTTTCTCGAAAGCGGTTCAAAAGATTTAAATAAAACGTAAAAAATTTCATTTTGTAAAACCTAGATAATGATTAAACTTAGAACCATTTTTTGTTAGGTTTCGAACTTCTCAAACGAAGTACAACGGTTTTTGATCTATTTGTTTTTTATTCTAAAGCTCTTAAGTAACTTGAAGGGTATTTTGTGTTCAAATTTTTTTTCGTTTATTTTTTTAAATTACTACCTTTGTTTCGGTTCTTGTCTTTCTTTTTATTATTGCTATAACGGATTTATATGAAATTTCGTATGCAAAAACTTCGAAAGAGATTAAAACAAACACATTGCACATCGGAAAAAAAAATTAATAAAATAATATTTATAATAATTTCTGAAACGAATTTCAAAATTTCTTTTTGAAATTAAGATCAGATTAGATTAGGTTAATTATCTTTTTTGAAAATTAAATTTTCATTTGCAGAATAACATCCATTTCTCAAATTCTAAGACTCTTCAACTTAGGACGAAGTTGACGCGATCCAGTCTTGTATTTTTTTTTTAAGTTGAAATACAATATGGCTTTCGTAGCAATAGATCCACTGGTGATCTGATGGTATATCTCACCGAAGAGTGGAACAAATCCTTACACCTTTTGGAGAAAGTAAGATTATTGCTCTTGATATTTCAAAGGCATTTGATAGAGTTGGACATCAAGCTCTCTTATCGAAAATGCGTGCATTTGGTATCGACGAATCTCTTCTTCGTTGGATTAGAAATTACCTTTCGGACCGTTCTCTACAAGTAGTATTGGACGGTTTTGAATCTGATATTCACAAAATAAACGCTGGTGTGCCACAGGGCTCCCTTTTGTCTCCGACACTCTTCCTTATGTTCCATAAATTATCTTTTGTTTGAAACTTCTAATCCACTTAATTGTTTCGCTGACGACAGTACCCTCATTAAATTCTGATCTTACAGCATTGTCCAATGGGGAATCAAAAACCATGTAGAATTTAAAAACTCAATGCTGTTTACTGTCGCTTAAGCGCAACCCTCTCCTAATGCCACTTTCTATGAGCGGCACTTGCATCGAGGAGACTGATCAGCTTTCAGTTCTAGGTATGTATGTGCATCACAGACCATCTTTTGTGGAGTGATCACATATTTGACGTTGCTGAAAACGCTGCTAAGTGTTAAGGTTTTCTCCGCCGATGCAAGAAGTATTTTACCCCTTCTGATCTGGTTGGTATATACCTATATAAAGCCTTTATTCTTCCGAAGCTCGAGCGCAATTCCCATATATGGGCAGGTGCTCCAAAAACCCACTTGAGTCTCTTTACCGCTATTTTCATAAACAGTGCTCTAGTGAAATAGAGAGTTGCATTCCTCCGGTACTTCTATAAATACTCATTAGTTTTCCCTTGAGCCAAATTTCGGACGTACTGTCAAGTACAGAGATTCTTTTTTTAGACGTACAACACGAATGTGGAATGCTTTACCCGGCTCAGTGTTTCCCACCCATTTCAATGTGCAGACATTCAAAACCAATGTGCATCGATATCTCCTTTTTAATCTTATCCTACTCTCATAATTTCTCGCACTGTGTTTAACAAGGGTATTCATAACCCCTTGAGTGCGCGTTTAATAAAAAAAATTTCAGCAACCGAACTCCAAAAAGAAACTTTAACTAAAATCATTTTAAAAATTGAAAATTTTGGATTTATTTTTCGATTTTCTGACAAATGACCAAAACTGTTTATTACTTCAATAAATTTTTACTTGACGTGTCAACTGACTGTTACGTGTCAAACAAAATAAATTTGAAGTTTTAATTAAATTTAACACTACGATGATGAAAAAGTCATACAAAATCATTTTTGCCATGCCGGCCTTCGGTTCGTCCCATGCCATGGGTACGTCTGTTCATCTGTGTATCGGGCTGTAATATTTAGATATGTGATTCTCTAGATACAAAATTCGAATTTTTCTTTAAGCTAATTTATGAAACGAGTAAGCGTCACACGAAGATATTGATTTTAAAACGTTTTTATCAATTGTGATTTGGTCCTTCGAGCCGGATGACAAATGTATGAAATATATGTATAGTAGCTCAGAACTCAAACGAAACCGACTTTTTCATAATAAAATCGTTCGAAATGTACATATATAGTGCATAAATATATAAATACCTTTATTTCTTTATTATGAACATTCCAGTACAAGTCTCTCGGACGAAGAAGCACAGTGGTCTATTTTTACTTATACTGGCAAAAATCTTCACGCTTTAAGAAAGAATTATGTTGTGAAAATTGTTTTTCTGCTTAAAAGAAATACGGAGTTTGTGGGGTCGGGTACGATATCCCGCCTTTTATAATCCCATTTTTTAAAATCCCGTTTGTTATATATCTGTTTCTTTTAATCCTGCTTTTTTTAAATCCCGCTTTTTATAATCCCGTCTCTTATAATCCCCTTTTTTATAACGACGGGCTTGGGCACACTAGAAGATTTGGGGTAGGTTCGAGGTTGGGTGTATGCAAAGTTTCTTTAGCATTTAAAGAATCTGGAAAATAACCAACATAAAATCATTAAGTTTTAGCTACGTATTCTAAAAACGGGATTAGCGGCATTTGGCGGTATTCTAATAGATCGGGATTTTGAACAAGCGGGATTTTAGAAGACGGGATTTTAAAAAAAGCAGTATTTTAGCAGACGGAATCTGAAAACTTTTTTTTCGGGATTTTTGAAAAGCGGGATTTCAAAAATCGGGATTTCGATAAGCTCCCTTTGTAGAGGCCTAATGCGGTAGCTGCACAAGTGAGAAGGATTTAGGCTGATGAAAGCATACTTGATGCTGTTTTAACCGATTTATTAACCATCATCAGGTGCGAAACTTTTAAATTCAATATCACAACTCATAAAATAAAATAACACATGGATAAAGTATTTACCCAATACACCATATACCTTCAGTTCAGTTCAGTTGTCCAACTGCTTCTCGAATATTTGCTAAAAAGTTTTGAGTTTTATAACTAGTTACTGAAGCAGAGTATGTATGACAATAAGTTCTTATTCTTTGGACGAACAAATTTCAATTTAGAAGAAAAGGATCACACATTTTCACAATCTTCATACATGAACTGCGGAAAATCTACAGAGCAGGACACATCCATTCTTTGAGTACATATTCATCGTCAATATGGAGGTATTTGCCATTAGAAACAATTTAATCGATCGCTTTAGAATGACACCTTGGCTAATTCTACAAACTATCTGGAGATTTAGCGAAAAAATTTACACCACTATTGGAGGACATTCTACTGAATTAAATGTCTTCATCTTATTACCAATATGATGGCGCTTCAGTTGCCTGTGACCATGAAGATAAGAATTGACTAGATAAAAGGTGCATTGATTGCTGGATATGAAGAAATGGGCCAGTTCAATTGCCCGCAAGGTTGCCCGACTTTCCAGTATTAGATTTTTACTATTGATATATAGGTTAGTACCGAGTTATGCATTCGTAAACAAAATTGAAGCTGAGATTTTCATTAGACTTGACACTACAACAAGTACTTCTGAACTTAAAAATTGTTTATAGATAAAGAAAAATAAAATCATGGATTTAATTAGAGAAAAATACATCAAATTGATGCCAGAGATTTCTATGAATTTATGCAATCAAAGTTTAAAAATATTTTTCATATGATTTCAAATTCAAAATAGCTCCTATACAAAAATATTCGTCAAAATTGTTAGAGCCGTTAGTGAAAAATTCGAAAATCAATAAAATGTTCTAAGACCTTTTTTTTTGAGCAAAATTTTGTCCATACCAACTAATTCTTTTTTATCGAAATCGTTAGAGCCGTTTTCGAGATAAATAAGATTTAAAAAAATTTCAATTTCTCCTCTAAGGAATCATCGAAGAACCTTAAATGCTAAGAAATCGCTCTAGCTGTTTGAGCTGTAGGTCGAACTACAGACAGACCTTGTTAATCATCGTAATACCAACTTTGACCCAAATCTCGAGCTCGTTTTTTTTTCCAAATGCAAAACTTACCCTTTGCCCACATAGCGCTGAAGTGCGCCATTTTGATACCATTACTCGTGTGAATGGAATTGATATGGAGAATTGTGGACATTCTCACGGAGTCATCCAGTTGTATGAGTTCAAAAAGAAGAAAAGAACTAGGAGGTTTTGATGACTCCTGTTGTGTGTTTGGTTTTGTGCAATCATCCAGAATTTAGATCAATCAACTCGACCAGCACACTCATCCGACACCATTTGCACATTGCCAAGCTAGACAGCTTTTGACTGGTGCTGAAACAGTAGTCAATCCGATTGAGTGACTATCCGCTCCCTCGCACAGTAAACTTCATCAAAGGCCACAGTTCTATAGCTCGGGATCTAAAGAATCAAACGGAGGGCACGGCACAGAATTAACCAAAGTTCGTCCTAGAGTTATTTCGTCGCGTTGGGAAGAGACGTCAAGTCTTTGATCTTCATTTCTGAAAGTTCGTCAATGTCGTCAAAAAATGCCCTTCCTAATGATTGTGCTCTATATTTGGCGAGACCAGGGCATTTGCAGCGGAAATGAACGATTGTTTTGTTTTGCCAGCAATTATTGTGAGGGATGCCTAACATTACTGCATGCTCTCCTATTGGTCAGTGTCCGCCACAGGTCGCTACGATCCTGGCTATGTCTTACCTGGTTCTTTATATCAGATCAAGCGTTCGGTATTTATTATAGGTGGGCCAAATCTTTCTAGATATAATGCTTCACATACAGTTTGATTCGTTAAGAAGAACTTGCCCTATAGCACTTAGTACATCGCAAGTAAAAAAGTGAGGTTAGCAATATGTCTGTTTCAAAAGTGTTATACATATTTCTTGAAGCTCAAGCTAGCTAATAGTTAAAGAAAATTACAAAAAATGTTTATCATTGTTACTCGTACATCCCATTGAACAATTTTTCTGTTTTCGATTTTCTCAAAAAAAAAAAAAAAAAAAAAAAAATATTTCAAGTTTTTCTCTTAATTGGAAATATCAAAAATGGTTCAGTGATTTTTTGTTTGAAATTTTATATCAATTTACAAAATACTGAAAACTTAAAAATTGATGTAGCAACAATTTTTCATCAAAATGTTAAAAACCTATTTTTTTAAATCACTTCAACGATCTATAATTTTTATTCTTGCATTATTTCATATTTGATTTAAAAATCAAATGGCTCAAATACTTAAAGAATTGTATTAGCCATTTCAACATTCTTCGCGTACATTTTTAAAAATCTAAGGCTCTGAAACTCAAAAGCAAAGTCGTGCGACCCAATCTTGCATTTAATTTTTTTGTCGTATCGTGTTCTGAGATTATAAGTTTTTTCTCAAGTCCATTATTTGTCTTCGTACAAACTCCATCTTTTCTACTTCTTAAAAACTTATCAAAATCATAAACATAAACAACCCCCATAACCATATTTCGCTATCGCGAACTTATTTATTTTAACCATATACACTTTGTTTGAAGTGAAAAGCCGGAAACTCGACGGAAATTATCAGCCATAACCGCGTTAACGCAAAACTATAGCGAAACACCTAAAGCGAAAGCAAATACAACTTCACTTCTGGTGCGCATTGGCTTGAAATGTGAAAGCAAACATCGGAACTGTATGTCCCGACAAAAACGACTCGACTGTCACCCCATCTAATTCAACATGTCTCAATTTGCCACTGACACACACAAACACACACTGCCACAGTTGACTGAACTGAAACTTCTAAGGAGCAAGTTTCAAAAATTAGGTCACGCAATGTCGGAACTTCAAGCCCCTTGTGTTATTGTTTGCTTAGTACATATTTTTGTTTGCCTAGTGAAATAATAATTATTATTTTAAGTACATACAAATATTGCTTACCCCGAGACATGGAGACGCAACTTCTTGCCTCCATATGGGTTCAATGAGTTATTCCAGCACCCAGCTCACACTCCTTATTTGGACTGGAATCGGAATGTTAAAATGACTGGCACAGTGCTACCGCACACCACCGAGAATGTGTCTCGAAAGTTAATTAGGGAAACAAATTTGTCGAATGTGCCACTGGCAGAATTCTTATATTCTCGGAGCCATAAAAATAATAAAAATAAATAAATTATAAGTGAGAGTTCATGTAAAAAAAAAAATCAACAGAAAGACAGACAGACGTTATTGACTGCGGTATTTCCCTCCTTTTCCGTTCTCGCAGCACATCATGAATTAAAAGTCCCAAAATAGATTTCATTCACAAAAATGTGCTAAAGAAATGTGTTTGCGACAGAGTAAATATTTTGTTTCTTTTTAGTTCCTCGATTTGCCACCCGTCGCTCTCGTCGCTGTTGAGAGATTTACGTCCCTACCCAACACAAAAAAAAATGAAGATAAATATGTTTGGTAATGGTACAGCCCGCGCAGTGGCGCTTATTTGTAATTTTGAAAATAAATTTGTTTTCAAAATACAATTTTTCGTCTTCTCATTCATGTACGAGTATTTCTTTGATTTTCGTCATGCGTGTGTGTGTTTGTTTGTTCGCTAAAATGAATATGTATCATTTGTGGCAATAATTTGTTTAAAATTGTGTGTATTTCTTGGAAGGTCTCAAGTGACACATGGAAATTGCAAACAATCGATTGATGCCTTCGAAGCCACCGAGATGGAACAAATTTGTTGTAGGAGGCGTTATAGTGGGATGCATTAGACTGAGCTAAAAATAATTATGCATAAGGTTAGAAGCTTTGATGTTAAAAAAAAAAAAACATTATACACAATTTTAGAACCATGGGAAGATTGATGACAACAACTTTGAATTGTTTAAAGAAAATCTGGAAAACTATATATTGAAGCTAGAAAGCTTAGAATGGCTAAATAGGTTTGGAAAATCGTAAAAAAAAATTAAGTTATTTTTAATTACATACTTTATGCATAATACAAACTGAACTCCAAAAGACTAGTGACACAATTTTGCTAATTCTAGAAATGGTCTTCAATAGCTGTGTCAATTTGTTCCATATTCCAGTGCTATGGAGAAAAGTAAGAGGTGTATTTTAGTGTTGGGCACAATCGAATGATTTAAAGAATCGAGATATTAGTATTCGAATGATTAAAAGAATCGAATGATCATTCGAATGATTTTTGAAGGAATATCATAGTAAAAAAAAGCAGGAAAAAAAAAACACTCAATTTCAAAGCAAAAACAAAACAAAAAAATCATAACATAATTGTTCTTGCTTCTCGTCTTTGCTTTGCAATTCCATATTCAACTTTTCTGTCTTTTCGTTCAATATTCGCTTTTTGGTCTCGAATAGGCACTCGAGTGTTGAATCCTCATTTCGCCTAGAGAAAGTAGATAAGAAAAAATCATTCGAATGATTTGAGTATTCGAATGATTTGTGTGAAGAATCGAGATATCTCGAGATGTTGCCTGAATCGATTATAATCGATTATTTCATTCGAATGCGCCCACCACTAGTGTATTTATACCCGAACAGGCAAGTGTTTCAATGTAGAACCGAAAGATCTCAGACCTATTAGTCTGTCATTATTGCTTCTTGAAAGTTTTGGGCGACTGATTGATATCCATTTAAGAATGAGCATTGACACTAGAATTCCGTATCTTCTCGGACAGCCAAGAAGCCTTTCAATCTGTTCATACTTTCTTGACCAGCTCAATACCTACTTACTTACTTAACCGGCTCCCGATCCATGGAGGGTCTCTGCCTGCGTTATTGCGGTCTTCCATTAGTTTGCGATCCTTCGCGAGCTCCCTCCAGTCGTCGGGACCAAGCGCTCTTGCGTCTGTAACCGCCTGGTCCCTGTAGCGGAGGTTCGGTCTTCCTCGTCGTCCCGAACCTGGGGCTGGGATTTGAAGATTTTCTTGGCTTGAGCGATTGAATCTTCTCCTCCATTCGGCCTCTTCGCATATAGGACCAAATATCCGCTGAAGAATTTTGCTCTCGAAAGTGCCCAGTATCAATTCTGCTTTTTTACTTATCGTCCAGCACTCGGCGCCGTAGAGTAGAACTGGTAAAATTAGCGTTTTGTATAGCGTGCACTTTTTTTTTTCGAAAAAGGAGTTTTGAACTCATTTGTTTGGCCAAACTAATGGGTAATTCTTCGGATTTCCACTAAGGTGTCATTCGTGGGATTGATGTTCGTTCCGAGGTAGGTGAACTCCTTGACTACCTCGAAATTACTGCTACCAACAGTGACGTTTTGTCCTAGGCGATGGACAGATGCGGCTTTGTTTGTTGATAGCATATACTTTGTTTTGTCCTCATTAACTTCAAGACCAACGCGTTTCGCCTGTTCATCAATAGCTGTGAACGCTTCTAGCATAGCTCGCTTGGAGCGGCCGATGATATCGATGTCGTCCGCATAGCCAAGCAGTTGGGAAGACCTGTTGAAGATACTGCCTTCCAGGTTAACACCACTCTTGCGCACTATCTGCTCCAGGACTAGGTTGAAGAAATCACATGATAGCGCATCTCCTTGTCGGAAGCCTGTAAATGTCTGGAATAGCTCGGATGAGCTGTTACCCATTTGCACGTTGCACCGCGTATTTTGTAACGTCATGCGGCATAGTTGGATCAGTTTTTTCGGGATCCGGAGTTCCGACATTGCCAATGGAAGCTCTTGGTGACTTATGCTGTCATATGCGGTTTTAAAGTCGATGAAAAGATGGTGGGTCTCGACTTGAAATTCGTTGGTCTTTTCCAGGATTTGCCTCAATGTGAAGATTTGGTCTATCGTTGATCTGCTTGGCCTGTAGCCAAACTGGTACGTGCCGATTATAGTGTTGCAGAAAAGATTTAGACGCTCACATAGTACGGTGGATAGGATCTTGTAGGCAACATTAAGCAGGGAAATGCCCCTGTAGTTTTTGCAGATTGTAGATTTTTTGTAGATTGGGCATATGGAGCTATTTGACTAGTCTTCCGGCATACTTTCCTCCTCTCACACTTGGTTGATGAGCTGATGCATGCACCCTATCAGGACATCTCCTCCATACTTAAAGAGTACCGCAGGTAGGCCATTCGAGCCTGCGGATTTGTTATTCTTAAGCTTGCGGATTGCTTTACCTCTTCAGTACTGGGTAGTGGGACTGGATCTTCATTGACTGTTCTTATGCTTCTTTGCTCCCCTGTGGTTTCGTCTAAATAATGCCCATTAAGCAGCTGCTGGAAATGCTGCTTAAACACGTCTAACAATTCCCTGTGCTTCGGTGACTAGATTCCCTAGTCAATAATAGCTCAATAATAACCTTAGATCGTCTCTGATAGAGATGGCTCAGCAGTTTAAAATTCACCTCTGCTGGGAAACTTTAAAGCTGACGAACTAACTCAAAAATGAACGAATTTACTCAAAGAATATTGATACCTTTGTTGCCAAATAAGGCATACAGAGGTATTCCCATCATTACGTGTAAACTTATGCTAAACCTAAATGCTTTAAGGAGCACAAACATTAAGTGGGAAAATATCACAACCTGCTTGTAGAAAAAAAAAATAGATTTGGCCAACTCTGGGTATGAAGGGCTATAACGGTTTGATATCTTTAAGCTGATTGCACCAAGAACCAAACTTACCTTACCGATGGGACAGTCCACCAGCATCTTACAAGCGGAGGTAAATGCCATAGGGAAATGTTTCAATCGGAATCTCGAAAAGAACTATCGTAACAAGAACATTGCCATAATGTCAGATAATCTAGCGGTACTCAAGGCACTAAGTTCATATGCTAAGAAGAGGAGACAAATAGATCCAGGAATTGGAAAGAAATCCCAATGCTGAGGCAGGCGGAACTACTACTGGACAATTACAACCAACAACTGAATTCACTTAAGTAGATATAACCTTAGAATAATAAAAGCTATCCTAACTGGACACTGTTAACTTAGAAGACACCTACTTTACTTGGTATGATAGGCAGTGCCACATGTAGATTCTGCAACATACATGAGGTATATATATTAAATTTGTTCGAAAAATCTCACTGTTGATCATAAAAGTTTTAATGAAATGGTAGGTTGCCAAGTTCTCTAGTCTAGTTTGACACTATACCATTATTTTCATATAAAACCCATCGGAAACCATTTTTAGAACATTCATTAAATTATTAAAAGTCGAAACAATTTTAACCTTAGATTTTTTTTTTTGAAAGTGAGAATGTAGTGCTAAGCTGACATTGTTAATTCAGACATTAAAAACAAAATTTCGAAAATATAAGAATAACATTAAATGTAGAAAGTCGAAGATTTTTTACTAACTTCTTTCTTTCCAATTTTTGTTTTGAGTAAAAAACAAAATAATGCTTAGCTACGTTTTTATCTTCTTTTTTTTTTGTTAATTGTTTTCAACATTTATATATGGTTTCCGGCTACTTGAGTAGCACTTCAACTCCATCTGGAGCATAGGGCAGCAACAAAATCCCTCCACCTGTCTTTATTTGACGCAAGCGTTTTTAGCTGTGGCTACGGAATATCCTGAGACCTTGCTTCTCCCATTACAGTTGAGCTGCAGGTTGTTGTAGGTCTTCCAACAGGTTTTTTATTCTGAGGATTTCATTTAAAAGAATGCTTCAACATGTTATTGTCAGGTTTCCTCAATGTATGGCCAATCCACCGCCATCTTCATTGCATAATTCCACAACTCGACGTTTGATATAGTTTCTGGCCAGTAGATCTTCAAAAAATACCGCAGACATCGATTAACCAAAGCCTGTAACCTTCTCGAGATGTAAGCAGAGCACTTGCATATATTCACAAGTGTATAACAGCACAGATTCTACGTTGGATTCGAAGAGTTTCAACTTGGTGCGTAGTGATATTTTGCAAGTATTAAACACCGGAGAGGGGATTTGAAATGTCCTTCGGGCCTCACTTATTCTAATGTTAACATCCAGGTCTGTCCCACCATCAATTGCTATATAGATAAAACTACTCAGATAATTAAACTGCTTGACCTCTTCAATGATCCCCTGGAATAGAATAATTTGCTGTTGAATGTTTTGGCCGGTATGCATTTCTTTGGTTTTGTTAACTTAAATCCTTAAGCCAGCCACCTCTCCGTTTATTTGCAGTGATTGACACATTTGAGTCAAGCTGCCGCCGGTGCTATTTGCTAGAAGACAGTTTTCATCGGCACAATCTATATGACTGACCTTGTCAAACGGTCAGTTAGAACCCACTGTAGCAGTCATCACATCATCAATTGCCAGAAAAACAGGATCGTTAAAAGAACAACTTCTTGTCTCACTCCTTGACGCACCTCAAAAGATTCGGAGAGCTATTCATTGTGCAAAACGAAACACCTTGCGCTATTGTAAAACTCTTTGATGACACTAACTATCCTCGCAAAAATTCTATGAGAGGTACGATTAATATCCATTTTTGGGAAATTTTCCTTTAACCATTAGCTAGCTTTTACGTAATTAAATTTCTTTCAAAAACTTGTGGAACAATTTTTGAGAACAAAAAACTTGCGGAAATGTAAATTCTTTTTTTTTCGTTTTCCAAATGCATTATGACTCCCGGCTTGCTGCGACCTTAATTAATATGGTGGTGCAACAGCTCGAAGGGAACCAGGACCAAGTGACTTACAACTTCCAATCATTCCTGTGTGCGTGTTATCAGGAATGGAGGGGACCTACAATTTTCGGCCGATTCCGAACGGCTAATGAGCAGCACTTTTCATGACAAGAGATACTCTTGGAGGATTTGTCAATTCCTCGCAAGAGGCAGTACACCCCTGGAAAAAAAAAACTTTCTTGCAGCGGCTGAGAATCGAACCCAAGACCTTCTGCATGACAGTCCAACGCACTGACCATTATGCCAAGGGGTACTATGACCTTACACCCTGAATAACTTCCATTCAAAAAAGAATATTATCTTAACGCGCCTTGTTATAACGATATTTTGATAATTTATTTCGCCACAAAACCCTCCTTAGTCGCTAAAGCTGCAAAATTATGTGATCCAGTGCAAAGGGATGCCCGAATAGTTTTTGATTTATAGAATTCGAATGCTGGTTTCTTTTTAAATCATATGTTATTTGACACTGACAGCTGTTACCTGCTCGAAATTTGGATAGAAGGTCCGTATCATACCTCCGCGAAACGAAATGAGTCGCCTTTTGCTTGAACAACGTTTGGCAATATTAAAAAAACTTATTTTCAAATTCAGTTTTTTGGGCGAAATGAAGCACCCACCGTGCCTGCTGTACGCAGACTGGTGTGCTAGTGGCCAACACTCATGGTCCAAGTCGTCGTACAGTGCACATAGACTAGAATGTGGCTGCTGTAGCCGCGAGTGTGATACGCAATTCACGAACATAAACTCGCCATCGATCTCAAAAACTCAACAGTTCACCTACTAACCTAAGGAGAACTCTGCACAAAGATCTCGGATTATTCGCTTAATATTGACTTCAGCTGAGGCAGCCACTTAAACGACGTTGTATTCCATAATTAATGGGAATGTTTGCTCTTACTAATGAAGCCATTATACATGGACAACATTTAATTTTGTTCATTTTATTACAATTTTAAAAAGAAACTTGTATTTGGCCCAGCCTGTAAACTCCAGCAAAAAGGCTAAATCTTGCAACAGTGACGCCACAGAAGATGCTAACCTTTTCATCTTTTCTGTACATTAACTAGAAACAATGTTTAAGCATTTATGTCGAGATACTTCGTGTGAAAAATAGATTAACTCTTTCGAATTAGGTGGTTACTTATGGTAACCACCTTTCGTTTACCCGCCCCATTTATGGATTTGCTTGAGAACTTAAATTTATTCAATATTATGGTTGGCGAAATACATATTCGTACGATGCAATTTTGTTTAAATATATTTTGTCCTTAAACGTATTATTTTGTATAATCTGTTAGTACTCTTAGTACAAAAAAGCATTTACCACTACGAATTACGTTTAGTAGAAATTTCAAAAAATGACGCCAAAATAAATGCGGTTTTTACGTTAAATGCCAGTATGACAAACTAAGAGACATGTTTCCAAAATAACTCATTTTCATTATTTATTAATATAACTTGGTTTTTTTCCGATATCTAAATAATTTATTAATTAATTTGTTAAAATATAAGGTGGTTACCAATGCTAACCACCATTATTCTTTAAATATGAAAATTGTATTATTAGTTTTTGGATTTATGACTATTCATTTTTAACCATAAATTATTGGGAAAACAGAATCATTGCATGTATAAATTGAGAACTTCTTACACTGCCTTGTCGAAAATCGTCTCTTAACCGGTTAACCACTCTCACATATACCAGCGTTGTTCCTGAAATATGGTTCTTCCTTTTTGTAAACCTCGTATGTTCTTCGTGTAAATTTGAGCTTCTTCGAGAAGCACTAGAATCATTTCCTTTAATGTTTTTTTTTTAATTATTAATTTATATTTAATTGTTAATATAAAATATGATGTGAATTTTGTTTGGCATTTTTGCATAAAATTAAAAATGGCTACGTCCAAATGTTGGTAGCTTCATTTGTTCATCACGAACTTAAATAAAAGTCTCTTGCAATTTAAAACCCAATCACCAAACATCAATTCACCACCTGTACCTAAAATATGCATGCGTTGCTGCAAGCAGTATTGCATAGATTATATTTGTAGTATTTTAATAAGCTTGTTCTATTGAATATTCTTAATCGGAGACTTCTCGCATGGACAAACTAATTTTTATATAATAGAAAGAAAAATGTTTAACTATAAAAATAAAAAAAATTCGTCCGCAAGCCCAAAATGTATTTTTCTCATGCAAAATGTGATTTTTTGCCCCAATATTTTTTTCCATATATAAAGTGAAATAAAAAGTGATATTCAAACAAATTGAACACCAATTAAACTAATTGACTTGTTAAAATAAATAAAATTAACAGTGATAAATATAAATATTGTAACCTATACGTAATCGTATGTTGAATAGTAATAATAATAATTATTGTGGTAGCCTTAAAATATTCATCAATTTATAAAATTAATATACAAACATACCTATATACTCATCGTCGACCGTACACACGATACATAAATGTTAAATAATAATCCGCCGATAATATTTATATCAAGTGCACTCAACGTCAGTTATTTTTCTGTTAAACGAAAAAAATCACGGACCTTACGCGTTAAATTATACATCGCTAGTTGAATTTAATTAAAGAAAAAAAAAATAATTAAGAACATTAACACAAACGAAAAACGTTATTACACCAAAGAAATAACTATTATCACCTGACACCAAAGTTAGTTACTCAAGTTTATCTGATGATGGGATACATCATGGGGTGTGCTTGTTTTAAAGGTAAGATCTTTTTTTGTTTGTCCTTTGGATGAAAAACTCAGAAAAAAATATAAAAATTATTTTATTGTCTTTTCGAAGAAAACCACATTGGTCACTGGGGCGTATACGTAACAAAAATTTCATATATTTCTGTCGAGTTTTTTGTTGCCTTATTGATTTATTTCGTGATGAAAAAAAAAAATAATATATTAAATAAGTCCTGTCTAATGATGTTTTTCAATTAAAAAGTTCCTTTTCCTTCTTTTCATTTCAGGTAAGTGACTGGCTTTATTGTCCTGCCATTCTGGCTATTATTATTTTGGGTCCAAAAGGGTGGTGGCGGTAAGTTATTATGGCAGCAGTTTGAAGCAGTAAAATTGAACTGTTTATTTTGCCCCAAAAAGCAAACAGTTAATAATCCAGACACGCAGAGAGTTTTAAGGACTTACTGCTGCTTCTCGAATGGTGCAAATGATTATCGATATTTAACTATTCACAAGCGAAAAGTTTTTCCTGCTTCCATAAATATTTTGTCTCACTTTAATTTACTTAAAGAGCCTGACACGCCATCTTAAAAGAAGAAAAATATATGCTTCCCTGTTTTGCCGGTGTCCATTTTTCATGTAAAACCTTCACCGATATTTACATATGTATGTATCCTCTACAACATACGAAAGTATCTTATGGAAATTTAAAGCAAATGCAAACATTGTGCACACACTGAGAGAGAAATAAACATAAAAATAAAAACTAAATAGGAACCTACTAGAGAAACGAAAAAAAAATTGAAAGGATCCTTTTTAGTGGCACTTATAGTGGGCGGAATGCGTTTGCAGTGCCACCTTTCCTTGAGATATACAAATTTCCTGCTACTGCTCTTCTTCTTTAAGTTCCTTTTTTATTCCATGGACAAAGAGCTGTATGTGCTGGGGAGGCTGAAACCAAGGGACAAAAATGTTTTTTTTTTTTCTGTCCTAACTTGTATTAAAGAAAAAGCAAGATCTTACCGAAGGACTTTATGTCCTTCTTGCCTGGTTTCGTTGATATCAAGCAGAGCAACGTTATTTCCAGTGTGTATGGATTTTGTTTTTGTTTTTCTAAGCGTGTTTTGATGGCAAACACACAAAGTACACAAAAGTGTAATGGCTACCGCCATGTATATGAGGCATGTGTTTATGAAACCCGGGCGGACAAATTGTGGCTTTAAGGTAAATTATCTAAGATTCACGTATATGTGGTAAATGCTGACGAAAAAAAACACACACACAAAAACGAAAAGAGCAAAAAAAAAAACTGACATAAAATTGAGGAAACAAAAATAAGATTACCATGGAAGGATATGGAATTATCTGGTATTTATGTAATGGAACAACTTCAGAGCTGATATTATGCAAAGAGGATGCTCAGTTACCGTTTTATTATTCTTTAATGTGATTCTTCTTCCGCCAAGCATTTCAAGCCAGCCATCGATACTTGGGGGGATTAGTTTTCAATTTCAAAGGAGCACTCTGAAGCATTGTGGTAGCGACAAGTCCGGATGATTTTAATGGTATACATGCATAGGTTTATCTAAAGGTAGGCAGTCTGCATCTACATCCTTAGTCTAAAAGGCCATTTAAAAAAGTTTTTTTTCTTTGAAAACTATTTTATGTATGTGATTGCTTCGTAGCTGAATGTAAAGTTTGTTGTTTTTTTTCCTCTTCGTTTAGGTAGATTTTAAAATAGTTTCTTTGAACAGTATGTGTACGTACTCTACGTAATGTGTATACGTTATTTTACTTTAGATGCTGGATGAATCGGAAAACAAAAAGGAATTCAAACAAAAACTTTTCCAACTACGGCGATCTCTTGTGTGTACTTTCTTCTCCCTTTTTTTTCCACAAACTATAGCTGCTTTAAAAAAGGTAAAAAGGAAGTACGAGGATGCCTTAATTAATTCCTTTCTCAATTTCTACCGCAAATAGGATGACGATGCATGTATGCTTTTGTGCAGTGTCCTGATGACTTTTTTCCATGTATGTATCTGTAAAGGTCTTCAGTTAATGGTTTGTTTTAATTTAAACGAACAGTTTCAGTCAATGGTTCTTATTATTTTGGGCAATTTTTTCTACGATATCCTTCAGTGGGAAAAAAAGGCTTGACCTCGACTCTTAAGATTTTGAAAGTATATTTGGTGTTAGTTTCTACTTTTTTCTTTAATGGCATACCGGAAAACATTTGCTTAGCTTCATATAGCATTCTACAAACTATGTTTAAAAACTCAAATAATTATATCCCCGAAATTGCTTCGTTAAAAGTATTATAGGAGCTTTATAGAAGTAAGTGTTTCCTTAAGAAAATTACTTTTTATAATAGATATCAGACTACTTTTTTATCAAGCTTCATTTTCTCTGGGGACAGTGCTAAGTTCAATAGAGTATTATATTTTTATTTTATAAACCTGACACTTAAAAAAACCTCAAAAGAAGAAGTCTGATGAGGCCAAACAACACGTTTTAGAAGTCCAGTTCACATCGCCTCCGTGTGAGATAATCATGTTCGGAAATGGTTCGTGCAGAATGTCCATTGTGACATGGGATGTGTGGCATGTAGCTCCATCCTTTTGATACAACCTGTCGTCGTCTTCCATATCATCCAATTCGAGCTAAGAGAAATTTGTTATCATCGACCGATAGTCATGTCCGTTGACGGTTAAGATCTGGCCAACGTCCTTCTCACAGAAGTATTGACCGATGATGCTGCCAGCTTAAAATCGCCAGAAAACAGTGACCTTTCCTGGATGCATTGCAATTTGGTGTCGATTGTGATCGTTCCAAATTTGACAATTTTGCTTGTTGCTGAACCCGACTATCCAGAAATAGGCATCTTTGCTGAATATGACTTTTCGAGCGGAAGTTGACCTTCCAACTGCTCGAGAGCCCTGCCACATAAACTCCTTCGTCAGTTGAAGTTTATACAAGTGTACGCCCTAGTTATGACGAAAAAGTTCCCAGGTTGTGTTCTTCGAAAGGCGAATTCTTGTGCACGGTGCGAAACTGACTGCATTGGATTCTCCAGCACATTCATACAGAATGCGTTGATAATGTCAATAGATCTTGCGTTTCGTTCACTTACGGGTGATTGCGGATCATTCACTGAACCAGTCAACTCCAATTTATATGCCACGTTGAAAACAGTCCTCACAGAAGGATGATTTATGGCGAACGTAAAATGGACGAAGCTCGCCAAATGTTGCAGCAACAGAAGACGCACTTTCATAAAACAATTTAATCGTTTACACATATTGTTGAATGCTACAACTACCCATTTTGATTAAGCAAGATAAACTAAATAATTGACGGATGTAGCTGCCACAATATAGCCGCCATCACCTGTCAAATTTTGCCAATACCTATTTGTAAAAGCAAAATGGGCTTGGCAGAAGCTGAATTTCCAAAAAAAAAAATCTGTCTTGCACCGGAAAATCCAGCTCGAAGGACCAAAATGTTTGGTATTAAAGAAGATACAGCTTTATCGCACTTTTCTAGAATGTATCGCTTTCAAATAGAATCGCAGGAACCTCTCACAGGTTCCTGTTTTTCATCAGAATAAAAATTGATTTTTCAGATTTTGATTTACAACTATAAAGAGTAAATTTTTTGCCACATATACACAGCACTAATTAATGAATCCAGTACCAAGCCTTACAGATCGATTTTTTGTAATTTGTCTTAAGAACTTATCGAAGTATTAATAAGAAAGAGATGAACAAATTTCAAAACCCGTATTTGCTATTGCTTGATCTCAAACCAGATGTTTGACCTTCTTTGTCTCCACGAACCGTTCGCTTGGTGTGACCGAGCCGATGTCGTTGACTTCTTTTGACTTTCTGAGCCACATCCAGATCTTGTTATAGCTCATAGAGTTCGTTTTCTTTCATTCTCCCTTATTATTTTTCGAAAGACTCCAGTATCAGGTTTCGCTTGAAGTTTATTGTCCAACATTTGGCGTCTTTAAACGGGACTGCCAGAAAAAGTATTTTGGGGAGCGGGCATTTTTTCGTACACTTGAGGAGTTTTTAACCCACTTTATACGCCAAGCCGACATAGCAGCAGTATTCAAGTGTGATTGTTTGTTGTATTTTTTGTAGGTCTTGTTGGTGTAGTACCTATTAACGCCGCCGTAGCTGCTACAATCAGTGTCAATAGTCACGTTTTGTGCTAGTGGGTGAACAGATTGTTGCTGACGTCAAGAACTTGGTCTTGCCCACTTTTATTTCAATACGAACAAGATTTGCCTGTTCTTATATCTTAAAACCTAGTTCGGTTTTCGCCATATAGAGCTCTTGATAAACGAATGTTATTTTTTTGCCCATATGGACTTCAAATTCGTTAGTCTTTTCCAGGTGTATTGCCTCAGCGTGAAGATTTAGACTACGGTCGATCTGGCGTGCCAAAGCAAAATTTATAGTGTTGCAGAACGGACTATGACACTCTTGTAGTTAGTTGATAGCTTCTTATATCTGGCCTTTACGCCTCGATATTTTATAATATAAGATCGCCTTTTCTTGTTTATATGGTATGTTTATATGATAGACAATAGACATGCCTTCTATCATGCCCACTTAGTGGGTGTTGAAAATTATTTTCAATGGATCGTCCCGGTCTTACAATTACTTGGTTTTTTGATGAAACCTCTTGATATTATTTTGATAGCTAGACTTTTTGAGCTGGGATGCTGCCTCTTCTCATCTTCTCTTTTAGGCTGCAGCATGTTCTCATGTTCATTTTCTGTCACTTGTTTCATCATACCAAGGGTTCTTTATCTGGTGTCTTTGGTAGCCTAAAGAAGTTTCAACTGTTCTTTGATGATTTGGTCGTACTCCATGGATGGGCGTTCCATCCAAGAGGTCATAAAACTTCTCACTGATATGCTTTTCAGCATATAAGGAACGTGTTTGTATATCGGGCTTACGAGTATGTTTCTGAATTTTGCTCTCATGCGTATCACAGTCAGGCAACCATTGGCCTCCTTATATGCGTAATTTCTCTTCGCCGCTCTAACAAATGTCGTAATCAGGTATTCCCACGTTACTGGTACATACTCTCACGCAGTACAACTTTTAACAAGTGTTCAAAATTGCAAACTCTTTTTTATTTGCCCCTACGCCCTTTTTTACGAACAACAAAATATGGAATATAGGTTTTTTAAAGAAGCCGTCAAAATGAAGAGCACTCTCCATGTCCGCTCATAAGAAAATGTCGTGACTCGTTGCAATACGTCCACTGTTAATCTGATGGTTTATCTCACCAAACAATGTCACAAATCTGCACATAATTTTGGAGACAGCAAGATTATTGCACTTGATATTTGATAGGATTTGGCATCTCTTATTGAAAATGCGTACATTTGGTATTGATGAATTTCTTTTTCGTTTGATTAGAAACGACCTTTCGAACCGCACAATACAAATTGTGTTGAACGGTTTTAAGTTTGAAATTCATAAAATAAATGCTGGTGTGCCACAGGGCTCCATTTTGTCTCCGACTTTCTTTCTCATACTCATCAATGATGTTTTGTCTGATACGTCTTATTCAATAAATTGATTTGCTGACGACATTACTGACAGTTTTTCGTATTCGTTTCCAGATTCACGTCCTTGTTCTTCCGATGTGGATTTAGAAAGGCAGTGTATGAAAAGCTCACTAAATTCTGACCTCGATAGCATTTTCAAATTGGGAATCAAAACCCCCGAAGAATTTAATACTTCAAAAACCCAAAGCTGTATGCTGTCGCTATTCATGAGGGCACATAATTCGATATCCGAATAGCTTTCAGTTCTCGGTGTGTGCATCACAGACTACCTTGTGTGGAACGACCACGTATTTCACGTCGTCAAAAACGTTGCTTAGTGCTTAGGTTTCTTTAGAAGATGCGGGTGCTCCAATAACCCACTTGAGTCTCTTGGATAGGAACCAGAAAGAGCTTCAAAAATGATAGGTGGTAGAACTTTAGCAGAAACAGTTGCAACTTAAGCACCGCCGCAATGTTTATTGTCTTTTCTTATATTACCGTTATTTCTATGCAGTGTTCTAGTTACATTCGTCCCCGTAAACAATTCAACCGTAATACTCGGGCTTTATGAAAAACCCATCCATTTACTCTTGAACCCATCTTCAAATTTTCTTTCTTTAGCCGCACTTCACGAATCTGTAATGCACTTCCCTCCAGCATTCAAAACCAATGTGCATCGGTATCTCCTTTAAATCTTCTCCAACTTTCCTTAACACCCGCACTGTGCTTCGAAATTTAAAGGGTAGTCATAATCCCTTTAATGTACAAAATTATACAAATAAATACAAAATTTCTTTTGTATGAACATACCGTTGGTGACTAACAAAACGCAGGGTCCAGCCCGTTACAAATAAATTTGACGTCAAAACCTTGTTTGACTGTGAAGGCGGTCATAAAAGCTTTTAATTCGCTTCCATTATCTTCTTGCCACTAATCTGGTTAAACACCAACTTCAAACTCCAACCATCCAAGCACAAGTCCCATTGCTATCTCCCTCCACCCCCATCACAAAATTGTATTTGAACCGTGAAATTACATTTTTACCACCACTTGCTCTATCACTTCCAATCTCCTCCCACACGTTCAACCTGTGTCTCCATGCATGTTGTCTAGCATTTAATGCCACAATAAATTTAATCTTTACACGCACAAAACAAGTGTTTAAATAATTATTATTACTATTACGACTAACAGGGTTGTGGTTTGGGTAAAATCAATTTGTATAAATAACAACAGCAATTATTGACATTTTATCAATATCGCGCATGCAATTATCTCTCTTTTAATAATTAATAAAAAAGCATTACAGCCAAACACATGGCGGTGAATGATTTACCTGACACCCTGATGACACGGGACAGTTGGAGGTTATCCATCATTGCTAGGTGGCCGTTTATTGCGTTTCCACCATAATTTAAGTAATTATCATTTTTCTGTTTGAATGGCTTTTCTTGACATTTGATAACGTCACGGTTATGATTACGTTTATGCACGGCGAGAGAGAGCCATGCGCAAAGAACTGTCACTTTGACAGGTATCCATTAAAGCTTTTTCAGTCGAAAGAGAAATTACTCTTAATCTCAGTTCGCCGATTGTAGTAGATTTACCACCGCCAATACCTCCATCTTAAATAACAAGGGATGAAAATTCTCTCTCATGTTTGAGGATTCTGACATTTTGCTTGATTGACGAGGGAGCAGAGGAAGAATTTTGAAGAAATGATTTGTGTGCGCTGTAGAAATGAATAATATTTATTTCCGCTGCGGCTGCTGGTTGAATTTTAATTGAAGAACGTGACGCAACGTATCTAGTGGTAAACGTGACAGATTCAGCTGTCACGAAATAAATTCCTCTGTCATAACAGACCGATGCGCGCCCAGCCGCCTATTCGCTTGTCAATTGAACCGGAGTAATGTCAATGAGCTTGTATAACATTCACCCTGCCCTGAGTGCCTGTGTCAACATATGCCTCAATTGGGTTTGATTGTTGAGAAGAGTTAAATGATTGAAGATGACGTTTCAATTAAAATATTGCTCTTGATGGGACAAGTTAATATAAATATCCACTATGGCTGTCATGTAAGAGCAGCAAATTAAAAAAAAAAGAACGTAGTTTGCCATTTTAATGTGAAATATCCTTGCTCATGGCGCAAAATCCTTTGTTTTGCAAATAACAAAGGCCACCTTTTCGTATACACATGGTCGGACCCAACCGGCGCGCGTGCAGTTTTGTTTTGTCCTCTTACCTTCCCATGCTCGCCGCGTTTGTCCTTCCTAGGCTGTGCAACCTGGAACCTGCAACTTCTGCAGCAAAAAGTCAATAATTTAAATCCTTCTTTTTTCACTTAGTTTGTAATGCGAGAAAACGTGGCAGCGGTGTGTTTAATATGCAGCACACCATGTGTGTCTTGTGTGTCCCGGGTGCTCAACTAGTCAGCGGGCGGTAGTTTGATGGGTAGATACAGATGGGTATGCAAACAAGCAGACTTCTGGTATGGATAGTGGTTTGAGCTTGAAGGACTATAATAATTTGTGCAGGCAGTATTTATGGTATATCGTATGTGTACCTACTTGAGAGAAAAACCAGCTCCAGCAGCAGGCCGGCTTAGCTCAGCAGCGCATCAAAAGTCGAGAAACTAAGGCGGGGCAAAAGCAAAAGCAAAGGCAAAAAATATACGAATATCTAGACAAACTTTAATTATACGGATGCTTTTCATCGTGGCCATATTATGATTTCACTACGGATAGGGATGAATGTCCTTTTTATAGGTTGAAATTTGTGTTTATGGTTTATAGAGCTGGTATTCGTTTTCCTCTCTTCTCTTCGCTTCGCTTCTCTTCTTCTTTTTTTTTTTTAATGGATTCATCCATTAGAGTGTTGCTGGTGCTTATGCTTATGCTTATGCTTCTCTGTGAAGATGATTGCTGTTGGCAAAATGAATGATGATGTTGATGATTATGTAGGTGAGTGGTGAGTTCAGGTGAAATATATATGTATATGTGTGTGTGTATTTTTTTTTCAGCCCAGAAGAGATAGTATTTGATTAAAAAAAAAATCCGATGATTAAAAGAAATGGTTCTTTAGGTCAGTGGTGGTAGATACTGAATCGTTTCTTGACTCGCACAAAGTTAGATTGATCTATGACTTAGGGTTTTTCTTTGATAAGGAAGAGAAGTTCTGAAAAAAAAAAATTAAGAAGACTGTACCTTTCTTTGTCATGAATGAAATTTCATAACTCTTTCACTTAACTAAATTAATTTATAACATAGAATATATATACAGTCTTGTGCAAATTAATTGGGACAAACAAATTTTCAAATGAATTTGGTAGTAGGCTTTGATTTTTGCGTTAACTTTTTGATTATTTTGGTAAGTGCTCCCTGAATTAGTTTTGAAAAGATTGGCATTATTTTTGAAATCATGTTAGTAGATACTCTATTTATCAATATTTCGGCTTCAAGAAAAATATGGATATCTCGGTGGAAAACAGAGCAAAAGTCATCGGTTTACATGAACATACAGGAAAAGCCATTAGGGATATATCGATTGTTGTAGGTGTAGCAAAATCAAGCGTCGGTAGGATAATTGCATTGCACAAGGCAACAGGATCAGTTGAAGCACGGAGAAAGGGCAAATGTGGTCGAAAACGGAAAACAACGGGCAATGACGACAAAATGTTGGTCCGAAACAGCGTCATAAATCCTGGAAAGACAAGTGGTGAGCTTCAAAAGGACTTGGAGACAGCAGGAGTACATGTGGATTCATCAACAGTTCGAAGGCATCTTTTTGAAGTGGGCCGAAAGGCTCGAAGACCATTAAAGAAACAGCTTTTGACAGACGCTATGCGCAAAAAAGATTTAGATGGGCCAAAACGTATAAGGATAGGACTCCAGAGGACTGGAAAAAAGTAATTTTCTGGGACGTGAGCCATTTCGAGGTCCAGGGATACAGGGTAAGTGTCATGAGGAAAAGTGACAAAGAAAAACTCCGACCTGGACATATCGTCCAAACCCCTAAACACCCGCCAAAAGTTATGTTTTGGGGTTGTTTCACGTCTGAGGGTTCTGGAATCTTAAAGCCCAACGAAGGCAGGATGTCCTAGCGCATAAGTTCCTTCCTACTATACAAAGAAGAACTTCGATGCAGAAATCCATTTTTCAGTAAGATCTTGCTCCGTGTCACACGTCCAAAAAAATGAAGCAATTCTTGGCGGAGAAAAATATTAAGTAGCTAGAGTGGCTTGGCAACTCACCTGATCTCAATTCGATTGAGAATCTATGGGCTATTGTTAAAGCGAGGCTCGGGAAAAAAGACTGTACGATTAAAAACAAACTAATTTCAGCAGTTATTGAGGTATGGTTCCACGACAAACACATGAAAAATATATGCGAGAAGTTAATTTCATCAATGCCGAAGAGAGTTAAAGAACTCATAGATGCTAAAGGGGGGCATATAAAGTACTAATTTCATATTTATATACTTATTTATAAACATTATTCAAAATAAATGAAAAAAATGCTCAAAAATCTGCTTGTCCCAATTAATTTGCACAAGACTGTAATATATTGAATTTTACCTTAAGTAAGGGTGTTTTGTTTTAAGCGGAAAACTTGAATTTGAAATATAACAGAGAAATGTCTTTAATATCCATGAAATTAGCTTTAGTGAAAATATAAATTTTTGTCATTAATGTTTGAATTTGATTTCGAGCATTTGGCCGCCGAGCCTTGCGGGTATATGGCGTATTGTGAAAGTCCAATTTTCACTAGCTCTTCACACTCACAGTAAATCCGGCTGTTGTAGGGAATTAGGCGTTGAATATTGGCTTCGAATTGATTGTTGCTGGTTTATCGGTATAACTACCGACGAAGAAAGTTATATAATGAAGTCAAATCGCTCAAATGGCCAAACAGGGTCCTTTCGTGAAATTGATTGTTCGTTAAATGTATCTTTCAGTAAACTATCATTTCTGCCACATCAATGGCTTCCAATTAATGTTCTAAATAGTAAGTAATGTCAAAGTCTCTGTTCCTATCAAAATTGACTTTATATTTCTGATTATCATCATTTTTGTAGACGAATGTACCAATTGTTCCAGCGGCCCATAAACCGCACCAAACGGTGACTATTTTATGGTAATAAGGGTGTTTTGACATCTGCTTGAAGATATGATCAGACCAAAAACATAAATGTTAAAAAAAGAGCCAAGTTCTTCTATACAAAACCATAGTGTGAAAAGTCAGCCGTGAAAAGTACTGAGATCTAAAAGTAAGCCAAGTTGTTACTTCATGAAGGTTGCCTATCGAATATTTAAAGTAGAATAATATTGAAACAGCTACAATGTAATAGAGAAATTTTATTATTTAATGATTTCTGAATAAAATTTGATGGACTTGGCAAGTTTTTGTGTATGCCCAATTCGAAAAGTTTTAAAAATTTGACCAGTTAACCCATCAAATTTTTTTTACTTGATACTTATAGGTACTATAAGGCAAGTTATGCATTCGTAAAAAAAATCGAACTCGAGGTTTTGATCAATGTTGACATTACGATGATAGCGAAGACTAAAAAAGTGGGTCTCGCAATTCTGTCTATCTGTCTGTCGGTTCTACTCCAGCCTCAACGGCACGGCCGATTTTCTTTAAACTTGACAGATATCATTTTTAATTACCCCCCCCCCCCCACACGTTTTTTTCTTTATTTTTAAAGACCAAAAATAACGGTACCTGCCATACGAATTTTCTTCGAAATTTTATAAGTATTTTTTTTCTCAAAAACTGTTCGACAGAATTTAGAAATAAAAACACAAAAAAATTTCATTTAGTTAAAGCTAGGTAATGGTTGAAAAAAATGGTTATTGAGGGTACCCACCATAAGACCATGTTTTTTGTTTTTGATTTTCTCAAAAATGGTACAACCGATTTTGATCATTTTTTTCTGCTAAAGCTTAAATAAATAAAAAAAATATGTTTTTGATTTTTTAAAAAAACGTCAAATTTTTTTTTTTAAACTCAATATTTCGAAAACCCCAAGATTTTGTTTAACCTTGATAAATAAAAGTTTTTTAATATAATCTACAAGATGTGAGAAAAAAATTATTTTACCTAAAAATATAGGTACCCACCATGCAAATGCTAAAAAATTAAAAAAAAATGGTTTTCAAAAATCGTATTTTTCTCGAAAACGGCGCCTAGAATCTTGATAAATTTTTTCTTTCAATAAATTTTTATGATCTTTAATTTAATAAAAAACAATTTGAAATTAAGATTTACAACTTGTATCAAACCGTAAAACCATTTTTTCGAATTTTGAATTTCTCATTATCCACATAACGGATCTTAATGAAATTTGTTAAAGAGAAGCTTCTAAAAAGTCTAAAACACATTACATTTCAAAACTTTAAAATAAATATTTTTTGAATTTTTCAAAAAAAAAAATCTATTTTTTTTTTTTAAATTCGATATCTCAGAAATGGCTCAATATTTTTTTTTATAAATTTAATTTTTATTCGAACAATAATAAAAACTTTAAATTCGCGTACCAAATTTTTTTCTTAAAAAGTTTGTATATAAAAGCTTTTTTTTAAATAAACCACTACAACGATTTATAATGTTTGTTCTTGTACAAATTCATATTTGCATATCATTCTGTTTTTGTCTCTTACTACTAAAAGAATTAAAAAAATTAATTTTATGCTTTTGAACAGTATTCTCTAATAACATTCCTTTTTAAAATTCCTAGTCTATTACATAGGAGCAAGTTCGTGCGACCCAGTCGTGGATTTAATTTTATTTATTTGAGCCCTACCGTTCTACAAAATTTCATTGTTCTCCTGCAATCGGAAGTGTGCCATATAATTTACATCAGTTCTGAGGAAGTGGCCGGATACCACGCCCACTGAATGGAAAACTTCAAATTTTCGATTTTTCCTCTGCTTGTATGACAAGACCTACCGTTGTGCAATATTACAAGATTCTACGATGTCGGGAAGTGCTCCATAATTTTGATGATCTGTCAGTCAGTCAGTTATGGTTTTTTTGGTTTTTGAGGCCTTATATCTCAGAAACCGCTTATGCTAGAAAATTGAAATTTGGTGAGGCGCCAGTGCCTGACTAGCTTAGCAAATATTCGGAATATTAAGATTTTGACTTGATTGGTACTGAAGATAGGGAGGGGTCAAAAATCGCCTGAGTTTGTTTCTGTAAAAAGGGTGTAGTGCCAGAACTTGGCATTTTTTTTACTATTTACGTTAAACGTCTATAGATTAATATTTCAAATCATTACATTTTGCCTTTTGTAAAAAAAAGCACAAAATAAAAACAAGTATCAACGAACACATCCCTCAACTCATCAAAACCTGCCAACCGTCTAGTAAAAAAAATAGTTTTCTACAATGTGATTGAGTCTAGATCTAATCCAGTACCATTTCAAAACCTCATCTTCATCAGCATTAACACATTTTGTGATTAGATATCGATTCATAATTAATAACCGACTAGGTTTTACCAATCAAAAGAAATCATAATGACAGTTAAATGGTGACAGTTAAAAAATGGCGCGAAGTTTAAAATCACACATCATACCCCTTACAACTATCTGGTTTCAAGTATTTCACTCAAAACTGATTAAATATGTAATGTTAAAGAAAGTAGTAGATTAAAAAAACAATTGGTTTCCAAAATGTTTTGATAAAATATGTAAAAATAACTTGGCTTGAAAATTTAACTAAAAAATAGATCTTGGGTTTTAAAAATGTTAAGATTGGCACTGTGTCCATTCCTTGAGTTTGAGTTGATTATGTAGAAAATTTCGCTTCACGTCTAAGCGGTGGTAAATAGGCCACCACATTTTCTTGTCTCAACGCAACCTACACGCTCTAACGATATAATCCATCCTACGCACAATGCCCGTTTTATTCATAAATATCCGCACGAACTTTAGTAAATTAATTAAAATGTTAGCTCTTCTCTAAACTTATGAATGCAAGAAAAAAATAATTAAATTAAAACAATTCCCTATGTGTCACTTTTGAAACAAAAAAATATTAATAATTAAATCCACCATGTTTGTTTTTTTCAAATGGTGGATTGTCATTCGAAAGCGGTCTTGTGGTCATTATCCACTAATGCTGTGCAATTTCTTATCCTCCTTAAAAAGAAAAACAAATACTCACACATACGAGTATAATAACAATTTTTCGCAGTGCAAATTAATTATCCTGATTTATTATTTATAGAACGCGAGGACCGCCTATTCCATTTCCATTTGCAAAAAAAAAAAAAGAACTCTCAACAGAAATCTAGGTCAACAGTTCCTTTTTTTGTATAGAAAATGCATACTTCGTGGTTCGTTAATTTCCAGGAGCTTTGCATGCCTCAAGTGGCTACGGTTCAACCAACCCCTAAACGCAACGATATTTCTGTATGGCGTCGTCATAGTCGTCGGTGGTATGGTAGTTGCCAGGATATAAAACCAACATTCAGGTTGTTCTCACATCTCAAGTCATTTTCTGTGTTTTTTTTTTTTTTTTTCGTTCTCTTCCTTTGAATGCAAATCAATGGTGAAAAGGAGGCAGTTTCATCATGACTATTGAGGGCACCCAATCTCCGTGCTCGCTTACCACCCTCTCATGCAAATCAGTTGATTTATGAAAGATTTTAAGAGCTCCTTGCGCGCACACAAGAAATGAAATCTCAAAAATTCTTCAAATTGAGTGAACAAAAAGCTCCAGGTCATATAATTTCCTTCCATCCCTGGAACTCGACTTCTTCAACATAAAGTACCATTCCAACTTAACAAAGAAATTGAATAAGGAAATGGCTTGAAGTTCAAAACAATTTTCACCACCTGCCATTTTTACACCTACAAAATCTGAGTAACCTCTTCACAAAAATTTCTCCATAAAACGGAATTTATTAAGTATTTTTTGATTAATTATGGCATATTCTGAGTGATTCCCCCGCACCCAGTTTGCTTCAGCAGCATATAACCAAAGGAATATCCTTAAACTGTAGGAAGGTGATCCTTAAGTAAAATGTTTATGAGACTTCAAACAATTTCTGCGAAAGAGAATTCAGTTATGGGGAATTTGGAATATGAAGTCACGTAATATGAAAGTGGAGGGTGTGCTTGGTGAAATATTTCTTTGTGTGTTAAAACAGAGAAAGGATTCCTCCTTTGAAACGTGCAATTGACTACAATGAGAGTGAAAACATAAAATTCGTCCAACTTAACATAAATGTGTTCATAGAACGAAATAATTTACATCAAGATAAGGACAACGAGCTTTGTGATATGTGTGTGATTTTGTGTTTTTACTTTAATTATTTTGTATTTATAAACTGTTATGAAGTCCTTTGAAATAGCGCCGGAATCAAGCTAACGACCTACTCACATGATTTTGGGTGTTTTCTCAAATTTTAGAACGTTTTGTTTGTTAAAAAAAAAACCACCGCGTGTCTCACACTTTTCAATTTGTCTTGTGTAAGGTTAAATTAGTTCAATTATGTGGAGGTGTTATTTATTGTAGGAATGATAGCGGATGAACGGGAACTCTCATACCTGCGTAGTGTGTTGTTGACATCGGTTGAGTCGGCCTCCTCTCCTAAGGGCCATGTTTTCAATGGGGGTTTTGTTGTCGTGCTAAACTCGCCAATACTCAAGACGTATTAGTCATGATTTAGGACATAGAAGTTTAAATTATCTTCCTTGAAAAAAAAAAAACTGTTTCGATACATTAGAGCATCTTTGCAGTATTTATACAGGGTGGATCAAGCTCGAACGGCATTTAATATTTCATACAGACTGTTAGCAGAAAAATTTCTTGAAAATATAAGCGTCGTGTTTCTTGTAAAATAGGACAGCGGGCGATGAAGTGGTAGATATCTTCAGATTGTCTTCTGTTCTATGTGGAATGTAGTTCAGATCAAGAATTTCTACTCCATAGCTTTGAAAATGGTGCTTATAGCCTCAGATGAGTACCGGATGTTAACGTAGCTTTCTTTGGTTAGCATTTGATGGTTAAGGTTTCTGTAAAATGTTCTGCAAGCTGACGATGAAGCTCTGGTTAAGTGTTTATCATATATTTTATCATATATATATCTATAAGCTTTTGATGCTAGAGCTGTGGCTTTAAGATTAATTATGTAACATTTATGTTCTGATTAATAAATAATAATAATAATAATATTTTATCATCTACTTTGGCAATTATTCTCATACACGTTCCTTTCAGTTGGAGATAAGTATGTATATGTGAGACAAGACCAGCTGGATAAGCATTGGATTGAAGTAGTCTTATCACTATTGATTTACGGAATGTAGATGGGCGGGAGATCAGATTTCACGTGTTTAGCATAAATTGGTGTTGTATTCGAATTTTTCAAAGAAGGTGACTCCATAAACTTGCACTCCGTAGCACATACAAGTGCTAACTGTAGCACTAAACAATTCATATTTAGATGAATTGGTTGATATTTAGCTTAGACCACAGCTTAGCTATAACGTAAGCTTCACTACTTATCCACACGATAAATCTTCATAGATAGGCAAATCCTAAAAAAAACCTACCATTTGCAGTACGGACCTTAATATGACGATGGTGAAACTAGATGTTTCGGATAAACTGAACCAGCTCCGGCGTGTGATGTTATTGGAGAATATGCGGTGCAAAGTGTAGTTAAGGAACAACTTCCCAGAACTATTCCAAACATAGACAAGAGTTTTGGCAAGGGGATCAGCTATCGTTTGATTTCTCCAAACTCTATAGACCAGATTTACAGAGTCTGTAGGAAAAGCATTAACAACAAGGAGAATATTTTCAACAAATCTATTCAACCAATAGTGTATAATAGTGAAGATATCGACATCATCGGCTATTTCGAACGTTCATTAATACGAGTCCTTCACGGATATTTTAGAACACGGAAAAAAGTTGGTTTTGAAATAAACGAGTTCAAGTCTAAAGGATTATTTAAATGAGAGCAACCGACGCTGATTTTGATCGTTCACGTGCATTTTTACTTGCGACTTATAGGTACTATAAGGCAAGTTATGCATTCGTAAAAAAAATCGAACTCGAGATTTTGATCAAAGTTGACATTACGATGATAGCGAAGACTAAAAAAGTGGTTTTGGCAATTCTGTCTGTCTGTCGCTTCGACTACAGCCTAAACGGCTCGGCCGATTTTCTTTAAACTTGGTAGATATGGGTTTTGATTTTTTACCCCCACACGTTTTTTTCTTTTTTTTTTAAGACCAAAAATAACGGTACCTGCCATACGAATTTTTTTTTCGAAATTTTATAAATATTTTTTTTTCTCAAAAACTGTTCGACAGATTTAAAAAATAAAAACAAAAAAATTTCATTTAGTTAAAGCTAGGTAATGCTTGAACAAACTTTTCCGAAAAATGGTTATTGAGGGTACCCCCCATGGAACCATTTTGTTTGTTTTTGATTTTCTCAAAAACTGTACCACCGATTTTGATCATTTTTTTTTTGCCAAGGCTCTTCAAAAATTTAAATAGAATTGTGTATTCAAATTTTCAAAAAATTTGTTTTTTGGATTTTTAAAAAAAACTTCAAAATTTTTTTTTTCAAAACTCAATATATCGAAAACCCCCTGCTAGATTTTTTTAAAACTTGATAAATAAAAGTTTTTTAGTATACTCTACAAGATGTAAGAAAAAAAAATTCATTTTACCTTAAAATAAAGGTACCCACCACACAAATGTTAAAAAATTTAAAACAATGGTTTTAAAAATTCGTATTTTTCTCGAAAACGGCACCTAGAATTTTGATAAAATTTTTTTTTCTTTCAATTAATTTTTATGATCTTTAATTTATTAAAAAAATTTTGAAATTAAGATATTACAGCTTGTACCTACCATAGAACCATTTTTTCGAATTTTGAATTTCTCATTATCCACATAACGGTTTTTAATGAAATTTTTTATAGAGAAGCTTCTAAAAAGTCTAAAACACATTGCATTTCAAAACTTTAAAATAATTTTTTTGTTTTTTTTTTTTGAAAATTCGATGTCTCAGAAACGGCTCAATATTTTTTTTTTTTTTAATTTAATTTTTATTCGAACAATAATAGAAACTTTAAATTGGCGTACCAAATTTTTTTCTTAAAAATCTTTTAAAACTTTTGTATATAAAAGGTTTTTTTAAGAAACCACTGTTTTCGTCTCTTACTATTAAAAGAATTTAAAAAATTAATTTTATCCTTATGAACAGTTTTCTCTAATAACATTTGTTTTTAAAATTCCTAGTCTATTACATAGGAGCAAGTTCGTGCGACCCAGTCGTGCATTTTATTTTTATTCGTCACGAATAGCTTTTACTTAGACAACTGTCTTAAAAAAAATAGATTTTGAGGTTAGTCGTGTGCGAACAATTCATTCGTTGCAGAGTGGATGGTATGTGGAACGACAGTTCGTAGCAAATTCCCGACGACCAATATATTTTCTCAAATTTTCATCATTTTGGCAATTACAACGCAAATTCTAATATATCGGATTTTCCAATATTGACTTGACAACTTTGAATTTAATTTGTGAACGCACCCTTTCACTAATCATCGAACAGTGAACTGTCGTTGTCAATTTATTCAGTAAACTCAACATTTTTATCATGCTAAAGTACACGAACGAGTAACGTCTGCAAATGATACAAATTTTCTACCGAAATTCGGAGTCGGTGACCGCAACTTTAAGAGCGTCAACTCTAATTTTCGGTCGTAATTCTCGTCCTAGTGATGAAGCTCATTTTTGGCTCAATAGGTTGGTCAATAAGCAAAATATGCGTCATTGGTCTGGTGAAAATCCACATTTGCTTCATGAATCACCACTTCACAAAAAATAATAATTTGGTTCGGTTTGCATGCAGGTGGCGTTTTGGGCCATATTTTTTCGTCGACGATAACGATCGTCACGTTACTGTGAATGGTCAGCATTATCGCGCCATAATTACCGATTATTTTTGGTCCGAATTGGATGATATGGACTATATATGCACGACAATCGATTTATTGAAGAGTAAGTTTGATGAGCGTTTTATCTCAAGAAATAGGCCAGTCGATTGCCCGCCTTGTTCTTGCGATTTATCGCCTCTAGGCTATTTTCTTTGGGGCTACGATAAGTCGTTGGTGTATGCCAACAATCCGACAACGTTGAAGAGTTCAGAGCCAACATTGAACGCGAAATAGCGCAAATTAAATTTTAGTAATACGAATGTAGCTACAATTTGCCATAAAAATACCTTTAAATGTACATACATATGTATGTACATATATGTGCAAACCCATAATGTATAACTTTCCATAATCGTATTGTGAGATAATTAAAAAAATGTCCCTTTAGCTGGAGTAAAAAAAAAATATATCACTTTGTATGCAATTCGTCGAACTCCTATCGAAAAATACGGGTAATTCAGCTAAATTCTTCCAACCTGTTTTTAGTTTTTTTGTGCTTTTGTTGTGAGTGTCACTTTTTTCTCATTCACATTTTCCAACAAAATAATCCCGGATGTGATAGCTTAATTATTACAAATGTTTAGTTAGAAAAAAATTTAATTAACAGAATCATTTCCTATTGCAGCAATTTTAAATTAAAAAAAAAAAAAATATTCAAACAAAAATAAATCAGCTGAACAATGGACACTGTGGCGTATACGTACTTTTTTCGTTTTGCATGGTTATTTCATGTGAAATATAATTGTTATATTTTTTTAAGTAATTTTATTTTGATGTGCAATTGTTTTCAGTTTAACTGATATTTTTCAACAGATATGAGTAAAGTTCTATTAGATTCAAAGTCAAATCAAACCTAAAATTAAAATGATAATATCTCAATACAACAGGAGTAGCACATCATATTGATTCTAATATGTGTTGTTTTGAGAATAAATAAAAAAATACATGAAATAGGAACGAAATAAAATGCACGCCTAGGTAGCATGAACTTACTCTTGGGTTTTTAGATACCTTGAATTTTAAAAATCATTGAAATTAATTTTTGAAACTTGTACTCAAATACGTTCTACCTACGATGAGAAACTAAAATACAAATATAAAAAAATGTCTTGGTAGGTACTGCCAGTAATATCTTCATTTAAATTTATTTTATTGAATTATAGACCGTAAAAATCAAGCACAACAGAAAAATGAATTTATTAAGATTCTACGTGCGGTTATTGAGTTTTAAATAAAGAATTTACTTGCGACTTATAGGTACATATACAGACCAGTTATGCATTTGTAAAAAAATGGAACTCGAGATTTTAATCAAAGTAGACATTACGCAATTCTGTCTGTATGTCTGTTAGACTACCGCCCAAACGGTTCGGCCGATTTTCTTTGAACTAGGTAGATATCATTTTTAGTTTTTTCCCGCTAACGGTACCTTCGATACGACTTTTTTTCGAAATTTCACAAATAATTTTTTTTGCTCAAAAACTGTTCCACAAATTTATTTAAAAAAAAAATTTTTTTTAATTTCATTTAGTTAAAGCTAGGTAATGGTTGAGAAAAATGTCCCGAAAAATACTTATAAATGGTACCCCCTTAGAACCATATTTTTTTGTTTTTTTATTTTCTAAAAACGGTACCATTTTTGATCATTTTTTTATGCCACAGCTCCAAAAAATTTTAAATACATAGAACAGTGAAATCGCCCTTTGAGGACACATCCCTTAGGTTGACACATTAAATCCACGAAATTCACGTAAATCGATGAGGAAGATTGCGGACAGGAATAAAAAAATCAGCAGTGTATGTTATTTTGAAGAAGAAATTAGAGCTCCACCCGTACAAAATGCAAATTGTTCAGTATCTCTACGAAAGTGACTATCCTTTGCGAGAATCTTTCGCAAGAACAATGCTGGAACGTTTTCGGACAGCACTTACGCTTGGAAACATTTTATTGAGTGACAGATCACATTTCCATATTGATGGATATGTTAACATACAAAATATGCGGTACTGGTGCCCCAACAACCCTAGAGAACGCCATGAAAAATGTTTACATTGCTTAAAAACGACAGATTGGTGTGTCATTTCAGCGAGCGGGGTAATTAATTAACCAAGGTGAGGCAGTCACTGCTCCGGTGTATTGCCGTTTGATGAGTTTCTGCTACCGCAATTGCAGCTGTATTCAGGATACAACAACCGAACACAATTTCAACAGACCGTGCCACTCCGCACACCGCTAGGGTGTCGATGGAAAGGCTAAGGACAGTTAATAAACTGATTAGCAAGTACGGAGACATTCTATGGCCGCCTCGGTCGCCAGACCTCAAACCTTGCGATTTCTTTTTATGGGGATACCTCAAATCAAAGGTTTACAATAACAATCCCCGGACAATTCAGGCCCTACAGGCAAATATTCGCCATGAAATTCAAAGCATTACTCCAGCGGTTTGTGTCGCGTAATCGCAAATGTAAGGGCCCGACTGTAAGAGTGCATTGAAAAAACGGCCATCATTTGGATGATATCGCTTTTAAAAAATAAAATCCGTTACATTGCATTTAATTAAAATAAAAATAAATAAAAACGATGTGGTTTTTTTTATATTAAATTTATTGGATTTAAAAAAAAATAAAAATTTCGAAAAAAATAAAAATTTCGAAAACGCCATTATTTTACCTTAAATAACGGTACATCCCATACAAATATTGAACAATGGTTTTCGAAAATAGTATTGATATCGAAAACGGCGATCTATAATTCAATTAAACAAATTTAAAAATTAAGATATTACTCACTGTACTGTACCTACCATAAAACCATTTTTTCAAATTTTGAATTTCTCAGTATCGACATAATGTACACACATTTAATCAAAGTCAGTATAACCGTTTTTAATAAGATGGAAGACAAAAAAATAACAATTTATAACTATCTATTTATTAAAAAAAAATCCCAACCAAAAGCTAGCTTTTTCTTAGTGATTTTTTTTTGTTTAAATATGTTGAACAAGTTTCGAGATATTAAAGAATTTCTGATAAAAATTCTACGACAGTTAGGTACCGTTATTTTTGGCCGTTAAAAAAAAAAAAAAAATAAAACCCCCCGGTGAAAAATTAAAAAAATGTTATCGACCAAGCTTAAAGTCGAACAAACATCGATTTACGAGATCCACTGTTTTCGTCTTCCCTATCATCGTCTATCAAGTCTGATAAAAATCTTTATTTCGATTTTCTTTACGAATGCATAACTTGCCTTATAGTACGCTAACAAGGTACACATGGCTTATCGGAAATTATTTGTCAAACATCGATTTTTACATTTTTATTTATTTATGTCCTGCAAACACCATTTTCAAAAATTTTCAGATATTCCTCGGATGACCTTTTTATAATTTCAAAAACTATGCCGTGCAGAAAAATTAAATCTCTTTCTATAAATCCTTTAAAAAACTTAGTTCAGCTTTACCAAAATTTTCCCTATTACAAAAAATTTTAAAAAAAAATGTGTAATTCTATATAAATATATGATAGATTTACTGCTCCCCTGCCATCCGGAACCTGTTATTAAGAACTTCATTCTAAAAAATTCAAAACATCCAATTTCCCCTCTTGACATGTATTGAAAACCCAGAATTCCCGTAAGTTTGAAGAAAATTGCTTTATTGACTTGAAATGCAGATCGAGGTTCAAAACCGGATGACTCACTTTTTCCGCCTTCTCTATCGCCCTCAAACTTGATTATACTCTGTCCAACAAAAATATGCAGTGTGGGCAAGATAGGACGTTTGCCTCGCATTCTGGCTACAGTGAATTGCATAAATCTGTCCTTCATTAAAGCTCTCACAGGGTTATCGTAGTGTTGATTTTAAATGGACCCTTTTTTTAAAGCTCTAAAATCAAAAGCACCTCAACAGAAACCCAAGGAAAAAAAATTGAACAAGTTACGAAATGAACAAGGGTAACTCTGAACGCACATCAATATTTAATGGGGGTTGAAATTGAATAGCACCACCAGCCATAGGCCACACTCAGATGTGCAGTCAATAGGACGTCGGGTCTGCGTCAGATGCAATCGAAAATTTATGGGCGCACAAACACTTTTTTATGGAGGAGTTCTTTCAATTTAGTATGGTACTGATTTTGAAAAAGCTCTCCCATAAGACGTGTACTGCATATTTTTGTTGGATGAAGCATAGAATTTCTAGTTCGATTTTTTAAGGAATCCAAATCTAGCCCATATGATAAATACAAAATGGCAATTAAGCTTTAACACCCATAGTCAGAGCTGGAGAGCCTGTTCTGTCGCTGAGTGTTTGTTTAACTTTATTAGGTTTATTATCTTAACCTAGTTTTGGGTAAGTCTAGGAAGGGTACAGGGCTTTGTACAGTGATATTTTAAGGTAATCCTAGCTCAAGTGAAGGTCAAATAGGTTGTTCATAATATTGTATACATGTACAGGTTTATTGCTGCCATAATAAGTGAGATGGAACTTTGAAAGGGAGTTATAGATTGAAGGTTATTGATTTGAAAACGATGGGAGAGTAAATATTACCTGATAAAGGGCGTTGTTAAAGGCAATGCACACATGAACTTCGAGAAAGTTTTCCAGCCAAGAGGTAATTTCGGAGTGGAAAAAAGTCGTCGGCAAACGATATGCACATACAGATTTTTTTTATCATCGGCGTAGAATGAAGACACAGCCCACGTCATTAAAGGCTAAAATAAAAAAAAAAATGAAAGGGCCAAGGTGGGTTCCTTGTGGGACACAAAATAGGATCTCAAGGTTATAAATTTGTTAACAAAAAGTTACGAAAAAAGAAAAAAAAAAATAGTAAGCACCATCAAAAGCTTATCTATATCTAATTGAATCTTGCGACTCTTAAATAATGTAAAAACCTAATTCCATATATATTCAGCAAAAATACAAAAATTAAAACGATTCCTTGAGGGCAAAATGAACCATCCAAATACAATATGTTGCGCACATGCCCAGCCATATGAGGCTTGACTGGATATAATAAAGACTATCTACTGCTCTGTCCATCACATTAACCATAAGGAATAAAAAAAACTCTATCCATGGTTATTCTAGACAAAACACTTATCGCACATCTTCTCGAGTGTCCTCGATACATAAAAAACATCTTCGACCATTGAAGGGTGAACCTTTTATCGTGCAATTAACTGTTTGTGTATGTTTCGTAACCATTCAACTTGACACACCCCCTTGAAGACTTGTGGGGTGTTTTGTGTTGTTGGCTTTTGGTCTTATCGATCTAACCACACCGAAAAGCAATATTCGTTTCAATTAACCCAATCACTTGAGAATTCCTCAGCTAGCTTACTGCGGGTAGTAAATTTTCGTTATGAAGAAAGGTCCTTTTTTTTTATTCAATAGACATATCCAACCACCCGGGAGAGGAGAGGCCTTTCCTAGGAGAAACCGGAAAAAATTGAGTCAAATGAGTCCCTTTGGGCGGGCAAACGATGAATAAAATTGAGTTAAGCACCAAAACCAGCATCAATTTAGAGGAACAATAAAAGGAAATGAGAGCGAATGCCATCCTGGGCCATTGGGAGCATTACTCTGCATCAAGGATACTCTCGATGAAATTAAGTTCATTTATTTAGCTTAACCATTATGAAGCAAGCGGATCTGTTGTACATATTCATACGGGCAAGCCTTGTCACAATTACCTCCGTAAGGCTCTGGAGCCATAATGTACATAGACTCAGGGCAACATATTTATTTCACGAAAGAGCAACAACAAAATTGTATACAGCTTGTTCGTGCGGCGATATATAAGCTATATTCATAGTGCGAGTGAGTTAAATTTATACTTGCGGTGTATATTTGTCTTCGTCATCATCATCATGGGCTTGACGGCAAGGATTTACGCTCCAGTGAAATATTATCCTTTGAAGAGAATATTTTCCTTCGATGGGGAGCATACAACAAAAACAACAAGACGAACCTACTTACATAGATGGATGAGGATGGAAGAGTTGGAAATTATTCTCGTGACATTAAGATGAATGTTCACACACTTACGAGCACATGTAATCAGGGTTAAATTAGTTCCACTGGCCATGCTTTTGTTTAGTCGAATTATATCTGGTTCAGCTGAAACGAAATTTAAAAGTTTTGCGTAAGTTTGTGGCATGGCGATTTAAATTTTTGCTGAAAATGTATATTAAATGAGCATTAAGAACTTGCCCTAGGGGGTTAAGTTTTAAAATGCAATTGTATTGTCCACGAAATGTGTGTGAAAAAAAAATCTAAGAAAATTAGTTTATTCTGTTTGAAAAAAAAAATTGAGACTAAATTTGTTGGGTCATTACCCATTGATTAAAATCTTCTAAAAACAATTGGATCTTTTTATAGCTTTTTAGCCATTGCTCCGAACATTGTCTCGTACGTTTAAGACGGTATCCATTTCAGAACGGATTTTCTCAAAAATTGTTAAATCTGAAACGGAATATTATTGCAATCACATAAAATATTACAGGTGTAAAGTTTAAAACTGTTACGAGGGCGGATCAATAAGTCCGTGACTTTTGGAATAAAACACAGATTTTTTGATAAAAAAATAATTTTATTTTTCAACGTAGTCTCCCTTGAGCTCTATACACTTTGTTCAACGCTTCTCCAATTTTTTATCCCTTCCAAAAAAAAATAATTTGTCGAGGTCCTCAAAATAGGCCCTTGTTTGCGAGATGACTTCATCATTGGAGTCAAATCTTTTTCCACCAAGCCATTTCTTCAGGTTTGGGAACAAGAAGTAGTCGCTCGGAGCCAAATCTGGAGAATAGGTTGGATGAGGGAGCAATTCATAGCCCAATTCATCGATATTTCCCATGGGAACTGCACATGTGTGCACCCTTGCATTGTCTTGGTGGAAAAGAACTTTTTTCTTGGCCAAATGAGGTCGGTATTTTTTCAAATCGTCATTGAATCGGTCCAATAAGTTGGCATAATATTCCCCATTGATTGTTCTTCCCTTTTGAAGGTAGTCAATGTGGATTATCCCGCGTGCATCCCAAAAAACAGTCGCCATAACTTTATTGGCTGACAAACCCACCTTGGCCTTCTTTTGCGCCGATTCACCCTTAGAAACCCACTGTTTTGACTGTTGTTTGGTCTCTGGTGTGTTGTGATGGATCCATGTTTCGTCCACGGTTACAAAACGGCGCAAAAACTCCTCCATATTGCGATTAAACAACGCCAAACCTTCCTGTGAAGTTGTTACACGATTGCGTTTGTGGTCGACTGTGAGCAAACGCGGCACCCATCTTGCGGAAAGCTTTCTCATGCCCAAGTGATCATTCAAAATTGAAACCACTGAGCCATGCGAGATCCCTCGGCTTCCACAATCTCTCGCACTTTCAATCTTCGGTCGGCCAACACCATATCGGGAATTTTTTCGATTGTTTCGGGTGTAGAGACCTCAACAGGGCGTCCAGGACGTTCGGCATCTTCAGTGCTTGTACGGCCACAACGAAATTCAGTAAACCACTTTTTTACCATTGAAATCGATGGTGCAGAGTCCCCATAGTATTTATCAAGCTTAGCCTTGGTCTCGGTAATGGTTTTTTTTTCGCAAGAAATAATGCACACGAAATTCACTTTTTTCCATTTTCTCCTCAAATTAGTGAGTAGTCTGATAAAAATAGCTGTCAAACACAAACTAACTGACGCAGCAAGTTTAAATTTTGACAGGAGTCAACTGACAGATGCCTGTTGACAGGAGCAGTGTTGCTGTTTCAGTAAAGAGGTCAGAAATTGAAAAAGTAATTCAGAAGTTCAAAAATTCAAATTGACCCGCCCTCGTATAAACTGTTATAGAAAATCGTATATATTTTTCTAAAATTTGAACGTTAAAGAATAAAAAAAATGAATTTCTTTCAAGGAAAGCGGTCTATCGGTTAAAGATCGAGCTGAGACACTTTGTAACGAAGCGTTATACTTTTTCTCCTACCGCCGGAAAAACACCCAACCCGCCGGAATCATTACGTTAAAATACCTGAAACCTGATCCGATGCCACCTTTCATTTTAAATCAATTACCGTATCGTCCTACCGGACCCTGGGTTGCTTCGTATATATTTATACTGTGCTACCGAACCCTGGGTTTTTATTCGCATCATACATCACACCGAACCCCCGAGATTATTTAATAACCTCCATCCATATAAGAAATACTGGCAACCAGATGTTGGATAAGATGAGCATGTGTGACGTTGTTGTTAGTTTGCTTAATTTTATCAGTTCACACTGCCTTTTGACTGATGTGGAATATCAGTACAAATTCGTCGTCTACCTTTGCCTGATATTTTGTACTAATTTAGTGTACACTAAGGGAGAAAACCACGCTGATTACATAATATTCAGGAACCGAATAATTCAATTAGCAAGTAGCAACACACTGGCGGGTACGAAGTGTACTAGATACTCGTAGTAGTTTCGAAAAACCGTTTTTGGTTCTGAACCCTTACCTGCCGCTTAATTTAACCTATCCCCCTCGTTTATTTCGACGCTCGACTTCATCTAAGTGTAACGTGGACAAGGCTTAGCCTAAACCGATTTTTCTTCTAGTGTTTTGCTAGGAGCAGGGCCGTATCCCAAATGATTATTTCTGTGTCTACCCTTCTTCAAAGAGCACCACAGAAAAACTTCTTAACGCGAACGAAGCCCCGATTTTTCCTCCGGTCTATTGATGGAGGCATGATTGATTGAACTTAAACCCGTATATGAAATATCATTTCATTCATTATATTCATTGTTAATTATACGAAATACTTTGTTAAGTAAATGATAAAAAGCAACTGAAAAATTGTAAACATTGTAAACAAAGTTGTAAATAAATAAAAATTCAATTGATTTGGAGTTTGGAATTTTTTACCCAAGTATTTTTGCTTTCTTTGGGACAAATCCTGGACACCGACGAGCCTACCTTAGTCTCGAATAAAAAACCATCACAACTTACCTATAGGCATTATTACTAGACCTAACAATTTGTGTTTGAGATACACAGTTTTTAACCCCAGAAAAGTTAACTAAATGTAGTCAATTTCTCTTGACATTTATTTTTTCATAAAATTTAAATAATCTTCACAAGGATATCCAACTTTATTGGAAATCATTTTATTTTATATCAACGGTCTACGAGTATATACTAAAACGCTTTAAAATTCTTACTATCAAATTAAGTTTATTTAACTTTAATAAAAAAATAATAATATACTAATTTAATAATTTTAACCATAAATATAATAAAATAAAACATTTAAAGCATTGTATTACTTCTAACGCTGATATTAATTAAAGTCTTTCTTCTTTTTTTTTAGGTAAGCTTATTGCTAATACCGATGATGATAATAACGGTAAGCAATCGATTTAAGATACATTTTTTTCCAAAATATCTCACAATTCGTCGGCCGCGATGAGTTTTTCTAAATAGTTCTGAGTTATTTTTTGGCATCTAAAGTCTAAAAACCTGTTTGTTTTATTAAAAATGCTATTTAGTCAAAACAAATTACGAAGGGATGAAAAAGGTAACACAACTTAAAAAGCATTGACCAGAATTATGATGTAAGAAAATGGAGTCAAAAAAAAAAAAAAAAAAAAAATTAAACCAAGTCGAGACCGACAGAAACAGAAACCATTTTTAGAAATTGAATTGATATAAATTGAGTTCTGTGTGAGCGCCAATTACATATCATTTCTTAGTGTACAATGTGATACCCAAAGTTGCATAAAATAGGTATTAATTTATAATGGGGAAAGCAATTCAATTATCTTACAAAACAATATAAATACAATTTATTAAGGGTAGGAACACAATTTTTTGTAATTAGTGCTGGCATAGCTGTTTTGCTTGTTTATATTTATTTATTAAAAATAAGCTTTGATGAATTTTCTCTTGGCACTGGAGGAGCTTTGTACTCGTCACTCTTAATATTCAAAAAAAAGCTCAAAGTTCTTATAAAAAGCTTTTATGAACTTTAACAATAAAACTTGAAAGCTTTTATAAGTTCACGAAAGCTTTTTTCAACTTCATGAGCTTTAGGCATAGGGTGTGCTATGGTAATTCAAATGAAAGATGTTCTTAAAGAATAAAGATTTGTTATCTAAATAAATACATACGTGACATATAAAAACTCAAAAAAATCAAAGCTAAAGGGTGGGTTTCTTTTTAAAAATGCAATAAAATGAACAAAATAAAATTTTTACTTAATTAGTAAAAACAAACATTCTAATTAATTATGGTCGTGCGCCTTCCATTGCTGACTCAATTAATATTTAAATATCCGAGATCTTTGGGCAGAATTCTCCTCAGACTAGTCCGTGAAATGTTCATCTGTTGATATTGATGGCGAGTTTATGTTCGTGAAGTGAGTCTCCCACTCTCGTCTGTGCACAACGTACTATGAAGGGGACCATGAGCGTTGTCCACTAGCAATACATCTCACGAACTTTTTGCACAAACTTGCCTATAACAGATGCGGTGAGTGCTTTATTTCGGCCAAAACTGGATGAGGTATGATACTGATTTCTGTCAAGATTTCGAGCGGAAACAGCTGTCAACGTGAAAATAACTTATGATTCAAAGGGAAACCACTAGATGGCCCACTCTGTATTGCTAATATTGCAAACAGTGAAAGAGATACAGTTGAATTCAACCCTTAAAGCAATTCTCAAATTGATTCAATAAAAGGAATGTTTATCAGTTCATCCTTGAGAAAAACTTCCGATGTACTATTGAGTGCAGAGATTCATTTATGGTTTGGAAATATGTTCATATTACGTTTTGTAAGATAATATGATTCAGATTGTGCCCATTCTTTGCTTCGATCTAAGTTGCCCTTTACAGAGCACTTTCAATATTTTTGCGACTTTAGATACTATAAGGCAAGTTATGCATTCGTAAAAATAATCGAACTCGAGATTTTGATCAAAGTTGACATTACGATGATAGCGAAGACCAAAAAAGTGGGTCTCGCAATTCTGTCTGTCTGTCTGTCGGTTCGACTACAGCCTAAACGGCTCGGCCGATTTTCTTTAAACTTGGTAGATATCATTTTTAATTTTTTCCCCCCACACGTTATTTTTTTTTTTTTTTTTTAAGACAAAAAATAACGGTACCTGCCATACGATTTTTTTTCGAAATTTTATAATTATTTTTTTTTTTCTCGAAAGCTGTTCCACAGATTTTTTTAAAGAAAATTCAAAAAATTTCATTTAGTTAAAGCTAGGTAATGGTGGAAAAAAATTTTCCAAAAAATGGTTATTTTTGATACCCCGCTTGGAACCATTTTTTTTTGTTTTTGATTTCCTCAAAAACGGTACCACCGATTTTAATTTTTTTTAAGTTAAGGCTTCCCAGCAGATTCAATATTGTTGTGTATTCAAATTTTCAAAACATTTTTTTTTTTTGGATTTTTAAAAAAATAAAAAAAAAAATTTTGGAAACTCAATATTTCGAAAACCCCATGCTCGATTTTTTTAAAACTTGATAAATAAGAGTTTTTTAATGTAAATTATAAGATGTAAAAAAAAAATATTTTACCTTAAAATAACGGTACCCTCGTATAAATGTTAAAAAATGGTTTTCGAAAATCGTATTTTTCTCGAAAACGGTTCCGAGAATTTTGTTAAAATTTTTTTACTTTTGATTAATTTTTACGATCTATAATCAAATAAAAAAGAATTTGAAATCAAGATATTACTGGCTGTACCTAGCATAGAACCATTTTTTTCAAACTTAGAATTTCTCATAATCGATGAAACGGATTTTAATGAAATTTCTTATAGAGAAGCTTCTAAAAAGTTTAAAAAATATTGTATTTCAAAACTTAAAAAAATTATTTTTCAGTTTTTGATATTTTATATATTTTTTTTTTTTTGAAAACTCGATATCTTAGAAACGGCTCAATATTTTTGTTTGTAAATTTAGTTCTTATTTGAAAAATGATAAAAACTTTAAATTCGCGTAGCAAAATTTTTTCTTATAAATGTTTTAAAAATTTTGTATTTAAAAGCTTATTTTTTTAAGAATCCAGTACAGACTTATAATTTTTGTTCTTGCATAAGCTAATATTTGCTTAAATTATATGCTTGAACTATGAATTATGCTTATGAACAGTTTTTCCCTAATAACATTCATGTTTGAAATTCTTAGCCGTTTACATAAGAGCAAGTTCGTGCGACCCAGTCGTGCATTTTATTTTTTTAGAATTTCAAGTCCCAGCGCCCCCACATCTCAGATATTGGCCCTAAGCCGTTGCACGGTTCTTGGCTAATTGGCATACACCTTACTTTTTAGCTATCCCCAAAGAAAATAAATCTAGAGCCCTTAAATCCGGTGAACATCAGATCACAAAAATTTCCCTCAGGAGAGTTAGGGCTCCATCTTGTTAAAACCACAACTCTGAATCGTTCGCTACCTCGGGGCCTAAACATTTTTCTATAATTGCTGCTCGATATTGAAACTATAAGCATTAACCACAACTGCTACATTTTTTGAAAAAGTTTGGACGTTTCTGGTGTTAGTCTACATTTTATGTACTGTGCATCTAAGAGGGTACATTTGAAGTTCAAAAATTATTTTTGAATTATCGATTTTGTTAATTCACATTACGGGAGGGAGGTGAAAATGGGCCTCATCGTTCATTATGAGTTTGTGAATGAACTCGTTGTTCTCACAGAACCATTCTTCAAAACATCGAGTATACTGAATATGTATCTACTTGTGAATGTATTCTTGTGAATCATTTGCTTTGAACTCATTAACCAGTAGAATCCTATATGGAAAAAGGCATAGAAAATTCTTTGCAAACCGCCCATACATCAACAACTGCTGAACACACGAAAGATCACAGGCAGTCGCTTTGTTGCTAAACACTGGACCAATCGGTACAATGTTTGAGCACTAGGAGCATTTCGAACATCTTTGTGTCTGAATAATGAAATGTCGACTTTCAAAATAAAATTTAACAACTTTGGCTCTTTGTTTAATCTTTCTATCATAAATTTCCCAAGTTTTTCAAAGTAAATTTTAAAAATTTAACTTGCAGTCGTCAAAAACCTATTGCGACTTTTTCCGAATCCAAATCGAGATCATGCCGCACTTCAAATCACCCCTTCCACATATTTTTCAGAAAAACATATTCAAGTAAACTCACCAAATTTTCTAATTTTAATCGAAGTCATTAGAAAAGTTTTAGAATTCTTCCTGTTTTTACTTTTATATAACAAATGTAAAGCCATTTGTGTCTTCTTTTTAGACTTTAGCCTTATGTAAAGTGGACGTACAGATGCACACACTGATAAAAAGAGTAAAAGTTTCCATTTTTGGATATTTTTATCATTGTTCTGATAAGTTTTATGTATTTTGTATACACGAAACCGGTACTTGCCCTATAAGCAAGTCAGAATTGTTTTTAGAAAACAGACATTCATTGATTATTTTCGTAAGTATTTTAGTGCAACCATTTTAAGGCGGAAATTTTAGAATTTTTTCATTTTATCGCTTCCTTGAAACGCATCAAATTTAACAGTCCCAAAAAGATTATCAGGTCTATTACAGAATTCGAAGAATTTTACTCTCGGTGAGTTGACTCGATCCGTTGACCTTTCGCATCCGCTGTTAAATTGAATTATGAAATCCGCCGGATGAACTACATACATTGTCGATTCCTAAAATTACCTTATCATTTATAAACTTTCGTATCGACACTGACAGATACAGACATTTAGTTAACGATCAACTAAATCAAGCATCGTTGTGCATGGTTCGATGGTTAGTACTTGGATGGAGGACGGTTCAATACCAACCGTGTTTTTTTTTTTTTTTTTTTAGATTTCAGACTTTACATTTTTGTGCTTTCTATTGTTTATTTTTATTTTAATCAAAAATTCACTTCAGATTCGTCTCGAAATTGGTGGGAATGTAAAATGATAGAAGTTGTATGGAGTGCGAATGGATTGCGAATTCAGTAATACCATATAACTTGAACAAAGTGTCGGTAATGCAGGGATTGTTCCCGATATTCGTTCAACTTTCATTCGTCGGATTCAGTAATAGCAAAGTTTTTGAAATTAATTGAAACTGTCACTTTAGCTCATTCGCCGACTTCTATAATAAGGGTGTATATATGATCATGTTTCCAAAAGTGAATTAGCCATTTTGGAATCTTTAAAAAATGAAAAAAAAATAGAAAAAAACATCTAGCATTATACATAGTCTTATTTTCATACTTACTTTTTTTTTAAAAGTTCATAAATTTAACTTTGTTTTAACTTTACGACGAATTTAACTAATGATCGATTAACTTCGTCGTAAAGTTAAAACAAAACAAAAATTGATATTAGCTGTGAAAATAGCTTAAAAAGATTTATTCGCAGTTCGCAGCTCATGTGCTTAGCACTTTAATGATAATTGCCAAAGAAAACAACAACAATAATAAGTGAATATTTCACTTTTACTGAGTTCATTAAAAATTGTATCCATGACTGAAACCATTTCATTTTTTTACGACAATTTTACGACCGTCAAACACAGAGTTCAAAAATCTCGAAATTTCATTTTTGTTTGGAACTGGGTATTTTAGGATTTAATATTAAACAAAAACAAACATCCAGTCAATCAAACAAACACTTTCCGGGGATCAATGCATTCAGAAATCGTGTGGCATTAATGACCCCCCCACTCAGCCATAAACGATATGACAACGATGCAGTTAGATAAATACATTTTAACTGACAGGTTGTCAGGGTAATAAAAACACCCAAAGTTCCTTGAAAATAGAAAATAAAAAAAGCACACAAAAATCTTCTAGAATCAAAGAGACAACACAAATAAAAAACAAAAATTACAAAAGCAATCAAAGAGACTCACCTTCTGAAAATACTCTCGGCCAAAACAAACAGACCTTACTTTTGAAAATTGTAAATGAAAACTGAAGGCACACTCATAATCTAGACAAGAAGATAATGATGATGAAATTATTTATATTTCACCCAGTACTTTTCCTAACAGACATACAGGAAGGGGACTAACAAGATGAATGTCCTTCAAAAAGATGGAAGGACATTGCAAACTGTTAAATAAACAAAACAAAAATCAAAATTTATCCCTGCTAGTTCTGGTGTTTGTATGCATTCAGAATTAAAATCCACTCTTGCTTTTCGTCACTTAAAAGTAATACGGAAATCCAGTATCCAAGGTTTCAATATCCTTAAGAGTATCTAAAGTTTCTTGCTCGAAATTCGAATACATGGAAGAAATGGAGAAATTCTACACGAGTATCTTCGGTTTTGGCCAAGAAAGTTTTAACCGCTTTCTTTGGATTTTTTTTTAAAGTTGGTCGGGTGATATTCTCAACGTCATAGTCTTCGTCGTTTCTTTCCATGTTTTCCTGGTTAAGGACGCTTAACGAGCGGTTTTATCTCACTCCCCCTGCATGGTTTCTTTATGTTCTGCTAGATTCCTCCACACATTTTATACGACGTCTTTTTGTTTTAAATCTTCCCCTGGGCATAGTCCTTCACCGTTTATTTCGTCCCTCAAGTTTGATAAACGACCCGACAAATGAAATATATGTATGTATACAAAAAATCAAATTGCTCATATATACAGGGTGACTCGTATAATAACAAGATTGAAAGGAAATAGAGTTCTCCAAAACAAAGCAACAAAATGTCTACTTAAGTTATTTGGTTCCCTATTTAATTTATTGAATTAAAAGAAATGCACAGCTGGGTTGCACGAACTTGGTCTTATGATCAAGAAGTTTTAAGAAGCGCTTGCATCACACAGTGCCATGATTCTCCTGTAATTCAGAGCCGAAATTATTTTATGGGACAAATCTTCTTTCGCACTCGTACAGAGTTCTCTAAGATCTTCAATTACACAAATCCGCTGTCCCTGATAGTATCTACCCTATAGTTTTAAAGTGGTATTCTTCAACGCTGTCAAAATCATTGCTTAAGCTGTTCCGTCAGTCCTACTCTCCTGGTTTCTTTTGGTGTGGATAGAAAACAACATCTGTCCAGTCTGTCCCTAAAAAAAGCAAATCTTCTTCCCAAGGTATTGATGAATCTCTTCTTCATTGGATTAGAAACAACCTTTCGAACCGCTCAATACAAGTTGTGTTCGACGGCTTTAAGTAAGAAGTTCATAAAATAAATGCTGGTGTGCCACAGGGCTCCGTTTTCTCTCCGGCTCTCTTTCTCACATTCATCAATGATCTTTTGTCTGAAACTTCTAACCCATTCATATTCTCATATTCGTTGCCAGATGCATGTCCTTTTTCTTAGGATGTGGATGAAGAATGGTAACGTATGATAAGATCATTAAATTCTAATTTCGATTGCACTGTTCAATGGGGAACCATATACCGCGTAAAATTTAATGCTACAAAACCTCAATGCTGTCTTCTGTCGTTAAAGCGACTTTTTTAAAATATCAGATTAAAAAAAAAATGTTTAAAAAATTAAATAAATTAGGTAAATTTGACTTAAACTTACTTACTTCGTGGGGGGGTTCATATGCCAATGGAACTGTTCATTAAACAAAAAATGTTCATTGAATCAATGAATATTTTTCATTAATCAACGAATCTTGAAATAATTTGCTATGATTTATTTTTTTTTTAATTTTGCGAGTACTAAAGGGATAATGGCTATATTTGTTTAGGCACAATGCGAGCGTTAAGGAAAGTACGATAGGACGATATACAAGGATATAACGATGCAAATTGGTTTTGAATTTCTGGAGATCCCAATAGGGGGAAATACTGAGCCGTTTTAAGAATTCATGTAGTGCGGCTAGAAAAAGAATCTCTTAGATATTAGTCCCGAACAAAAATTGACGAAATTCAATTTCTTCTGCGAATCACCCTATTTTATAGAAATTTCTGAAGGACTATTCTGGCGGGAGACTTAAAATAAAAAAACAAAAAACTGATGTACATCGTATGTTTAGTTGGCTTGTGTTTGCTGTACAATTTTGCCATCAAGGAAATGTCCTTAGTATGACTTGCACCATTCTTTCTCATCCTTATATATAGTGTAACGTACTCGTATACTGTCACCGAGTATAAATGATGCAGTTATCTTCCTGCAGCTTCGTGTTGTAAATATATACTTAAATGTGGATATATATCTCTGTCTAAGGAATTTATTTCTGTTTTTTTTTTGTATTGTTTTTATTTCTCTCATCGGAGTGTATCTATGGTCGAATGACCATTTTGCCTCGACAATTTTGATGAAATATAAACAATTTTATTTTGACTGCTTGTTAAACTAAAAAAGAAAAAAAAATGGCAATAATAATACGAGTATGTAATAACTTTGAGTTTTGTAAATTTTATTAGAATTATCTAAAGACATACGAAATATTGTTATCCCTCTTTAAAGATTGATTCAAATAGCACCTATTTTAAATTTTTAATATTTTTTTTAATGATATTAGTATTAAGGATATTTGGGATATTAAAATAATAATAATTTTAAAAATAATTTTAAGAAAAAAATTTTGTTCGCCAACTTCAATTTTTTTTTTGATGTACGAAGGAAAATTAAATTTCCAAAAAAAATATTGAGCCGTTTTTGAAATATCGAATTTTCCAAAAAAAAAAAAAAAAACGTGTGGGGGGAAAAATTTAAAGTGATATCTGGCCGAGCAGCTTAGGCTGTAGTCCAACCGACAGATAGACAGACAGAATTGCGAGACCCACTTTTTTAGTCTTCGCTATCCTCGTAATGTCAACTTTGATCAGAATCTCGAGTTCGATTTTTTTATGAATGCATAACTTGCCTTACAGTACCTATAAGTCGCAAGTAATGTATAATCTTCACCTTAAAACTTTACTTGGAACCAAACCTGTATTTTTTTTTTATTTCTTAATTTTGACGATTTTTTTGTAAATGGGTTTAATTTTTGTGCTTTCTTTACAAAATTACTTTCATTCCTCAAAATTTCATTTGAATCGTTCGTTATGGTTCGTGGTTGTTTTTTTATGTACTTTTTCCCGCTCTCCCATATAAATGGCTCAACTTCCCGTCGCGGCGCACGTTGCAGACTTTCATTCTAGTTAATTCTGGTATTCGAGTGATACTCTCTTTCTTATCTACGGTTATCTTATGTCTGTCATCTTGTTTCTGCTGGTTCGGGAACTAATTTCTCTCTAAAATTTAGAATTCGGAACGGGAATTGTAGGAAGTATGTCCCTAGAGGCACTTCAAAGCAGCAGGCTAACCTCTTTAATACATCAGCAGGCGCTAGGCCTTTGGTGTCATTTAAAATAGAAGGTGTGAACGCTCTGTCAAATCAACACGTACTGAAGTCGCTGGAGGCAATTATGATAATTGACTTAGAAATAAGACGCCTTTATACTTGTGGAGGATAGCTCTTATAAGATGTAATTTTTGTTTCAAACAAAACCTGTTACAATAATTGATGAAGGAACATTCGAGAAAGTAAATGAGTTAACTGATCAAATAGTCTTGACTCGTCTGCCACTGGAATTGAATTGATAAAACTAAATTCAATGTTGTCGTCTTACTCGGACCATTAAAGGGTTCTTTGTGTCTATCCGAGCAGCTCTACTTGTAAAATTTTCAGTTGAAGTTGAATGTGAACTATTATGATGAACTAATATTATAATTAATAGGGGAAGGTGGCCTTAAATGGCACCCCCTAAGGAAAATGTGTCATATCTCGCAAAAATGTGACATTTAATTTTAAATTTTTCTTGGACGGCATTTAGGGCTTTTGTTAATGCATTATCAGTCCAGGACTGCCTTTCTGTACACCGTTTATATTTTCCAACCATTTTCACTATAAAGAAAATGAAAATGTAAGGGTAAGTACAAAATGGCACACTATGTCATTTTAGGCTAGTGCTTAGCAGGCCATTTTGCCCATTTAGGGTTCTTTTATTTAAGTAACACACTGAAATAGTTATAGGCCAACTAATTTCAGTAAATTAATAAAAAATACTTAATACTTAGATGTATTTACTGTTTTCTCCAAAATTAAATGTTTCTTATAATTTTTTTTTGTCAACAAACTTTTTACAACATTTTGTTGGTTCTACTTTTGTAGATGGCTAGAGACAGTTTGATCTGTAAAATTTCAAACAATAGCTTGAAGCTGCTAATATTTCGTTTATGTCAGTGATGCCAGATAAACTAAAGAATTGTGTTACCAAAACCTTCTAATTCTGTTCGATTCTACAATTTCTAGCAAGGGGGCCATTTTACCTTGGTGGGCCGTTTTAGGCCATCTTTCCCTAATATCTTTTTTTTTTTTAATTTGCGTGCACAATACGGATCATGGCTACCGTTAAAATCTTTGAACACAATGCGAGCGTTTAGGAAAGTTGGAGAAGACTTATAAGAAGATTCGCGATGCACATTGGTTTTGAGTGTATGAATATCGTTATATTGAGCTAGATAATGAAGTCCGGTAAAAGAAAGAATCTCTGTATTTAACAGTGGCCGGCAGCTTGGCTCAAGCATATCAACTATTGGACATTCCCTGAAGCGCGAATATTACGATGGAATTGTATAAGGTGAACTGGATTGTAACTCATTATAATGTCAGTTGGTCTTGGTGTTTGTAAATTGTACTGCGCTGAAGTCTTGGATAGAAGAACAAGGCCGTCTACTACGAAATTAAAACAATGTGGAGTAGCATGGAATGCTTCATTACAAGTTAACCATTTAGATTTATATATTTATTAACATATTGCTCTTGAGTGCCAGCATGTACACATTAGAGTTTTCGACAATTATTTCGATAAATCTTTTGTTGCTCTACGTGGTATGCAAGCATTACAAAATTAAATTGAAATTTTTGAAGAAATTTTGAAAAGTTAAATAAAATTAAACCAAATATCCACTAGTCATGGGGGAATGCTATTATTTTCTAAAAGGCTCAAATTTGAACTGATATTGGTGGCTTCAAAAAATTATAATTTTATAATTAATGGTCCAAACTTCAAGGTTTTTTTTTTTTAAATCAAGTTTGAGTATTAGGCTCCATTTACTAATAAACATTTTTGTGAGGTGCCAAAATTGTCATACCAGAGCGTAAATTCAGTGTATTTATTTTATTTTTTGTTTTACGAAAAAAGTTGAAATTGAAATAAGAAATTTTCAAAAATAATATTCTACAAGAGTTATTGCATTGTTTTAAAAATAAGGCCTTATTATCCCAAAATGTAGCCCGCACTTACACTTGGCCTATAATTAACTAATTTTTCTTATCAAAACTCTAAGAACGGTTTTTTTTTTAGATAATTAAGCGTTTTACTAAAGGTTCTATGGAAGATAGATATCTATAACTAAAACCACGAGGGAACCCCTGAAAAACCTTTAATCGGTTCAACTTTAGATAGATAAACATACAGAATTGCGTGACCTACTGTTTTTCGTATTGTCTACTTACGTAATGTCAATTTAAAAAAAAATGGAGTTTTGGCTTTTTTCAAAACTTACCATAGAGTATGTACACGTGTATTGTGTATCGCAAAAAAAAAAAAATAAGTTTGAGTTCCATGACTTTATTCACACCAAGTAACTTATGCCTTTGATCTTAGCCTTGAACCACAAGAGCAAGTTCGTTCGAAACAATTTTGTTTTTAGTCTAACCTTTTATGTCTAGAAATATAAGGTTTAGGTATATGTTATTCGAAACAACAACAACCGCCTCCTTCTCCCCCTCACACTCGGGTAGTCTACGAAATAGTTTTCAAAAATACTTTAAGGCAGTAAAAATGTTTGGTTATTCAATACAAACAAATTTACGATATTACTAATTGGTCTTCAGTTCCAACGCTTGTCTTTGTCGATATCCCTGATGTCAGCTATTTGGAGCCAGCAAATAGCAAGTGTACTGCAAGAACACTTGGCCGTAACTTTTACTCTGTCAGATAGTGTTGTAAATTCTCCTGTACTCGAACGCATTAACCAATTGATGCGCTGTTGCAGTTCCATAATTTCTCAAAGAATTTGATGTTCACAAATTTGCTGACTCTATTAGTATCCCTAATTTTGTTGTGGATGTCTTACTCTACTGTCCTCTTTTTGACTGGATTGAAATCTGCTCTTACTCAACAAGAACCTAAAAAACGCGAATCTCCTTCGCCATCTCACTATCGTCGAATTGCTTTTGAAAAAATTTGCATGAAGGTACTCGTATCTTATCGAAATCACATTGATTTGGTTTCGATGAATCTCCTTCGTTGGATAAGAAATTACTTTCTGAACTGCTTAATACGAAGTTTTTTAATCTGATACTGTTAAAATAAATGCTGGTGTCCCACAGGGCTCCCTTGAGTCTCCAGTTCTCTTTATTATATTCAGAAAAGTGTCTTTGTTTTGTTCTATTTAACTTGTTTCCACAACTTTTCATATTCGTCTATATATTCACATTATGGTCTTTTGGGTGTAGATCTTCAACGACAACATTTGATAAATCTATTAAATTTTGATCTGAAGAGAGAGAATTTAATTTCTAAGGCTTCATGGAAGTCGAAGATCTTAGCAGCTGGTTTAAATAATTCTAAATAACCTTCTTGTTTCCGTTGAAGAAGAATCCATCTACATGTCGCTTTTTTTGAGCGGAGCACATATTCTACTTCGCCAAAAGTGCTGTCAAGTATGCTGCCACCTATGCACGAAATTCTAGCCAACTCCAACTCTTCTACTTTTATTACGCGCTCTCGAATGATCATCACTTTACCTCTGAATTCAACTTAGGGTGCACTGTTACGAGTATGTACAGAGAATGATTCTTCAGCCCTACAATACGAATGTGAAATGTCTCACTTTATCTGTACTTCCCTGCCTCCCATTTGGATATACAAAACTTAAAACCGAATGTACATCAGTATCCTTTTAAATCCTTTGTTGTTTTCATTGCGCTCACATTGCAAATTGCTCTTAAGGTAATCAAAACCCCTTTACTGCGTTCACAAATAAAAAAAATATATATGTACCTTCATCCCATATTTTTTTGGCCTTACAAGAATTTCTAGCGAAAGTTCTTTTTTTAAATGAAACTAAACAAGTTGCTCCTTAAAGACACGTTCTTGTACGTTAGAAAGCTGTATTGATTTAACCTTTTAAATTTATCATATTGAAACAGATAAATAATTCCTACAAATTATAATTGGACACGAAATATATAATTTAAGGTAAATCTACTCTTCCAAAGTCCGAGACTGAGAACCTAACGATAAGACACAAAATTAAAAAGTCAACCCATATTGTTCCCACAAGTTTTTATTTATCCCAAAAACAAATAAAAAATCACTGAGAGAAAAGAAAAACATTTTCTTTTATTTTTTTCTTTGCTTAGACTCTTTATATAACCTTTAAACATGTTAAATAAATTTTGACCTTTGTTTTATTTTTTTTGTTTTTTCGAAAGTTCATATACCCCAAGATTTTAAACAAAATCAAATCAACCCTTTTCGTATGGATTTTAAGTTAAATAAAAAAAAACAGCACTACGAGTGTATCAGCTTGATTTTTAAAGTAATCCGAACTATTGTCCTTTGTAACATACCATTGAAAAACAGTAAAGAAAAGGCCCAAATTCCTAAGGTGTAACTTTTGTCCATAAATATTCCTTCGTCATGCTCCCTCATCGAACAAATCAGCCTCTAGTTGAGTATAGCTAAACTGTACTCAGAAACTCCAACAACAAGAACAAAATATCTTGAAAGCATAAGACTTACAAAAACGGAACAGGAACCTTTTTCATTTCCTATCAACCGTAATCCCAAAAGAAAACACTGCATTACCAACCACACACACACACACTTTTCCTGCTGTTCCTTATTGATCACAAAAAAAAAAAGAAAAAAAAAGAAAGGATAATGGTTCATGAAACATACCTTCACTTTACAAAGGTATAAGGTATATTATATTATATTATCTTGAGCCAGTGGCATAGGTATTCCAGCAATATGACGTTAATGCGGCACGTTTTCGAGATGATAAGTTGGAACATATGTATGTGTAGTCCCCTCGTCGTAGGAGAGACCCCAAAGGCAAATCAATTAAATATACTCCTCTTGCATTGACAAGGACTCCGCATCTTGAACATGAACCCACAGAAGCTTAGAAGTAGAATATTAACGCAGGTTTTTTTCCCTGGTTTGGTCTGTTGCCTTTTCTTCCTGTCGAGTTATGAAACACAAGTCATCTAAATGCTCATCCAGTTCCCTTCGTTCCCAATGAATTTTGTAAGCCGGGCACGCAACCCTCAGACCGTTCTTCTTCTTCTTCTTCCCTAAGCATTTTTCATGTCGAAAAAGTAATTATTCCTGTCTAATTCGCATTAAGCTCTAGAATGGGTGGCCAACTACACAAAATCCTGTGTGCCACGCCTCATCCAATGGTACATCACTCCTTCATAGGGAAAGGTACTGCAATAGAAGGACAAGATCTGGAAACAGGCAAAGACATTAGTTAACATTTTTATTGGGAAAAAAAAAACAGAAAAGAAAAACACCAAATGTCCTTCACCCAGGAAAAGCAGAGCCATCATTGGGTAATAAGAGGAAGCAAGTCTCTGGGGATGGATGGTTTGGAGAGGGGGTGGTCGGGGACAAGGGAGGAGTAATGAGCACCTTGAAAAATAAGGACCGCGAAAAAACTTTCAATACCACTCTGCGAGCGGAAGAAGACGAATCGAATTTCCTCCTTCTGGGTCCGGTGAGTTCTGCAAAAAAGGAAATGCAAAAACTTTATGTGCCGCCCTTGGTTCTACCGGAAAGATGGAAAGAAAAACGAGGGGGCGAGAGTGGTTCATCATCATCATCATCAAGTTTACCAATGCCATTGCCATCATCATCCTCAGTTTCAGTTTGTTAGCAGCAACCGCGCCGCAACCAAGATAAAAATGTTTCGCCAAGTATTTTCTAAGAAACCTTAAATTCTTTTCTCTATTTTTTCTTTTTTTTTTTTTTTGCTGCAGCCCGTTTAGCCTTACTTCCTGCTGACGAACTATTCCAGCAGAATCCATTCCAGCTTTGAAGGGCAGATCTGTAATTCTCTAGGACAAAAGTGTTATGTAACATATTTTGCAAAAAGTGGTTGGAGAAAAAAGAACTGCGTTTTTCTGCAAAGCAAGAGAGATTATCGAACTCTCTCTCTCTGTATACATATACGGTTATGTATCTTATGTATATTTGGCATTTTATCTCTCGCTCTCTGCTGAACTTGCAACATGAACTTGAAAACCAAGTCGAAGTACACCCTCGAGTGGTTGTGACGAGAAAACAAAAACAAGCTTTTTTGTTATCTTCGGATGACGTAAATGACCTCGAAGCGAGAGCCAAAGAGAGATACATTCGCCGGGATAAGATCCGACAAACTACGAGCGAGACGGCAAAAAAGTGCGCAAAGTAAACACACAAAGAAGAGCTTTTGTGTAGATATTGTTGTTGTTCTTGCCAAACAGGTTGTTGTTTACTTCGCTTGGCGTTTGAATGTATACTTTCTGGGGCAAAATGCCTGGGATATACCTAGTTGACGTATAGAAATTCATCTTTTAGTACCTATCTTAACAATAGTTCTTATGAATGCATGAAGGGCATGTGATAGGCTTGAGCGGATGATTATGGGATTTTCAATTTTGAAGGCGTTCTTTTTTTTTCTTGCAATTGATGTGATGTAAGGAGAGATTTAAGCACTTGGGCTTTTGAATAAGAATATGGTGGCATTTTCCCCCTTTTTTTGTACCCTTTTCAAGTCGAGTCATAAGCAAGTCCTTCAGACTGCACAAAAAAAAATAAAAAAAAAAAAAAGTTTTCGATGTGATAAACTGCGGGAAATACGTGTGGGTACGAGTATCGCATTTATATGAAAGCATTCTTCGGCGAATGTGAATCGCTTTGCCATGGAGAAAGGTAATCTGATCATTTTCACGTTTCGATAGTGGAAAATAATATCGCATGGTGGTGATGCTGGTGGGCGTGTGGTTTATTGATATATTTGATGTTGGGACTTTTGGGCTTATCCACACACGAGAATGTGTGTAGTTTGAGATTAGAAGTGGATCAATGAGGCTTTAGAGGGTAATAAAAGATTGTCTGTGTGTACATTGAACAGGTTTCTAAATTACAAGGACATTTTTTTCTTGCAAATGGAACAACTGTGGGTGTTTTGACAAATGATCATTGTCAAATTTAATGGTTGCTCTTCAAATAGAATAGATATCGATTAGATTGTCAGTTTTATGTGCCTTTTGGACAAAATGGTTATATCAGTAAAATATATTTATTTTTTTTTTTTTTTGATACAGGGTGCGGTTACATAACTTACTGCTTTCAAAGCGTAAGCATTTTTCAAAGTAGGTCTTGATTGTAAATACACGCGACTGGCTTGAAGTGAAACAAAACTCTTAGAACCACGCCTATCGGAATGAAACAACTTGCGCCCCCTTAAAACCTCTACAGTCTGATTGACTTCGTTTCAAAAAAAAGAACTATTAACGAACGGAACAGAAATGATAATTGCTGGTTGACATATGTATTTCCCACAAGCAAAAATAGCCTTTTTGGAATAATCATTTCGCTTGATATGCTTAACCTTGTGTACACGCAATAATGTTTCTGTGATTCATGTGGTGTATCCCTGACAAAAATTAAGTTGCAAAACGTATAGTTTTTTCGCGGCCATTTTGGGATGGCTTAATGTTATGAAGTAGGCTTCTTGTGCGGTACAACCAAGAACACTTACCTTTCTGTATCATATTAAGTAGGAATAACCGCAGAACAAATACGGACTTCCTCACTGGTCCTTGAAACTGAGAAGACACCTTGCTATTCTTGCACTGAAAATAAATTCCTAGGTAATATACAAAAACGTTTTGTTGACCTTTAACAAAACAAAACTTTTTGTGATGTTAACAAAATGTTTGTTGTATCTACAAAATATCTGTTTTGTAAATGTTTGTCAATATCACAAAGTTTTTGTTAATTTTTTTTTGTCAATTTAAGAAAAAAATGAAAACATTTTTGTTAAAATGACAAATATTTTGTTTTAAGGTTGAATTATTTTGTAATATTGATAAAATAATATTACCAGATAAATAAAACTATTTAGTAAGGAAACCAAACAATTTCTTTTGTGTATGATATAGTTCACATTTGGTTTTTGTTAAAAAATCGATGTAAGATTAACTGAACTTAATAAAAATTGCGTATTGTCCATACGCCCTCACAGATGGTTGCATGTGAGATCGTAGGGACGAAACGCAATTTTTTGTCGACTTAAATCCCAAAAAAAAACTATTTTGACAAAATTAATTTTGTTTTTTGTGGATTCGACAAAAAAAATTTGTAAAATTGACAAAATATTTTGTTGAATTGACAAAATATTTTGTTGAATTGACAAAATATTTTGTTAATTTAACAAAATATAACAAGAAATTTTTGTTAATTTAACAAAATATTTTGTTAATGTAACAAAACAATTTTGTTAATTTAACAAAACAATTTTGTTAATTTAACAAAAAAATTTTGTTAATTTAACACAAAAATTTTGTTAATCCGATAATAATAAAAAAAAAACAATAACACTAGCAAAAAAATTGTTAATACAACAAAAGAATTGTTAATATGACAAATTAATTTTGTAAATTCTACGAAATTTTGTCATTTTGACAAAATATTTTTGTTATTTCAACAAATTTATCTGTTAGCATAACAAAATAATTTTGTGGATACAACAAAATATTTTTTGTTACCTCAACAAAATTCTATAATTTTTGTGAATTTGATAAAACTTTTTGTTGGACGTATATTGACAAAATTTTTATCAAATCAACCTAGATTTTTATCATATATACCTAGATTATATTTTCAGTGTGGTGACCAATGCTACAGGCAGATTCTGTAATTCGAAAGCTTGGGACATGAAATTATGTCCAAACGGATCAGTCAATTTTCTTTTAACTTAAAAAACACCTTTTCCTGATTATTTCACTGAATTTTCTTTTTATTTATTTAGATAATAACATACATTAAAAATTTAAGAAAATATTTTGTTTTTTAAAAATCATATTTATAATAAAAGGAAAAAAGTTCTCTGAGTAACAATTTTGTTTTCGAAAGCTCAATTTTTCAAAAACCACACCCTAGATTTTCTTCAAAAAGAGACCTAAAATTTTTTAACCCAATTTAAAAAAAAAGAAAAAAAAATTTTATTAAAAAAAGGAACCTACTATACAAATGGTAAAATAACTGTTTTAGAACATCTTATTTTTTTCGAATCAGTTTTCCAGACTTTCGAAATAAATTCTCTACTTACTTTTTTCGACATATCATCAATGAGAAGGCGATTCGTTGAATTCAAAATAATATTGTTAAAAAACTTGAAATTGTAATACCATTTTTACTTGCGATATACATACATAGGTACTATAGGGCAAGTTCTGCATTTGAAAAAAATCGAATTCGAGATTTTGATAAAAGTTGACATTACGATGATATAGCGAAGACGAATAAGGTGGGTCCGACAATTCCGTCTGTCTGTCTGTGTGTCTGTATGTCTATATCCCTGTACCTCGATCTACAGCCTAAACCACTAGAGCTATTTTCTTAAAACTCGGTACTTAAAGGTCTTCGGTGATCCCCTAGAGGGGAAATTGAAATTTTTTTAGCTCTAAAACTAACGGTACCCCCATACACCCGTAATGAATAATCTTATTTATCTCGAAAACGGCTCTAACGATTTTGATAAAAAAATAACGTGTGACATTATGAACATGGACTTTTTTGGGGCAAAATGTTATTAATCGTACCTGTCATAGAACCGTTTTTTTTTATTTTCGACTTTTTCATTACGGCTCTAACGATTTTAACCAAAAATTTTCACCAAGAGCCTACTTAAGTTTAAAATAATATTGTTTATAAAAATTTTTTGAAAAAAAAAATTCCATTTTATTTTTTGAAAAATCAATATCTTGAAAACGTGTGAACGATTATTCCTAAAATTAAATTATTATTAAAATTATTCCTAAAATCTATATTTTACTAAACACTTAAAATTTTCATCCCAAATTTTTTTCCAGAAAAATTTTAAAGAAATTTGTTATGTAAAAAATTACTTTTAATAAAACTATTTTTAAACTTTGTTTGCATAAATTGGTACTTTTCCGGAAATTAGACGGCCATTCCATGTATTTGAACATTTTTATCTCTTTAAATCCATGTTTTATATTTATAAAATGTATTTAAATTCCAAAGTACTTTTACAAAAGAGCAAGTTCGTGCGATCTAGTCGTCGATTTTATTTAATAATAAAGTAAAAAAACATTTTCTCAAATATTTTGGGTGATATTGTATGCATTACGAGTAAAAAATTATTTTAAATCTTTTGTCATATTTAGTATTATTATTGACAATTTGTTGATTCATTGTTTTTAAATTCAAATTTATTTCAAAATAATATGAACTACTAGATGGATCGCATGAACTTGTATACCTATAATATTTTTTTATTTTAGTTTTATTATCGTTCAGAAAAAACAAATTCCAAAATAATTAATGCCCCATTATTTTGAGATATCGAATTAAAATATGGAATTATTTTTCAAAAATTCAAAAAAACTTTATTTTTGTTTAAATATATATAACTTTTAAGAAAATTTTAAATAAAAACTTTCATTAAAATCAGTTATGACGTTAATGAGAAATCCAAAAATCAAATACCTATTTGGTTTATGATGGTGGGCACTGTCAGTTATATTTGAATTTTATTTTTATTTTCAACTATAGATCGTAAAAATTAAGCGAAACAGAAGAAAGTAATGAAAACTTTAGGTGCCGTTTTCGTGCGCAAAAATACGATTTTCCGAGTATTTTTTTTTTTTTTTTTTTTTTTTTTTTTGTAGTGGAAACCTCAATTGGGCGCCTACTTTATAGCACTTTCAGATTTTCTCTTTACAGTTATGTTTAAAATAAAGTAAAAACTGATGCTATTAAAAATTTATACAATTAATGAACAGATCTGCATTGTTTTTCTCTAAATACAGTCACAATTATGAGAAAACTTGATACAAAATTTCTTTAAAGAGACATTGTGTATAATACGAGTATATTGTTTTTAATTATTAAACGCAGATTTTGCAATTTAGATAAAAAAAAAATTATCAACTTTTGCAATGAAAACTTTAGTTTTTTAAATGATTTAAATTGAAACCTCGTATTAAATGACCGAGAAAAATAAAAAAAAAAAAAAAAAAATCGTCCCTTGATTTTTAAGAAATTTTAAATGAATATAAGAACTTATAATCCCAATTGCCTTCTTGGATCTTAGTTTTGCCTGGAAATATAAAAATTACAAATCCCCGAAATTGTACCTACAAATTCATAATTTTTAAGAAAAAACCAAAAATTAAAAACAATTAAAAATTAATAACCAAATGGGAAAAATACAAGTTTCCTTTTAAAAATGCAATAAAATGAACTAAGTTAAATGTTTTCCATAAATTATGGCTTTATTAGTAAGAGCAAACATTCCCATTAGTTATGGAACACAACTTTGTTTAAGTAGCTACCTCGAATGGCTTCGCAGTAACACATTCTGTCACTCCAATTTTCCAAGACTTTGCTGATGGTTTCGGGCTGTAGCTCACGAATTGCTTGATATTGGTCTAAAGTGGTTGAATCGTTGCCGGATTGTTGGCATAACATAAGTCCTTCACGGTTCTCCACAAAAAAACGCCCAAAGTGGTCAAATCGCAGCTCGGATTTGGTTAATTGACATTACCAAGACGGCTGATAACACGTTTTGAAAATTTGGTGCGCAAAAGATCGATTGTGGCATCGCGCATCATCCTGCATGAACCATCAGAAGTCGTTTCAAAAAGTCAGTTAAAAATGGCCGCATTTTCGAAGAAAAATCGTCCAATAATGCCACCACTCCACAATCCGTACCAAACTGTCACTCTCTGCTGATGCATTGGCTTTTGGAAAATAACGTGCAGATTTTCCGAGCCCCAGGTGTGGTAATTTTGTTTGTTAACGTTGCCGCCGAGATGAAAATGCTTCTCGTCAAAGGCGAAGCGATAACGTAGCGGATGGTCGTGCGTCTTCAATTGCTGTGTCAATTGGACCCTGTAAGCGAATAATCCGAGATCTTTGTGTAGAATTATTCTCTGGCTAGTGCGTGAAATGTTGAGCTGTTGAGATCGATGGCGAGTTGATGTTTGTGAATTGAGTCTCACACTCTCGGCTACAGCAGTCAAATTCTCGTCTGTACGATGACGGAGACCATGAGTGTTGTCCACTAGCATACCAGTTTCACGAACTTGATGCACAAATTTGCGTATAGCATGCACGATGGGTGATTCATTTCGCACTGCTTGGGTTACACAGCACTCACTTTGGAAATAAGTTTTCAATATTTCCCAACTTGTCAAACGTTTCGTTTCTGTCAATATTTCGATCGGGAAACAGCTGTCACTGTCAAAATGACGTATAATTAAAAAAAAAAAACCTCTAGATGGCCCACCCTGTATATCTTCATAACCGAATTTCACCATGATAATTTGTAAACTCAACAATTATATTTTGTTATACAGGCTTTTAATGAGTACTTGCTTATGTACAATTCAAGGATCAGATGGCCAAAGAAGTTTCAATATCCTTAGGCGTTTGGTATTCCCATAGAGCTTCAGTCTAAACTAATGGACAAATTTGCTTAAAATTTTTTACAGATTATTTTTATGTATAAGGCGAAATTGGATTTTATGATTTACCTCATCTAGAACGGATTGCTCTAGTTCTTCTAGGGTTTTTGAAAACGGATCTATGAATTGTGATTAAAAATCGTAGCCATAATATCGAAGACAGTAGCAATAAGTTAGATTTTTCGAAACAGTTTGGATAATGAAAAACAAACAATTTATTTATTTTGTAGTTCAAAAATCACTTTCCAATTTAAAAAAAAAAAAAACATTTCTTTCAATGCTTTTAATTTTTGTACACACATTTTCATTAATAATTTCATTATATTAAAATACTAATAAACATTTTTGAAAGTTATCCATATCACTGGAGTCGCTCATTTTATTTAAATTTACAATACTGCATTAAAAATGCCGAAAGCAAGAATGTATAAATTACTTAATCCTTACCGAATTTCGAAGATCTCGTATAATCCTTGCACGTGACTGCTTGACGAATTAAAATATAAATCATAAATATTCAATTTTTTTAATACAAACGTTAAGCAGTTAAAATTTATAATATAAAAATACTTTATTTTAAATAATTTTTAAATTAATATTTAAACTTATAATCGCTCAATTAAAAGTAGTATTAAAAATATATATAATCAGCTAAAAAAAATGTTTCACATTTCTCAATTTGTTTTTGCAATTATAATTCATGTGGATTGATTTTACGAATCCATTTTTAAATTATATATATAATCAGGTGCTATAACATAAGCAGATATTTTTTTTTTTCGTAAACTTCTTTAATTCCACATTATACCTCAAAATATATGCAAATAAAAATTGAAATAATTGAAAAATATTTATGCAACAATGAAGCAACAAATCCATCACCAAAAATGACTTAATTATAAAGTCCATATCGGTTTTGGTGGGATTTATGATGATGATGATCTGTTGGCGGTGGGGTTGCTTCCAATTTGGCAAATTTCCCAGTTTTATTTTTTAACAAATAGAAAACCAAACCGGCATCGAAAATAATATTCAATTCAATGCAACACAGAGGAAAAGCTGCATATTATGTTTGATGAACTCACATTGTGCAAACATTCAACGAAAATCCATATCGTCGAGCGACTAACGTCGGGGTCCTTTTATCTGTTTCTCAGTCTCAGGTTGCATCCGTATCCGTCTCGTTTTATATTTGTGTTGCACAATTGTTTTTGTGGAAATGGTTTCAGGGATTGCCAGAATATCAAAACTCAGTACCTCTACCTATAGTCAACTAGAAATTCCGATTTAAAATAATTCTTGGACGTGAATTTGTACTTCAAAAATTACAAGGCATACAAAAGTATGTAGAATTAACATGTATGCAGTTTTCTAGTCGAATTTAATTAGAACATTTACTGTTTTAAAATGGAGATTAGTTATATATCTCTTCTCCCTCATGTCACGACCTAAGGCAACTGCATTTTATCACAGTTTAGAAAAACCTTATATTTAAGATTTCTTTCTTTAGTCCAAAAATATAAATCCTGAAGTTAATAAAACAATTTTTGGGTGTATCACTGTCGAAAAATATCCAAAAAGTAACAAGGTTGTTAATTTTTAACATGGTTTATCATGTTAAAACTGTACCAAAGTACAAGTATTGAACTATAACTTGTGTTAAAATAACGTGACATACTGTTGAATTAACAATGTTTTTAGCAAATTATTAATTTTCATTTTCATTTTTCGGAATATTAACTCTACACATGTTCTGTTTAAATAAACAAATCCATTGCTTAGCTAACAAGGCAATTGTAAAAATAACGAAACATATTTATGTAAATTTGAATTTTACTAGATAGCCTGATTACTAATCTGTTAATTTTATTCCTCATCTAAGTACTACAAACTTTATTAAAACTAACCTAGCGGTCGTGTTTAAATCTTGTCAAAATGTGTGTTGTATACACCAAAACGGATCCTAAAAGTCTAACATTTTAACAGTGGCGTAGCGTGCCATCTCGGCGCCCGGGGCGGGAGACCCATTTCCCCGCCCCCATTCAATACTAAATTAAAATTAAATTTCGAGACATCATTTCACAGGCAATGAGGTATCTTTTTATTGAAGGTAAAATAGGATCAGCGGTTTCATAAACGGATTCTACGGGCCTTACGAATGAGGCTCGTGAGACAAAGCTGCATCTGCGGATTCATCGCCATGCATGCGTTTTTTACTGCGATTTCTTCTCGTTTTGAGTTCGATTCCAAGTTTTTCACAGAGAGTCTTAGAAAAGTCCATTTAGAGAGCTTTGAAGGCGCAGAGTTTCTAAGCACACTTATCCACACTCAGTCCACTTTGCTGCAGGTAAATCTGTACTTCATCTTTTTCAGGTAGCTCTGCAGCTCAAAAGCCAAGAAAAGTGAGGAAGTTGAATGACTGCATGACTGTCAGAAGAAGACTGGCTCCCGATCCGTCAATTCTTCCAGTACCTCAAGAACTTGCACAAACTTATTCTTAAGTGTCTTTACAGCTTCATATCTTTGGCAAGACGAGGTTCATTTCTTCTGCAGGCTTGTGACTAGATGCTTGAGGTACTTCTGCTGAGTCGACTTCGTCTTGACCCTGCTCTGTGGTGGGACCAGAACGACTTCCAACTTCGACGGCAGGCACGTCTTCTTCTTCTGCCTGTAAAGTAAGTTATGCATTCCCATGAATATTGGCCGGAGGACAATTCTAGGCCGCTCACGATTGTAGATGGAGGAATCATACTTACATTGGAATCACTTCCGCTGCTGCTGGATGCCGCCGAAGACGTTAACGTAGCTTTCGAACCAGAAATAGAACTGAAATATTTCAGTAATGCACCTGGAGACTTCTTCGCATCTGCTTCTTTCTTAGCCTTTTTCTTGTGGTATTCCGCGCCGCTTCCTTTAACTCTTTTCATTTCCAAAAACTAGTTCAAAGGTTGAGTGAAGTACTAAGTGTTTAGTTTTAGAAGATTCAACAGTATTTAAACTATAAACAACACAATCGAAATAACTTTCTGTGATGCGGGAGGGAGCAAAAACATTGAGCTGGCTGAGACTAGAATAACGTTTCCGTCGAATCCTAGTTATCTTATCATATCTCGCATATGCATATCATATGTTTCGGAACGCTCCCTTTCAGTTTCACGGGAGTTTCGGAACTCTTTGTTTTAGTTTCGTGAGTCGCGCGACAATACGGAATGCACTCTTATGGCCTAACTCACCGTTTACAAATTCACGGAAATCAGCCGAGAGCGTCAACGACGAACCACAGATATGGTGGCAAATTTAAAATTTACATTATTGTTGTTTGTTGACCTGTCAAACGATTTGTCATGAAACATATGATTTCTACTCTACCCGCATCACCGGCGACATTTTGCCGCCCCCCTAGGCCTGCCGCCCGGGGCGGGCCGCCCCCACCGCCCCCCCTACGCTACGCCACTGCATTTTAAGCCTTGCAGGTTTTTATCGTCCCCATTCTTTTAAGAAAACATTTTTCAAAAACTGTTATTAACAGTGTATCATTATTTTTTAGATCTTCTCAGGAACGACTTCATCGATTTCGACCTAAATTCCCATTTGCTCCATCAAATCAAATTAAAATTAAAATCAAAATTTTCAAAGAAATATTTTTTTAATTTAAACAAATGTCATTTTTTTTTTTTTGAAAATTCAATGTTTTAAGACAAATATTTTTTTTTTTAAATTAAAGTTTAAGGGCATTAAATTTATTTAAGTATCAATTTTTAGTAAAAGAAACATAAAATAAGTTGTATTTAAGTAAAGTATTTAAGATTTTTAGTTAACATTTAAACTTTTACTGAAATTTTGAATTTTAAAACTGTGAAATCTTGGTGACACGTAAGAACAAAAATCCATTAAAATGGCAACTCTTTCATAGAAGAGAGTGAAGGTGAAAATCAACCTTGAATATCGCGATGACAAGCAATGAGAGTGCGATTTGTGTGCTTTAACCCATATACTGATGACTCAAAAGTCAAACAATAAAATATTAAAAAAAAAAATATGCACTTTTTTTTGAATACCCGTTATTGCTCCGTTGAAGCATAACTCAATGAAATATTTCAGATAAAAGATAAAAAAATAATAAAAAAAATACCTTAATGCAATGCAGATAGATATGCAATTCAATGCAAAGAAAAAAAACGAAATTATAATTGTTCTTCATTCCAAATGGGATGGATGAAAATCCTTGGCCTAACGATGCAACTCACATTTTGGCATCCCGCATCGTGGACATTATTTTTTTTTTTTTTGAAATATTGAAATAAATTCACAGAATTTCTTCTTAAAATATACATTTTACATTTACCTAGGGATTTTTTTGTTGAATTCCTTATCATTAGTGTCGATTTGAAATGATATAAAAATTAAATTGGATTGGTTTTCTTTGAATTCCACAAACACACAAAAATCCGTAAGTGTTACAGAAAACCAACTCAATTTCTATTTGTTTATTATTTTAATTAATTTTTCGTTTTAAGTGTTTATTAAGGCTTTTTCAATAAATATCTACCTACACCTTTTATGAAAAAATTTCAATAAATGGATATCCTATAGTGTGCTCAAGCAGGGGGGTTGCAGGGGGGCAGCCGCACTGTTTATACGCCGTAATGGCGTAAGCAAGCAAAAAACACAAATATCCCATAAAAAAGTGGTTTTAGTTATTTTCAATTTTTTCAAAAACTAGACGACATAAAATCATCTAGTTTTCAGTTTTTGAATAAAAATAAATTTAAGTAACGAATTTTAGGAAAAAATAATAATATATAACTTTGCAGTTTTGAAAAATTAAACTTTAAACTTTTTTTTATGTTTTTTTTTTTCCCCAAAATTTGAGTTTGAAACTCGTTTTTTTTTTTCAAAAACTGTGCATAAATTCCACTTTATTTAAAAATAATCTAATAGATCAGAGTATTGGCTTTAAAAAAAAGGTACAATACTTAATTGTAAGTATTACCGTTATTTTTTAATATTTTTGTTTCCATTTTAGTACCTTTTTTATAAAATTGCCCCTCCCGCCCAAACGGGGGAGATAGACCCCTCCCGTAGTAAAAAATGCTTGTATTGAACTGTTCTACAAAAAACCGTTATAATTTCTTGGCGCCTAAGTTATCGTACTCTTGCCAAAATATTTCCATATACATAAACATTTTTCAAAAAATTTAAATATCGAATTTGAACTTTATAAACTCGAAATAAAGGGTAATTTTCTAAGAAGGAAATTAAAAAATAAATATATACTATAAACATTTTTATTTTTTTTTCCCACACGTTTTTTGTCGAAATTTTATAAATATTTTTTTTTTCTCAAAAACCGTTCGACAGATTTAAAAAAGAAATAAAAAAAAATTCATTTAGTTAAAATAAATAAATAATGGTTGAAAAAATTTCCGAAAAGTGGTTATTAATGGTACCCCCCTGGAACCATTTTTTTTTGGTTTTTGATTTTGATTTGATTTTGATAATTTTTTTATACTAAGGCTCCCCAACAATTTAATAGAATTGCTTATTCTAATTTTCAATTTTTTTTTTTTGGATTTTGAAAAAAAGTTTCAATTTTTTTTTTTTTTTTCAAAACTTAATCTTAATAAATGAAAGTTTTTCAATATAATCTAGAAGACGTGAGAAAAAAATTTATTTTACCTAAAAATCACGGTAAACTCCATGCAAATGTTAAAAAATGGGTTTCGAAAATCGTAATTTTCTCGAAAACGGTTCCGAGAATTTTGCTTACATTTTTTTCTTTCGATTAAATTTTAAGGTCTATAATTTAATAAGAAAAATTTTGAAAACAAGATATTACTGACTGTATACCTACCATGGAAGGATTTTTTAAAATTTTGAATTTCTCGTTATCGACATAACGGATTTTAATGAAATTTTTTTGAGAGAAGCTTCTAAAATGTTTAAAAAACATTGCATTTCAAAACTTAAAAAAAAATATTTTTTTTTGAATTTAAAAAAAAAAATATTTTTTTTTGGAAAGTACTTTTGCTTAAGAGCAAGTTCGTGCGATCCAGCCGTGAATGTTATTTTTATTTTTTTTTCTCAATATCGGCCAAACCGAGCTAATTTAAATACGCGTATAACATTCAAGTTTTTCATTTTTAACTTTCTTATAATAGGCGAAAAGTATATAAATTAAGTTTTCAATGCAGGATCTTCTTAAAAAAAAAATTGGAACTTTAAAAACGGGTTGGTGTGTTTTTTTTTTTTAAATTTTATTTTTATTTGCACATAATAAAATTTTGAAATTAGCGTTCCCACCAAAATTTTCATAACAAAAGGTACCATATTTACGATACATGGACAACTTATGTGTTCCGTAAAAAATCGAACTCAAGATTTTGATCATATTTGACACTACGATAACGGGAAAGATGAAAAAAGATGGCCTTTTAATTCTATCTAATTGACTTTAGCCTCGAAGATTCTGTCTATTTTCTTTATACTTGGTAGATAGCATTATTTGATTTTTGTTCCCTAGATTTAAAAAAAAAATTCAAAAATCCTAAAAGAACCTATGGTTCAATAGCTTTTCCAAAAAATGGTAATTCATGATACCAACCGTAGAATCATTTTTTGTTTTCGATTTTCTCAAAAACGGTATAGGTAACTGATTTCGGTAAAATATTTTTTTGGTAAAGATCATACATATTTTGAAAAGTGAAATAATTTTTCTTTTGTGGATTTCTTAAAAAACTTCAATTTTTTTTCGAAGCAACTGTTTTTTCTATCCAAAAATAACGATTTTCAACAAACAATAAATGATGAAAAATGCCTTTCGAAAATCGTATTTTTCTTGACAACGCCACCCTAAATTTTTGTTAAAGTTTTTTCTATTTCGCGTAATTTTTTTGATTTATCATGCAACAAAAACAAAATTGGAAATTAATATATAACTTACAGTACCTTCCATAGAAACATTTTTTTTGATTTTTGAGTTTCCCATTAATGGTGCAACGGATTTTAATAAAATTTTGTATAGAGAAATTTCTAAAAAGTTTAAAAAAATAATATGTTTCGGATTTTTGCAAACTCGAATTTTATCAATTAAATTTTTATTTGCACAATGATAAAAACTTAAAATTGGTATACGAAAATGTTGTCTTAAAAATTGTATATATGCATAAAAAGTCATTTTAACGATTTTTTGTTCATCACATCACATTCAAACTTCTAAAGGATTTACTCGAGTCTTTTTAGAAATAATTGTATGGTTTTGATCATCTCTTTCTTATTACACCCATGCTTTTGTATAGAACATGTTTTTGTAAGTCTCTTAACCATATCATAAAGGCAAGTTCCTGTCACCCAGTCATGCATTTCATATTTATTGCAATACATTATCCTGGAATAAAAGCAAAGACGGAATTGGACCCAAAAAACTCTCATCATAAAGTTTTGATTGCGCATATTTAAACCATATTCAAGAACCAAGCTCGTAAACTTTTGATTGTTGCTCAGAAAAGCCTTAAAACTCAGTTGAAATGGCGTGGTAAATATTAATAAATCTAAGACAAAGAAAAAACTTTTTATTAAATTTATCAAAATTGAAAACGAAAAAAAAAAAAAAAACAGGTACAGATGTATGTAGTTTATTTTGTTTCAAATTTAAAGCACGTACCAAACCAACAACACACATATTCAGATATGTTTTATTTTATTTTCTGTAATCAATCCAGTCTCTTTTCTCTTTGTCAAAATTTTAATAAAGTTAGCTTCTGCTGTTATGTAAATATACATTACGTGACATGAAAAAAAAAGATCATTCATCTAGGAAAACCTGACGATGCTGAAATGAAACAGATGTTTTTCCATCACAAAAAAAAAAAAAAAATGAGTTGATATTAAATACTATAAGGTAAAATGAAAAAGCGAGTCCCTCTTCACAAAACTGAAATTGAAAATATGAATTCTCAATTAACATATAATATCGTTTTTTTTTTTTTTTTCTTAACTGGGAATTTTCAATTAGCGGAGCATCGCAATCCTGCCATCCTGTGTATATGCACATACCGCACGAAAAAATCCTTAAATTCTCTACATACTTCAATTTTTAAAATACAACCACTTCAATGATAAATATTAATAATTAATTTAATTCAAGTGTTGTCTGCCTGCCCGCTTGGTTTCCAGCCTGCCAATAGCATAACACACATAACTTTAAAGCCCTCATGCAAAAAAAAACTCTCACACACAAAATCATGCTTGAATTTTCATCCACGCCTGCAGAAACAAAAGGGGGTGGCAAATTTTCACGGGCAAGTCAACTTCAGCCAAGTTCAAGTTTCAACTTTTCCCCGAAAATGCTTTTGCACGTGTAGCAGCAGCTAACTTAAAAGGGGTGAAAGACACAAATAGAGCTTTTCTCTCAATTTCTCCTCTCACCAAAATCTGAAACGAAAAAAACAAAAACATTTTCATGAAAAGCGAAAACTGCCAGCGTCCTTGTATGAGATCAAAAAACCCATACACACTCAAAGCCAATCTAAATTATGACAACGGGGTATGTGGATAGTTTTAGCAAGATTTTCTGAATGAAACGAGCGCAACAAACATTTTACTAACCAACCCCACTCACACACACACTAAGAGAAGACGAGTTGAGTGTGTGTGTAAAGCATCATAACATTACTCGGACGGAAATCTCTCGTACACATTGATGTCATCTCACCTTGAAAATTGTAAAAAAGTATTTCCTCGTGGATTCTATCTTCTCGGTGTGTCTCGATGGGAAAATGAAAATTTAGTTTGATTTAACTTTTCAGTGGCGACGGTCCCGGTGCGGAAAACAACCTCCCTTCTCCAAGTTTCCACACAAAAGACAATCCCTTTTATAATTTATAAGATTTAAAATCTAATTTTTTGTGAAAACAAAAAAGATTACAAAAAAAAACCAAATGAAATAAAAACACAAAATTTGTGTCGCCGACATTTTTCGTTTTGATTTTTTTTTTAAGTTTGTTTTTTATTTTTTTGTAAATGTTAAAAAATTATACAAAATGGGATTTTAACATTAAAAGTGGAACGTCACAATTACACCCCTTTTTGGTTACTTCCCCTCCCTATTTTACGGTTTTGAGCAAAGTGATTTTATGTTGAAAAAAAAAAAAACAGAAAAACTCAAAACGAAGATAAATATCATATAATCTATCTGTTGCACACAAGAAAAAGCTGAAGAAAACAGTGAAAATCGGCTGGAGAATATCGCGACAAGTGTCTACCATATGTACCTAACTGCTTCAAAAATTAAAAAAAAAATACTTAAAATATTAAAATAATATACCTAAATTTAAGATATAATAAGTTGTAAAAATTGGAAACAAAAAGTGAAGTTTATTCTAAATCAAATGAAAAAATAAATCAAATACATATTTTTAATGATATATGAAAACTTAATATGTTTATAACCTAAACCATACACACTTAAAAATAAATCCGTTTTTATAAAGTGTTAATTGTTATTTAAAAAAAGAAAGGAATTTAAAATTTAATTTTTTAACTTAAAATTAAAAAAAAAATGTAAAGTAAGTTAAATTGTGAAATAAATCTTCAACCACTTGCGAGAATAAAAATTGTCAATGCAAAATTTTTGAAATTCCAAACACATTAAGTTAATAACTGATTTATAAGTAAATTTAATTGAGTTTGAGAAATTTCCTTAAGTATACGATTCAGACAGAACAGACTTTTGATTTCTATTTTTTTTTTTTTGTTTTTTTTTTTCTGCTCGTTTAAGTGGATGACGAGATTATGATTCCTCATTTTTAAATTTATTTTCAAATACTGCGGAGTCTTGTTTCTTACATCAAAATATACACGAAAACATATCGTTTTTGAATTTCAAATATTTCTGTCAACTAAATTGTTGATTGAAGTTCAGAATTATTAACCTTTTTTTTAGATATATTTTCGACGGAAAGTTATGGCTTCGTAACACAGAATCGGACTTAAGATTTTGATTAAATTCATGTTTTTTTTTTATTAATATCATAATTAGGTTAGGTTCTATTTTTCTGCTCATTAAGTATAAAACGTTGTTTGAACGTTCTCATTATACAATTTTTAAAAAAAAGCTTAAACGTTTTAACATGTGCTTAAATAAATACACTTTATGATTTTGATATCAATTTTATTAATCGTATTAACATAAGATTTTTTGTCTGGCACAGAATCCTAATTTTTTATTTTTTACGTTCTCATCAGGGACTTAAATTATTTGAATAAAAAAAAGGATATTCTTTGAAGAATTTTCTTTTTCGAAAATGGGTTCTTGATTTATTTTTAATTTTTTGTTTTAATGGGTACAATTATTAACAATGTATTGATACTTAAAATTGGTATACCAGTATATGCATACTTGAGGTCCTTGACATGTTACATTGGTTCTAAAGTGAAAAGTTAGGATTCGTTTAAAACGATGTTGAAATTTGATTCAAACCTAGATTTTATTTGAAATATAGAAAAGCCTGGAAATCTTGGTTCCGAAATTGTGCCTGCTTGTCACACTGCCGCCTGAGACACTAAAATGGTGTTATGCCATCATAAAATTTTTAAGAGAATCTCTGGAAGGCAAATTGATTTTATTTAAGTTTTGAAAAAAAAAAAACAACCTTAAATATGATGAAGTATTTCCCGAATTTTGATTAAAAAAAAAGGTTATTACTACCGAATAAGTAACTATGAGTCCGAATGTTGATATATTGTTTTTATGGAAACCTGTTATGAACGGTATCTAAAGTGGTACCTTTTGAAATTTTTGACTTTGGCGTTAGTATCTAGACCGATTTGGTGGATAAGAATTTATTTTTTAGGTTCTTCTTCTAAAAAAAAAAAATTTGTAACAAAATTTTATATTAAAAATTTTTTTAATTAAAAAAAAATATATTCAAATTTTATAATAAATTGTTGTTATTTTAATGATCTTTTAGATCATTAAATAAAACAACAAGTTCATATTTTACCTTACGTTTTGCCTGGTTATTTTACAGCTTCCTCGGTGTTTCAATTTATTAAGTTTTGTTTGAAATACGTTTTGGAATTTACAATTTATTACTATTTTTGTGTAATAAAAATTTGATTTTACGTTAAAATTAAAATAAATTAATGTTTAAGTTATCAGGACAATGTTTAAAAAGAAAATAAATTAAATCATTTATTGAACGAAAAAAAATTAAAAATTGTATCACTTCCTATCACATGGTAACACTGTATATTTTCGAAAATTCAAGATTTCAAAAATGGGTAGATAATTTTTGTCTTGAAAATGTATTTACCCGTTTTTGAAATCTTGAATTTTCGAAAATAAAATTTCGATACAGTGTTACCATGTGATATAAGTTGATAATAGTTTAAATTTTTGTGTTGGTAAATATTTAAAATTTGTTGTTTTTTTTAGTTGCACAGAAATATTAAAAATATGAATTTATAAAAAATACGCTGTTACAATTTTTGAAATTTTGTTTTCAAAAATTAGATTTTTTTTTTATTTCTGAAAAAAAAAAACAAAAAAATACATAGAACTTCAGTTTTTATTTGAGGTTCTTAAGTAAATCCCTTTAGGAGAAATTTATTTTTCTTAGCTCTGGAAACAAAATAACGGTACTTGTCATAAACCCATTGAGGCATAAATATCTCAAAAATAACTTCTAAAATGTTGATATAAAAAATTTCTGTGTACTACTACTACAGCATAAGTATGATCTACATTTTGATAATTGATTTTCACCGAAAACTTAGCACTTTTCCTGGATTTTCGACTGATTCGTCAAAATATTAATCGATTTTGGTCAAAATTCTTATATAATATCTTTTTTAACGTTTAAATGATTTTGTTTACGAAAGCCTTAAAAATATAGATTTAAAAAAAAATTAAGTTTGAACATAAATATCTCAAAAACAACTCTTACGATTTTTAAAATAAAAATTCTGTGAACTATGTACTGTAGTTATGGCAGTTTACGACTTTATATATGTAGGAGCTCTTCCAAAGATTTCAATCAATTTTGTATAAAAAAATTTGATTTGATTTTATAAACAAACCTTTCAATTTTTTTTAGTTAAAATAAATATTAGTAAATACCTAAAATTTGCAAAAGAAATATTTTTTTTTAATGGCAAAGAAAATCTATGCAAAAATAAATAACAAATAATTAATATTAAAAAAATTCAACGATTTTTCAATTTTTTTTTCTACGTTAATACTAATATATTGAAGAAATTAGCCGGAATTCTAATATTTTTCTTGAGATAAAAACTATCTAAGGGATTATTTTTTAGAAATTTAACTATTTTTTGGCAAATTAAAAAAACAAAAAAGAATGATCTCGAAATATTAAAAAAAAATCATAGAAAAAAATTGTGCCTGGAATTTCCGTTTATCTGCTTGAATATCCTTGCCTCGATCTATAGCGTTAGCAGCTGTAAAGATTTAATGAAACTTTCTCAGTGAATTTAATCAAATTCTTATAGGAAAATAAAATATACAGTGTATTAATGCTGTAAATTTGATAAGAGACGGTAATCATCGAACAATATTTGCGTCTTAGAAAGTTAGGGCAGCGTCTAACTGCTGAGCCAACTATCATCTCTAGGCGAAATGAATTTTGTTGTTGATGTAACTTAAACTTTCAATTAAACTGGATCTTAACTGCTATTTAGGACTATAGGGACATTTATCTCAAAAGAAGCTGTCTTAGATTTTGATACAAAAATATTATATATTTTTTTATTAACAATATTTGCCATATAACCGTGTTCAACTATCTCGTTAACGCGTTCCTGATTTTTTTTTTATATTTTAAGTGGACGTAATCACTTACAATTGGCATACCAAATTAATTTAAATATAAATTTGAAATAAATTCTTCTCCAACGATTTTTGCAATTTTTTGTTTGTCCGAATTCATATCGATACCTTCCCGCAAGAATGTATTAAGCGACATTTTTATATTTGTTTCGTCCAATAAAATACACAAAAAAATAACTAAATGAGACGTTTTATTCGTTTCCTGAACAATTTTAAAAATGTCGCTTAATACATTCTCGCGGGAAGGTATCGATATTTACTAAAAAGAATAATATGGTGTTTTTGTTTTAAATTCAAAACGATTTAAAATCTAATCAATCAATGGTAAATTGGTTATAAGTGCATTAAAACTTATCCATCTTAACTCCTTAATGCATAGCGTTCTTAAGTTGAAATTTCATCTTCATAGTGTCGTAAAAACGCGAAAATAAATTCGTGGAAATTTTGCAAAGCTTTAGAATATTTTACCTTCAAGTTTAATGTTTTAAAAATGTTTGTTTTATTTTGGTCAAGAGTAAGTTGTCTTGTCTGAGTTGCATATTACACAAATTTTACACCCCCCCCCCTCGATTACGAGTATATTTTATTATTTTTTTTAAATTTTGTTTTTAAAACTCACATATTTTAAATTTAACTTTGGGCTCAGAAAGTTTTTGCTTTCTTATTCAAATACTTATGGACCTACGTACGTCGAAGGAACGTTGAGCCCTTTACCATTTTTATAGTTACTCCACTTTTACAAAAAAACTGTTGCATAGACTTAAAACAAATATCCTTTTCTTAAATCTATCTTATTGTGAATACATTTTTGTATAAACAATTGTTAGCATAGTATAGTATAGTGTACTTATATAGATCTACATACATATTTTACTTTTAATTTTTTTTTTTGAAATTTTAATACTAAATCTTAAATTTTAATATTATCAGGCAGATAATTAAACAATTTTATTCCTTTATAGAAAAATGAGTTTGGATTACAAGCTTTAGTTGTGTTGGTTAAACATATTTCATTTTCATTTCTTAGTTTTCTAGTTTGATTGATGTTTGTCTTTTAACAACATTGAAAATAAATATTAATTTTTTTAAAGTAATCAATTGCAAAACACTAACTAAATTCAATTCATTTAGCAAGTAACAACTGTGTGTATAATAATATGTCTAAGACATCTGATTTTTAAGACTTAATGTCTTTTTAAATCAGAGCAATTTAACAAGAACAAAAAAATGCCCAATAATTAAAAATACCTATTATGTTATAAATTTTTTTGTTATCGATTTTTCTTAATTTTTTGTTGAACTCATTATTTCGACCATAAGATGCTCGATTTTCTTTAAGCTTGACGCTTAAAAACAACCTCACACCACTACAGACTACAAGAACTACAAGACAATTTTACTCTTATCCAATACAAACGTTACCTACCACACCCATATAAAAAATATTAAACAATCGATTTTGAAAATCTAATTTATCTAAAAAACGGCACGTTGAATTTTGACAATATTTTTCCCATAGAATTATTTTTTTGAATTTTTAACTTTCTCAATGAAATAATAAAAAAATTATAAAAGCTTCTAAAAATTTGAAAAATATTGCATATAAAAATTTCACAAAAAAAAAAAATAGGAAACAAAAAAATCAATTTTTTAGAAAATTTTATGTCTCAAAAGTGGGTAGCAATCTTTTTGAAATTTAATTTCAATTTGCACTTTTGTTGTAAGAACTGTATGTATAACAACTGGTTTTTTAAAACCACTTCAGTGATAATTTATATTTTTTTTTTTAACTAGCTTAGAAAAATTAATTGAGTTCCAACTATTTAAGGAGATGTTTTAGCCATTTAAAAAAAAAGGAATTTTAAGCTTCTTATAAATTTTCTCTTATAAGATCCGTTTTTAAAAACCCAATTTTTTTAAACAAGTTCGTGCTTTTTATTTTATGTTCTTTACTAAAAACTGTTATTTATGGTAAAACTCCCATTTTTACTCAACTGTAAAGAAATGAACCGAGCTGGATTAATATTTTTATTTACTCAGAGAGCTTCTTTCAAGCATAAAATAAAATTTTATAACGCGTGATTTTTTAAGAGCTTGAGAACTTTTTTTTAAAAAAAAAAGCATAAAATTTGCAAAATCTCATCGATTCTTTATTTAAAACGTTAGATTGGTCCATGACATTTACTTTTTGAAGATAATTTCATTTAAATGTTGACCGCGGCTGCGTCTTAGGTGGTCCATTCGGAAAGTCCAATTTTGGGTAACTTTTTCGAGCATTTCGGCCGGAATAGCCCGAATTTCTTCGGAAATGTTGTCTTCCAAAGCTGGAATAGTTGCTGGCTTATTTGTGTAGACTTTAGACTTGACGTAGCCCCACAAAAAATAGTCTAAAGGCGTCAAATCGCATGATCTTGGTGGCCAACTTACCGGTCCATTCCTTGAGATGAATTGTTCTCCGAAGTTTTCCCTCAAAATGGCCATAGAATCGCGAGATGTGTGGCATGTAGCGCCATCTTGTTGAAACCACATGTCAACCAAGTTCAGTTCTTCCATTTTTGGCAACAAAAAGTTTGTTAGCATTGAACGATAGCGATCGCCATTCACCGTAACGTTGCGTCCAACAGCATCTTTGAAAAAATACGGTCCAATGATTCCACCAGCGTACAAACCACACCAAACAGTGCATTTTTCGGGATGCATGGGCAGTTCTTGAACGGCTTCTGGTTGCTCTTCACTCCAAATGCGGCAATTTTGCTTATTTACGTAGCCATTCAACCAGAAATGAGCCTCACCGCTGAACAAAATTTGTCGATAAAAAAGCGGATTTTCTGCCAACTTTTCTAGGGCCCATTCACTGAAAATTCGACGTTGTGGCAGATCGTTCGGCTTCAGTTCTTGCACGAGCATGTGGTCCATGTGGTCGAATAACACAAACCCAATTGCTGCGAACGGCGACGAATCGACATTTCACGGTCTTCAGCAACACTCTCAGAAACAGACGCAATATTCTCTTCTGTACGCACTGTACGCATTCGTGTGGTTGGTTTAATGTCCAATAAAGTAAACTGAGTGCGAAACTTGGTCACAATCGCATTAATTGTTTGCTCACTTGGTCGATTATGTAGACCATAAATCGGACGTAAAGCGCGAAACACATTTCGAACCGAACACTGATTTTGGTAATAAAATTCAATGATTTGCAAGCGTTGCTCGTTAGTAAGTCTATTCATGATGAAATGTCAAAGCATACTGAGCATCTTTCTCTTTGACACCATGTCTGAAATCCCGCGTGATCTGTCAAATACTAATGCATGAAAATCCTAACCTCAAAAAAATCACCCGTTATAAGAAAATTTTCAAAAAAAAATTTAAATAAATTTTTGAAAAATTGCGTTGTCAAAAACGAATTGATGATTTTTTTGAAATTAAGGTTAATGAAGTGAAAATGTCAGCTAGCTCATCGAAAAAGTAAGTTATCTGAACCCAACTTAGGCTATCCTCTTGTTACCAAACACAAGGGGATACAAATTACGCCTTATAATATTAGTTCTATCTCAATAATGTTGAGTAATTGGGTTGCAGATGTTTTGCAATTATAACCACAAACATCATTTCGAGTGTTTCTATGAATCGCTGTTAATCTACAGAGCGACTTTTCACATCACCAACACCTTAGTGATGTTGTCAGCTTGAACAAATGCTTACATCATTTTACAGACATCACGTTGCTAAAACCTCTAAACTATTATACATCAATACAAACCAGGTTGATATATATGACAAAATTTCTATTAACAACCATTCATGTGCATCAAAGGAAAACTAATTTAATTCGAAGCGTAATTATCCGAATCACGTTGGAAGTCAATTGACTTTAAATTCCAAAGAGCAGCTAATTAAATGAACTAATTAAATAGTCTTATACCAATAAAAGCCATTCAGAAAATCACGACTACCAACCGAACAAATACATACATTCATTCCTCTTTGTAAATCAAACAAAAGGTGCGTTTGTATACACATTTTTTACCTTGGACAGATTTGAATACATATTTCACACCAACAAAAGAAACGTTCAAAAATTAGAATCTTGTCTGATGTTATTTCAAAGCCGTACTTTATCAGCAAACAGATGAAATCCCTAATTCAAATAATTCCCTCTTCCGCTGCTTCCAGCGCTCAAATCCAATTTATCCTTTCCTTGTTTACCATAGAACCATCAACACCAATATTCTACCTTTATATACCAGGAAGCCCATCATTTTAGTTCAGATAACAGAAACCGAACCCAACCGTAAAACGACCCAAAATTCAAATTACTCTACATCCGTCTAATTTATACACAAACAAAAAAACCCATCCCTTCCCTGTTAGCAAACATCCACCTTCTCTAAAAATATAATTAATCAGAACTATACGGTGAACGGTGGTGTCGAGTCGAGTTAAGGGTGGCAAAAAAAAAAACACTCCGCAAAATACGATAAATCATTGGAGAGCAAACTTTTGCAGTCATCAAATCATATCCCTCAGATTCAGATGTAATTGGGCTGAGGGGTCCTCTGTGGGTTGAAGTGGGTAGAAGTGAAAAAGCAATCTTGAGTAGCCGCTTGTTGATGGCAGCCAGCAAGATAGCATCTCTCATGCGATTCAAGGATGTACTTGAATCCTTTCGGACGGACGGACGACGATACAAACAGCATACTGATGTCATCGAGTGCACTTTTTTCTATATGTAGGAGCCGAGTATTTGTGTGGCAGGCAGCAGCACACTTTGCAGACAATCATCAGCGCTCCCCACCCCTGAGAAATGCACTCTCCTTTTCAATTAGGTCAATCTTCCTTCGATCCTTCCGACGATGCAAACTAAATTCTAACAATAGTAAGCGGTCGTTATCTCTAATGTCTGTCCATTTGGAGCCTTCTAATTTAAGGACACCTTCACATTAACGAACTAAAATAGACCTTCAATTTGAGATCAAGGGATAAGGGTTATAACAATCAATAGCAGGATCTTATTTCTTGCCTTCTGAACTTAAAATTAACTTTGTTCCCTCGAGAACAAAAAAAAAAATAAAGTTATCTCCAAAATTTGCCTTGTTTCCGTTCTATCATGATCCAGTTACACACACACACACAAGTCTATATGCGAAGCCAAGCAGAATGTTGGCACGTATTTATCTAATGTAGAGCATAATTTAATGGCATCATTAAGATTCCTTTTTCTGCCAAATCCTAAGAAATTTTACTTCGTTTTTTCATCCTTTATATGAGAAAAGCCGCACGCACGATAGTAAAACATTCTTCTATAATAATCTTACCTAGATGTGCCTTGTGAGCTTGTACAGCACACACGCACACAAACACACACCTACACAATTTGTCGGTAAGAAGTTCTTTTCTGGGAAAACAAAGGCACTTTCCTGTGGGAAATGTGGAACTGCTTTATATCAGGATGGCTGTCGGCTTAGATAGTGATGTGGGCTTTATATTGTGTGTGTCGAGATTTGGTTGTTCTTACAGGAGTATTAATTTTAATTAAATCCGAAATGATGTTGATAGTAATAATAACCGAAGAAGAAGGTTATGTGTAAGAAATATTAAATATTAATTTGTCTCTTTTATATTTTGATAATAGGCCGTTTAGTTAAAAAAAAAGTTGAGACAAGGCTGAATTTTGGTCGAGAGGGGTATTTCCATATCTTCCCAAATTTAGAAATTCAGAAAACCCCACAAGGAAACGTCTAGCGAGTTCATATCGCATGACCCACGTCCCCAATTCACGTTACCTCTCCGGGAGTTAAACTTACTCTCAAATCGTTCATGCAAAATGCCAATCGTGTCGTCCGCTGTATGGCACGTATTGCCATTCTGCTGAAACCTCATATCGTCTGGAACTATATGGTTTAATTTGGGCCAAAAGAAATCGCTTGTCATCGTTCTGTAGTGCAGTTAACGGTAACCGCCTTACCAACGTCGTTTTCGAAAAAGTACTGGCCAATGACGCAGCCGCCTGCCCCAAATCCATCCCAAACGGTAGTTGTTTGAGGTTGAATGGCCTCCTGGTGAACTTCGAGTGGGTTAGTATCATCCCATATATGGCAAAGGTGCTTGTTAATACAGCCCTTAATCCAAAAATGCACCTAATCGCTAAAATGATTTATCGTCCAAAATCGTGGTACTTTCCAAACGATTGAAGCTAATTCAGTGAACAAACGGCCTTGTCCATGGTCATGAATTTTGAGCTCCTATGTTAGTAGGATAAGATAAGATATATCGAGTTTGCTTTTCATTAATTCTAGGCCATACTCTTCTAGAAATAACGCAGTCGTCCCTGGAGGACCAGGAGTTATTGATTTGCTCTTTCGTTATTAGGTATTTTCCTTTTAATAACGCCAATCGGGATTATTGGTCCCAAATTGAAATGGCTACTGCTGTTTTTATTTGATACTGACCCTTTCCTTCCCAGTTTATCTGCTCTTTCATTCCTTTCTATATTACTATGTCCAAGAACCCAGCAGAGATTGACTGTGTTAGTGTTACAAATATTGTTCAGCATGTCTCGGCATTTTGTTACTGTCTTGGACCATTTTCGGAAAATCGCGATCGTGAATGAGTTCGAAATATTCCCGCGTAATTTATGGCTATCGTATTTTCTTCCATTTCTGAGGGATTTTAATGTTATTGGAAGCCTTAAAACTACACATACCTAATTCAAAGGTGTTTTTCGACAACAGATGTATGGTACTTCTTTTTATCAGAGGGGAAAAGTTTCGAGGGAGATTCCCGATTGACGAAAAAAATTCCGTGGTAACAAGAAATTCCGAGGGAGACAAAATTTCCAGGGCGATTCCCGATAGGCCCCATAGTCTCATTGGCCAAAGCTTAAATGGCAGCTTGGCTGTCCACAAAGAATGTGATCTCCGACGAGTTCAGTTTCGTGCGTACCAATTCTGCCGCCTTTTCAATAGCGTATATCTCAGCCTGAAAGACACTACACTCATCTGGGAGTTTGAACGATTCTTTAATATTGAGAGCTTCACAGAACACCCCAGCTCTTGTTCCTTCTTCCATTTTTGACCCATCGGTTTCATGGAAAGTGCTGCTCATTAGCCGTTCGGAATCGGCAGAAAATTGTAGGTCCCCTCCGTTCCTGGTAACACGCACAGAGGAATTGTTGAGAGTTGTAAGTCACTAGGTCCTGGTTCACTTTGAGCTGTTGCACCACCAAATTTATTTTATTTTTATTATGTTAGTTGGATCGTGTAGGGATTTAGGTATAAATCCCGATGCAAAATTCGCCAAGTTGATGTTGAACCCTGCGAAAGGCCGAGTTTTTGTGCACGGTGAGGAATGAAATGCCCCGAGTTCTGTTGTATCCTTTCACGGCTCCCTGCAATGTTCTCGGCCGATCTTGCGTTCTTTTGACGTACGAATTTCGGCTGATAAATTACCAAACCGACCGTCTCAAGTTTGGCCACCAAACATTGAAGAGTGGACTGGAAAGGGCTACCACGTCTTACTTAAAATGTGCATAATACGCACAAAGTTTGCACTAACGAACTCTTATTTTGATAATAAAGTTTTATCATTTGAGCTGTTCAGTCATGTAACTGCGATGTGGCATCAATAACTGTATAATAAATAACCGATTTGATAAATGTCTTAAAAACAATATGGCCATCACATGCCGCCAAAATCAACCCGCGCCTTTACCTAGCATAGAACCGATTTTTTCTAGAAAAAGGTACCTAGAATTTTGATAAGTTTTTTTCCTAAAGCCTTAAAGCTCTTTTGAAGTTTGAATAGTATTTTATACAAATTTTTTCTTAGATTTATAAAAAAGTTTTCTCAGAATTTAATTCCAAATAAGGAGTGAATCTAGCTGCTGTCTTTAGCAAAAGAATTTAATTAATGATTATGATAAAGATAGTGGAGACAAAACGGAACCCTGAGGGACGTCAGAATTTAAAACAATTCAATACTACTTGTAGTGAGATATCATCAAATCAATAGTGGACCTATTGCTACGGAGCCATGCTGGCAGTCATTGAAAAGCTATTTTTTTAATTGATAAATTTTTCATCCATTTGAAAAGAGACCAGTAGAGAAGGACAGAGGGAAACCCTACTGGCAGTTGTTTTGTCAGAAATACGGGGCGATACTAACTGGGGCATTTGTGTTCATAAAGCTCTTCAAGAACTCTTTTAACTACTGGAATACAAAAGATTTTGATGATAGCATCAATTTAAAAACTACAACACAATTGACCTACTTACTTTACAAAATTCTATTTTTTTTTTTTTTTTTTTTTTTTTTTTGGCCTTGTGGATGTTGCAAGTATTTGATCGTTGAATCTCTTCTACTATCTAGCTTGTTTGAACTTATTTCATGTGTCATCAATCAAATTGGCTTTATAAAATCGAAAATATCCTCCTTCCATCTCGGATGAAGCCATGACTTCTCTTTCGGTTTGATAGATTTTTTTTGCTAGATTGTTTATTTTAACTCAAAGATCTGGGATAAACTATCTAGATTGAGGCTCGAATCTAGACACCCGTTAGACTACGTTAGCAATTTGTATGTTATAGCAAGGCTTGCGGGTTTGATAGAGTCGTCTCTAACACACTCAGCTTTATGACGTAACTAAGCATTTACGAGGTAACCATTTTGCAACCATGTTTGTAGTTTCTTTCTTTAAATAAATTCCAGTCCTCCATCTTTTCTCCAATGTCTACAAAGGTCTGAAAATAAATTCGGGACTTATAAAAAAAAAGCCTTAAATCATTAACTCACATAACTGCATGTAATCGTAACATTCCCCAAATAAGTGGTGCAAATTCCAAAAACGAATAAATTTTATTGGGAATGCTGCCATAAATCAAAAACTTAAAAAAAAAAGAAATACAAAATGCCTACATTACCACGAAGGACGAAAAAAAAAAACAAAGTTTGCAAGTAATTTACTGCCGCAGTAAGGTTCATTAAACTAAGACTTTTTTTTCTTAAATTGTTTTCCCAAAAAAAGAATGTTTTCATTTAAGCTTCAATAAGAACAATTTAATATTTACCCTCCTCACTCTAGAGCTGTCTTTAAAGTAAAACCTTAGAAAAAACTTACAAGCTTGTGGTTGTAAAAAAAAAAAATAAAAAAAAATACCCAAAGAATGTGAGATAAACCCTAGTAACACAACTCAAATTGATTGTCCTTAAAAATTTCACAAAAGAAAAAAAAAGGACTTTTTTTTTTCCTGTGATTAACCAACAAACTAATGCGAAGGTATAAGTTGGGTTCGTTCGGTGGCTACTTTCTACGTTTAGCTACAATAATGAACTCAAGTCCAAGGGGTAGGAACAGGATGTCCCGATGAAAGGTCAAGGAAAAAATCCCACAAATTGTAATTTTTGTTTTCCTTTTTAAATATTTCGAGGTATTTGTCGAAAAGTAAATACCATTCGGTTGTTAAATTATGATTCCCTTTTTTTTTTTTTTTGTTCAAGGAAATAATAATTTTCATGGTCACTGATTGAAGGTTTACCATGTTTTTTTTTTTTTTTTTTTTTTTTTTGAGAGAAAATTTCCTTCTGCAGTCCAAAAAACAGCAACAAATGTTTCATTTTTTTTTTCATTTTGTTTGCACTTAAATAGGCAGAAAATTGAAATCATAAAAAGTCCTGAAAGAAGAGCTGCCCTTATTACAATTTCGGATGGGAGTATGTGTATCTGCTGGTTGGGAAGGACTATTTCTTGTGGGTTTAATTTTTGTGAAAAATCCTTCTCTGTGAATATTGGAGGCGGGAAATTCCGTCACTCAATTTATACAATAAAGATTCAAAAACTTACTTTTCGAATTCGGCGTTACCAATTTTTTTGTCTAATAAGGACTCAGTTATCTAGAAATAACGAAAAGTGTGGAATCTAGTAAGTCTACTCTAATATAATTACGAATATAAGTAAAGAAAAAGCTTCTTTATTTTGACAATTCAAATAAATTTTTTTTATGAGGGATTCATACTGAAGGAAAATACCACTAAAGTATAGGAAAACTCCCTTAGTACTCATTTCGGCAGCCCTGATGGTCCATAAGGCCAATTCGCAAACACAGTTGCCTATGTGAGTTTAGGGAAATGGAAGAAATAATCAATTTGTGGAAATATCCTTTTATGACATTCGATTATTTTTTTTTGTTCTATAAAAGTAACCGAAAAAATGTTTTTAATGTTTCATGGTTTGTATGGACTCTTAGATTTTGCGAAACCAATAAGCAGAAATTGAAAGAAAAAAAATTTAACTGCAAATTGAATTTGAAGAAAGAAGTTTTTTAAATTAAATTGTTTTTATTGTTTTAAAAAGAAATCGTAAATTTTCTTGTTTTACGACACAAAACATTTAATTTTTTGAAGTGGGACATATCGATTGAATTGTGTTTTTTGGGTTTTTTATTTATTTTTTATCCTACTGGGAATTTTTTTCTTATAAATCAAAGAATTAAATGTATTAAAAATGTGCTTGCGGAACATTGTTTTTCAATAATATATTTGTCACCTTACTGACAGATGACTTCCATTCTTTCCCTGAATCAGTTCAATCGTGACGCATGTATTACTAGGATTGCTCATCAGTTAACCGTCGAGCATAATTTCGGACATACTATCAAATACAGATTCAGTTTTTAGTCGCACAACACGATTATGGAATAGCTTACCTGGCACGATTTTCTTTTGCTATTTCAATTTGCAAACAGTTAAGACCCATGTTCATTGGCACCTCATTCCTCCCCCTCCCTGGTTTCCCCATTGATCGTGCTAGGTTTATATTCAACATTATAAGGGTTTTTTTTTAATAAAACCTTGAACACGTGTGAATTAGAAAAAAACAAAAATAATATTATTAAAATTGGTCCTTCGAGCCGGATCAAAATGTCTGCCGTTCCAATTTTCGATGACCCGTAAGAGAAGTCCGATTGGTATTTGTCTAATAACGCTAGTAATGTTGGCTTCTAGTTGCTCAATCGTACCCGGCTTATCCAGCTACGGCCGCAGTATTTTCGTCATTACCAGCTGGCTGGGGGCTTTTTCATCGTGTATTATTTAATAATGCAAATTGGCTTTTGAAATTTACGATGGTAAAGCGAATCGTGGGTAAGGTAGACCGATTAAGTGAACCATTTGTTGCTCTAAGTGCACAGAATAGTTTAGTTTAGTTTAGTAGTTACATTCCTCGCAGAACGCTGATTTTCGTAATACAGCTGAATAATTCGTAGACGCTGTGCGGAACTTATTATTTCCATGATGAAACGTTAAACTGTACTGACCATACCATAAGAGGTTAACAGGACTCACACTTCATCTGTCAAAAAATCTATAGACAAAAAACTACATCCAAATGAATAAAACCGTTAGGAAAAAAAAACATTAACTATTATTTTTAAAAGCACTGACAAATTTCCGCCATAAAAAATTTTTTGTTGTAAGAAACAAGATCCAAGTATGAAATTATTCTTAACAAAAATATCAAACCTATCCAAAATGTTTTCAGATTTAAAAAAAATAAAAAAACTTAACGAACATATATACATATATATATATTTAAAATAAAGTTACAAATTGTTAATAAACACTAAAATTAAATAACTTTAACTATGAAATATAAATAAGTTTTTTCTCAACATATACAATATATTTCTAACCTCTCTAGACTCCATGTTGTTAAATATTTATAATAAACAAATATTGTTAAAGTTTCTAATATAACACTTATGTACAAAATTAAAAAAAAATAAATAAACAATTATAAAAATCAAGTGCTTCTGGTAGTGAAAACCTTTTAAACAAAAAATCTGTGTGCAAGCTTTTTTTTAACTATATATATAAAAAGAAATAAATAAATATTTATGTATGTGTTAAACTTATAAACAAAAAAAATATACAAAAATAATTTATCAGTGCAAAACAAAAATTAACGAATTCTTCCAAAACAAAAAAAATATATATATTTTAGACTTAAACAAAAGTTGACTCATCAAAAAAGTTTAAAAAGAAATTAAAGTGAAAAGAATATACCTCGTCAAAAAGACTACATAAACACAAAATACAAATATTCAGTAAAGTTCTTTAATTAAAAAAAAAAATAAAAATCAACTGAAGACAAAAAAAACTTTTTGACAAAATTGCGGGCTTAAACAGAGTTTCGATGTTGAAATTTGACTGCGGTCATGCTTCGTCGACATCCACAACTAAAATGAAAACAATCGCTCCGAATATTCATCGTCGGCGGCGATGTGAAAAACATCATTTGGAATTATGTCGTGAACAAAATAAAGATATGGCTTGGGAAGCTATTCCGGCTCCACCTATAACGCCACCACCGGCATTTCTACCTATTGGATTTAAAAGGTCATCTGCATCACGAAAAGGTAAGGTTGATTTTATTTGTGTGTGGAAGACAAGACGTTCAATGCGGAAATTTTATTTTAAAAACTTCTTTCCAATTGGTATTTCCTAAGTTAAAGTAAGTGAAATAGCTGCTTAAGTTAGAAAAAGTTTAATGGGCTGCATTAGCAGACTTAATTTGCTGAAAAAGCCAATCTTTTGTTTTTGTTATAGTGAGTGTTAAACTAATTTACTCAGTTATTTATACACGAGTACTATTCAAGTAGTAAATCTACTCGGTTGTATTAACAAACTGACTTATTTGAAGCAGTCAATCTCCTCGGTTGGAAAAGCCTGTCTGTTGTAGTAGGTTATTTATCAATTACTTCCGATTTGGAGAACCCAATTAACTCAATTATCGTGAGCAACATATTCAATTGGAGAAGTGACTCTACTTTACTAAATTGAATAAGATATTCTACTCGGTTGTTTTAAATAACTTTCTCAATTGTATCAGCTTATCTACTCGGTTGATTTGGACAAATTACTCCAACTGCATCGTGGTGCAGTAGCATCTACTGAGTTCCAGTTATTCAATTGCAGCATCAAATCAGTATCAGTCGGTTGAAGAAGTCGATTACATGCGTTTGGCCTATATCTACTCGGTTGTTAGCCAAATTCATCGGTACATGACGCACTCACGAGTGGAATATAACTCATCACAAAAGATGATTTTTTGTTCAAAATCGGGGTCCTCTTCCAAACGCTCCGAAGCATAGTCAGCGAACAAACAGAGTTGTGTAAGGTCATGAACTTTGAGCTACTTGGTCAGTTGTATCATGTACGGTTGAAGGCCCAAATCTCGACGCAAAATTGAAGTCTGCGAAAGGCCCAGTTGCCTCGGGTTCTGCTTATAGACTTTCACGGACAGTGGAGATGTTCTCGATCGATACTGCGTTTCTTTTAAAGCTGATTGATAACCCAACCGATCGTCTGAAATTTGGCTACCAAACGTTGAAGAGTGTACTGTGAATGGCCACCACGTCTACCGTATAATAGGCGCAACGCTTTCAAAATTTGCACTAACGAACAATTCTGTAGTGTTTGGTACAAACATGATAAGTCCATAAAATAATTTGAGTTTTTACGTTCACTTTACATGGAGCTAGGGCTGAAACAGGCTGACTGATTTCTTTCAAATTTAAAAAACTTTGGAAAATATTCTTTAAAAAATTATGTTCCAAATTTTAAGAAAATCGGTTTACCCGTTTAGGTTCAAGCTCGATATAAAGTAAATGTAAGGATGAAAATTATTTTATGGAGTTATCATGTTCCTGCCAAACACTACAGAATTATTTTGATAACAAAGTTATATTCAAAATAGCTTTTTTGGCCTTTAGTCCACAAAAATCGGCGTTTCATGCCGGCGATCTCACATGGGCTCATCAGTTGACTGTGGGGACCTTGTCAATACGCAATTTTTGTTAAGTTCAGTTCATCTTTCATCGATTTTTTGACAAAAATCCAATGTGAACTATACCCAACCAAGATTAAAATTGTAATCATTAACGTTGGAAGATTTTGCCCGTGGCCTGGCTGATTTATTTCAGTAGTATTTAGAATTTGTATTATAAAAACCTTCATATGTAATAAAGTTTTATATTTAGGACGTGCTGTTCAATAGTGTAACTTGCTATTATGATTTGGCATCAGTAACTCAATAATACAGAACAGATTTGACAGATGTCACAAAATCAACATGGCTGCCAAAATCTGCCCGCGCTATTTAAAAAAAAATCTTTAGTAAAAAGTAAGAATGAAAAGTAAAAGTGTAGGAAAAAACCTATAGGCCCTAGGAAGAAACTATTATTATAAACAAATTCCACGTCAAAAATACACAAAGCATCACAATACCAGATTAATCACTTTTAAATATGATCTTTTTTTCAACCTCTGCCCCACTGTGCGTAGTGTTGTTGAACAAGATTGTGAACTCTAGCCGAAGTTCACGGATCTTCCTAAGAATTCTATTTGTCAAAAAACAATACCTCCTTGAACTTTCAAAATTGTATAGGCCTTCAATCTGAACTGAATTTCACCACAAAAATAAACTAATTAAAAAAATTAAAAACAATATTATATAAATAAAATAAGTTAATTTAATTCGTGAAAAATATGTTCGAGTTAAAATAAAGTGCTACGACTTTTCGATCGTAAATATTTAATAATGCTTTCATATGGCTTTGATTGTATTTGTTGTTGTTGTCATTTTTTTGAATGTGTATATGTGTGTGGATATTTATTTTTAATTTCATAATTTACAGCCTTAATTTTATTGTCATCACAATAATAATAAACTAATAAAGAAAGACGCAGTGTTATCAGACTTAAAGTTTATAAATTTTAAAGTTAGTGTTCCCGCGAGCATGATTAATTTGGCAATGGACCAATCAATCTGGCCTGCTCATATTCAATTGAAAATGTTCTTTTCTCTTAAAAAAAACCAAAATGCAGTCAATCAAATTCAAGTGACATAACCTATGCTCTTGCACTTAATAACATTGATAACATTCAACTCTCTGGTGTTTCTCCCTCATGCTCTCTCCCTCCATCCCGTGCTCCAAACCAAGACTTTCTCCTTTATTACCAAAACATTGGTGGCCTTCGTACAAAAACAAATAAACTTCATTTGCATTCATCGTCATCGCAATATGATATTTTTGCTTTAACCGAAACTTGGCTAAACAATGATTATTCTAATTCAGAACTCTTCGATGAAAATTTCTTCACTGTATTCCGTAAGGATAGATGCATGATTAAAACAAATCAGACAAGAGGGGGAGGTGTTCTTGTTGCCGTTCGCTCTTCTCATGCATGCCGTGAGATTAAACTACCAACTCTATCAGCTGATTTGGATGTCGATCAACTTGCCGTGTGTGTGACAATGAACGATTCCAGTGATGTCTTCATAATTTTAAGTTATATACCACCAGGTAGTTCTTTTGATTTATATAAAATGCATGTCGAAAATTGTAATTTTATTTTAGATAATTTAAATTCCAACCAAAATTCAATCATTTTAGGTGATTTTAATTTATGTAATGTCAATTGGGTTTTTGACCCTGATGAAGTTATTCTTATTCCTTATAACGTTAAAAAAGATTATGAATGTCTTGTTATTGATTCCTTAGCTGATTATGATCTCTTACAAATCAATAAATTTTATAATAATCTAAATCGTATTTTAGACCTGGTTTTTGTTGATAGCGAACTATGCTCAAATGTTAATACTAGTATCTGTCCAATTTTTTCAAATTCCATTTATCATTTAGCTCTTTGTATTAATTTTAAATCTTATGTTTATTTTAAACCTTGTGAAAATGATAAATTTAAATATGATTTCAATAAAGGTGATTTTTATTCGATTAATAATTACATAAGTACATTTCCTTGGAATTATATTTTTGAAAAAGAACGTTTAGTGGATGCCTATAACTTATTCAACAAATCTTTACTTGAAGCTATAGATCGCTTTGTACCTAAAGTTGTTATTCGTAAAAATTCTAAGCCTGTCTGGTTCAACAAAAGATTATGCAACTTATCGAACAAAAAAAATAAAGCATATAAACTCTTTAGAAAATCTAATAATAATACTTGCTTTCTAAATAATTATTTACGACTTCAGAAGGAATTTGATGCATTAAATAAATTTCTTTATAAAGATTATATTTATCGCATAGAATTTGGTCTCAAAAAAAATAGTAAGAGTTTTTGGTGCTTTATCAAAAGTAAAAAGAGTTCAAATGGGATTCCGGACTGCATGCACTACTCAGGGACTAGTTCTAGTGACCCTAGTGAAATAAGTAATCTGTTTTCAAATTTTTTTTCAATCTGTTTATTCTTCTTCAAATACACCTGTTAATTTTTCTCCATTCACCCCAGTGAATCAAGTCAATATCAGTTCCTTAATCTTAAGCTACTCAGATGTTGAAAAAGCCCTGTGTGATCTTGATAGTGATAAACAATCAGGTCCAGATGGGATTCCACCAATTGTCTTGAAATCATGTTTTGCTGCTCTTTCTGAACCATTAACAAGTCTTTTTAATGAATCTTTGAGAACGGGCTACTTTTTAAACGATTGGAAAGTTTCTTATATTATTCCCATTCATAAGTCGGGACCCAAACAGGATGTCACCAATTATCGCCCTATAAGTAAACTCTCAACGATTCCGAAGATATTTGAAAAAATTGTTTATAATAAATTAACTTTTATGATCAAAGATCTCATTTCCCCGTTTCAACATGGTTTTGTCTCTGGAAGATCGACAACAACTAATCTAACAATTCTTTGCAATGAGATCACAGGTAACCTTGAAGATGGTTTTCAGTCCGATGTTATCTACACAGACTTCTCTAAAGCTTTCGATAGAGTTAATCACCATATCTTAATCGCTAAGCTATCAGCTTTAGGTTTTCATTCGAATCTTTTGTTATGGTTGGAATCTTATTTGGTAGGTCGAACCCAGTATGTCAACATAAATTCGTCTTTATCACTTCCAATATCTGTGACCTCTGGTGTTCCCCAAGGAAGCCACCTTGGACCTTTACTTTTTCTTCTTTTTGTTAATGATATCCCTCACATCATTAAATCTTCTCTTTGTCTTATGTTTGCTGACGATATTAAGTTACTAAAATGTATTAAATCGGCATCTGATCGAATTCTACTTCAAAACGATTTAGATAGTTTAGCTAGTTGGTGTTCTAAGCACCAATTACATCTTAATGTGTCCAAATGTGATTACATAAATTTTCGTCGTAACCTTGCCTCATCAAACTTTACTTATTCAATAAATGGTGTCAATCTACAAATGGTCTCCAAAAAAAAGGATCTTGGAGTCATCTTTGATCCCAAACTAACTTTTTCTCTCCACATCGACTTTATCGTAGCGAAAGCTAACTCCTTACTTGGGTTTATCTCTCGTAATTCCAAAGAATTTTCTGATCCTTTTACTCTCAAGGCGCTATATTACTGCTATGTGAGACCAGTACTTGAGTATTGCTGTGTAGTGTGGAACCCATACTATGTTCTCAATTCTAATCGGATAGAAAGCATCCAAAAACGATTTACTAGAATTGCAGTATGTAGATTAAAATGGAATATTCGAATGCCTTCCTATGGTACTAGATGTAATCTTCTTGACCTTCAACAATTAAAAACGCGAAGACGATATTTTGAAATAATTTTTATTCGTGATATCCTCGCTTCTCAAATTGATTGCTCCTTTCTTCTTTCGTTGACAAAAATTTATGTTCCTTCAAGAGATCTTCGAGTACGTAATTTATTTTTTGAACCATTTCATAGAGTAAACTACGGTCTCAACGAGCCGATAACACGGTGCCTGAAACAGGCAAATCTAGTGTGTAATTATATTGACTTTCAAAATAATATTAGTCGTGATTTATTTAAAAGAAATTTGATGTATTGCTTAAATATTCTTTATCCTGGTGGTTAGATTGTAAGTATTTACCTAATTGTAAAGCATTGCATGTTGCTACTATTTTTCAACTAGTCTATAAGATTATATATTATTAACATTGTATATAGTCTGCTTGATGAATAAAAACAAATGAATGAATGAAATGAATAGTGTTGTATTGGCTGTGGTCCTAAATACATACATACCCGTATAAGTATAACTTGTGTCTCCAATAGAATCTGATTTTTTATTATTTGATCAAATTTGTAAAATCTGTCACAAACATTCATCCTTGGAGTCACTGTCATTTAAGATTGAAGTGACTTGTCTACATTTTGTTTTTTCTTCCTGTGGTTTCGCATTTTTTCCTTATTTTTTTTTCGTCTAATGAAGTATTGTTTTGACAGTTTTTCACATGACTAAGCACAAATGGCTCAAATTTGATTTAATTTAATTAATCTTGTGTTGAAAATTTAAAGATGATTTCTTGTTTTTGAAATTGAGACTGATGCAATTTATTATTTGCGATAAAAAAATGAAAATCCAGAAAAAATCAATCTGTTTGTATGACAAGAGTTAAGTAAATCGCAATAAAAAAATAAGTCTTTTATCAACTTTATTTTAAACAGAATTTAGTGCGAAATTTTTAAAGTGAATGAGATATTTGGTAATTGGCGCCACTTCCTCTCATTTGCTCTCAGGGGACTTCCTTGGGTTGAAAATCACAACCTGCCCCTATATCAAGACAAGATCTCATTTTTTCCCATAAGAAAGAAAAAAAAACAATTTCTTTTTCCAGGGATGTATAGACAACTCAATTTTAACAAACATTTTTTCTAAAATTTTCCTTTTATAGATTGTTAAAACACGAAAGATTTAAGAGTCTAATTAAATTTAAGAAGATTTTTGATAAAAGTGCTTTTAGTGTTTGTTTATGAAATTGGCCATTAATCAAATAAACATCCCGTCTGCCCATTTGGATGGAATTCAAATGACTACAAGTTCACTCAAAATAGGGAAAAAACCTTAATAATTTATTTTAACTTGCGACTTGTAGTAGGTACTATAAGGCAAGTTATGCATTCGTAAAAAAATCGAACTCGAGATTTTGATCAAAGTTGGCATTTCGATGATAGCGAAGACGAAAACAATGGATCTCGCAATTCTGTCTGTCTGTCTGTCTTTTCCACTACAGCCTAAACGGCTCGGCCGATTTTCTTTAAACTTGGTGGATAGTGTTTTTATTTTTTTCCCCCACACTTTTTTTTCTTTCTTTTTGAAGACCAAAAAATAACGGTTCCTGTCATACGATTTTTTTTTTCGTAATTTTATAAATATTTTTTAACTCAAAAAACTGTTCGACAAATTAAAAAAAAAAAGACAAAAAAATTCATTTAGGTAAAACTAGATAATGGTTGAAAAAAATTTCCGAAAAATGGTTTATTAATGGTACCCCCCTTCGAACCATTTTTTTTGTTTTTGATTTTCTCAAAAAACGGTACAACTGGTTTTGATCATTTTTTGTAAGCTAAGACTCCCCAAAAATTTAAATAGAATTGTGTATTCAAATTTTCAAACAATTTTTTTTGGAATTTTTTTAAAAAAATTGCAATTTTTTTTTGAAAACACAATATTTCGAAAACCCAATGCTCGATTTTTTTTTAAATTGATAAATAAAAGTTTCTTAATATAATCTACAAGATGTGAGAAAAAACAATTTATTTTACCTAAAAATAACGGTACCTACCATACAAATGTTAAAAAATGTTAAAAAATGGTTTTCGAAAATCGTATTTTTATCGTAAACGGTTCAGATAATTTTGATAATTTTTTTTTCTTTCGTTTAATTTTTACTTTCTATAATTTAATAAAAAAAATTTTGAAATTTATATATTACTGACTGTACCTACCATAGAACCATTTTTTTGAGAATTTTGAATTTCTCATCATCGGCACAACAGATTTTAATGAAAATTTATGTAGAGCTTTTAAAAAGTTTTAGAAACATTGCATTTCAAGACTTTAAAAAAAGATGTTTTTAATTTTTGAAAAAAAAAAAGAAAAAAAAATTAGTTTTTTTTTTTAGAAAATTCAATATCTCGAAAACGGCTCATTATTTTTTTTTTTGAAATTTATTTTTTATTCGTATAATAATAGAAACTTAAAGTTGGTGTAGCAAAATTTTTTCTTAAAAATGTTTTAAAAATTTTCTTTATAAAAACTTATTTTTTTAAGAAACCTCTTACTTATTTAACCGGCTCCCGATCCATGGAGGGTCTCTGCCTGAGTTATTGCGGTCTTCCATCGGTTGCGATCCCTCGCGAGCTCCCTCCAGTCGTCGGGACCAAGCGCTCTTGCGTCTATAACCGCCTGGTCCCTGTAGCGGAGGTTCGGTCTTCCTCGTCGTCTCGAACCTGGGGGCTTGGATTCGAAGATTTTCTTGGCTGGAGCGTTGTTGTCCATTCGCTCGATGTGACCGAGCCAGTGTAGTCGACGTGTTTTGGCTTTTTGGACTACATCCACATCTTGGTACAGCTCGTATAATTCACGATTGAATCTTCTCCTCCATTCGCCCTCTTCGCATATAGGACCAAATATCCGCCGAAGAATTTTTCTCTCGAAAGTGCCCAGTATCAATTCCCCTTTTTTACTTATCGTCCAGCACTCGGCGCCGTAGAGTAGAACTGGTAAAATTAGTGTTTTGTATAGCGTGCACTTTGTCTTTCGAGAAAGGAGTTTTGAACCCATTTGTTTGGCCAAACCGAAGTAGCAGCGGTTTGCTAGGGTAATTCTTCGTCGAATTTCCACTAAGGTGTCATTCGTGGGATTGATGTTCGTTCCGAGGTAGGTGAACTCCTTGACTACCTCGAAATTACTGCTACCAACAGTGACGTTTTGTCCTAGGCAATGGACAGATGCGGCTTTGTTTGTTGATAGCATATACTTTGTTTTGTCCTCATTAATTTCAAGACCAACGCGTTTCGCCTGTTCATCAATAGCTGTGAACGCTTCTAGCACAGCACGCTTGGAGCGGCCGATGATATCGATGTCGTCCGCATATCCAAGCAGTTGGGCTCCAGGACTAGGTTGAAGAAATCACATGATAGCGCATCCCCTTGTCTGAATAGCTCGGATGAGCTGTTACCCATTTGCACGTTGCACCGCGTATTTTGTAACGTCATGCGGCATAGCTGGATCAGTTTTTTCGGGATCCCGAGTTCCGACATTGCCAATAGAAGCTCTTGGCGACTTATGCTATCATATGCGGCTTTAAAGTCGATGAAAAGATGGTGGGTCTCGACTTGAAATTCGTTGGTCTTTTCCAGGATTTGCCTCAATGTGAAGATTTGGTCTATCGTTGATCTGCCGGGCCTGAAGCCACACTGGTACGTGCCGATTATAGTGTTGCAGAAAGGTTTTAGACGCTCACATAGTACGGTGGATAGGATCTTGTAGGCAACATTAAGCAGGGATATGCCCCTGTAGTTTTTGCAGGACATAGGATCGCCTTTTTTGTAGATTGGGCATATGGAGCTATTTGACCAGTCGTCGGGCATGCTTTCCTCCTCCCACACTTGGTTGATGAGCTGATGCATGCACCCTATCAGGACATCTCCTCCATACTTAAAGAGTTCCGCAGGTAGGCCATCCGAGCCTGCGGATTTGTTATTCTTGAGCTTGTGTATGGCTTTCTTAATCTCTTCAGTACTGGGTAGTGGGACTGGATCTTCATTGACTGGTCTTATGCTTCTTTGCTCCCCTGTGTTTTCGTCTAAATAATTCCCATTAAGCAGCTGCTGGAAATGCTGTTTAAACACGTCTACAATTCCCTGTGCTTCGGTGACTAGGTTCCCTTCGCTGTTTCGAAGAGCTTGCGTGCCGGTCCTATAACCTGATGCCAGTTGTTTGGCTGTTTTATAGAACCGGCGGGTGTTTGTGGCGGTGCTAGACTCCTCGAGATACCTGAACTGAGAAGCTGCGGCTGCTCTTTTCTTTCTGCGCAGGGTTTTTTTTTCCTTCCTTCTCTTTTCACGGTACTCCTCTTTTGCTGCTCTTGTTTTCCGTTGCAGCATTTGCATTCGTGCATTTTCCGTCTCCTGCTTCAATACCGCGCATTCATTATCATACCACGGGTTCTTTTTCCTAGGTGGTTGATAGCCTGGTTCCACTGGTTGTTGACGCTTGTGGCTGGGGGTACGGCAGAGAGTTTCCCGGTCAATTGCTCACTGTAGTCTCTGGCTTTCTCAGGTGTGCTAAGGCATGCAGTATTGAATTTCTTCCTTTGGGCGGTCCTCATTTTCTTTTCGTTGGACGGTCGGGCTCTGAACTTTGTCACAACAAGAAAAGTGGTCAGAGTCGTTTGCACCTCGGAAAGTTCGCACGTCCCAAGATGTTGGACGCGTGCCTTGCGCCAATTAGCACGTGGTCGATTTGGTTGGCGGTTCGACCATCTGGAGATCGCCAGGTTGCTGTGTGTATCCTTCGCCTGGGGAACCTAGTGCTACTTATCACCGTATTCCGAGCTGCAGCAAAGTCGATTAGTCGGAAGCCGTTATCTGTTGTCATTTCGTTTATCCGCCAAAGATATTTTCCTTCCCGACTTTAGCATTGAAATCTCCGAGCACGACTTTGATATCGTACTCCGGACAGGCTCCGTAGGCTCCGTCCAGGAGGTCGTAAAACTCCTCCTTGTTAGATTCCTCAGCTTCATCGGTAGGGGCGTGTGCACATATTAGGCTGATGTTTTGAAAAGTAGCTTTGATGCGGATCACAGCCAGGCGATCACTAATCGGCTTAAGAAACCGCTACAAAGACTTATAATTATTTTTCTTGCATAAACATATATTTGCTTGAATCACACGGCATCCTATTTTTATCTCCAACTACTAAAGGAGTTGTGTTAGTCATTTAAAAAAAAAATTATTTTATGCTTATGATCAGGTTTTCTCTAATAACATTAATTTTTGAAATTCTTAGTCTCTTACATAAGAGCAAGTGCGTGCGACCCAGTTGTGCATTTTATTTTATGAGCAAACCCTAAAATTTCCTGGCACAGTATATGCCAAATTTATATCCCTTTGACCTTCACTCCAAGTCACTTAAAATAATTGCTTAAGAAAGATTATTTCTGAATATCATTGACAGTGTAAATGATTCAATGTCAAAATCATCTTATGTTGCCATTTTTTTGTAAATTCATCGTTATTTTCTTTTTCAACTAAAAAACGAGTAAAACACTTAAGCAATTTCAATTTCATCCTTCACTTTGAATTATTCATTTTTTCCACCCAAAATCTCATCTTCCTGTGAATAACACTTGAAAGCCGAAAGCAATTTATTTACAATAAATGCCACCGACGCAACGCGTCACAGTACCCACAGGGTGTGGTGGTTAGAATTGCCACCTAACAGTATGTACTTCCTACTTGTCAAATTTTTTTTAACATTCTCAGATTGCAATACATTTGTCTTGCTTTTGTGTTAAATTAATGAAAAATTTATTTATATCTCCGTTTTGTGTTTAGAAATTTAATAAAAAAAAAACAACACTCATGGTACACTATGGCGTATGTGGAACATTTTTGTACGAATATCTTAAATCTTAATTTTTTCTTAACATTTCTTTTCGAAGTGTCATCGAATAAATTATTTAAACACCTACACACAGACATTTAGGTATTTAAGGTTCCGTATCAAGATACTGCTTTATTTATTATAACATCGGACTTATCCTTCTTAAGGAATTTTTGCACATTATGTGACACTCGGATCAAAGTGAATTAAGCTGGACTGCCATAAGAATTTGCAGGGAGAGCCTCGATATAAATTGTACATAAATTTCAGTCAGGTGTTTCTGATATACATTTTTATCCCTCAAATTTGCCTCAAGGATATCAAATAAGCTTTCCATTCAATATGATAACTTCAGTGAAGGAAAAAATGCTTATTTTTGTTGCTACAAGAATTCTCTCATATCCTTGTCAAACGAATCCACCTCACACACAGTGAACCAATAAACCACACGAGTCATCTAAGTCCCATGAAGAAGTTTTCCTCTTTAGCTACTTTTTCTTGAAGCCGTACATAGGATTGTCCAGGATTATCTTGTGTACCTATGGTATAGTTGTAAGGATCCCGATGTTAGAGACCAAGAGAATATTTTATCGCTTATTGTGTTTTGTTTTGTTGTGGCATTTGCACGTGTGAACTTAAGCTATGAAGTAGAGTTCCTCATTTTTTGGGATTTGTCCGACCAACAGAACTAAAGAAAATATTGAGGTTCAACTTTGCCAAGTCAAAAATAAAATAAAAATCATACATATACACTGCCGGTCATAAGGTTAGAAGCAGGCATTTTTGAGAAGTAAAATCGACATTTCTCCCGTTACATGATGGATTAGAAAAAAACAACTATGGTAAACGAAAGACTATTTTGTTAAGAACAAAATATAAAATTTGGGTATAGGAAAGATTAAGCTAACGGAGCTTTTATGACAAATTGTAAAGTGAGTCAAGAATATGCGAAAATAAATCGGGTCATTAGATTAGAAGCACATCAAATAAATGAAAATAAAATGCAGTTATTTATATTTTGTTATTTATTTTAGCTTTTATTAGATTTTTAATAATGTGTGCTGCCACCAGCCTTCAAAATAACTTCAAAAATTCTATCTTTTAAGGATTTATAAAGAGATTCCAAGTAGTCCAGTGAAATCTCACTCCAGGCCAATTTGATACCATGAATTAGCGCTTCCTTGTCATCGTATTGCTTCCCTCCCTCATATACCTTACGTGTAAGCCAGCCCCACACATTTTCAATTATGTTTAGGTCCGGGGAATATGGTGGCCAAGGCAGCAAGTGGACGTTTTGGTTCGCAATGAAGGATTTTACCTCTCGGGCTGTGTGTATGGGAGCGTTGTCCTGCTGAAAAATCCATGGAATCGGTCCAAACACCTCGCTAATTTTGGGGAATACTGATTCAAGCAAGGCTTTGTAGGTTTTCCCAGTCATTTTGGTATCTTGAACTACCAATTCTATAGCGCCATAAAATGAAATTGAGCCCCAGACCATAACGCCTCCTTCTCTGCTATGGTGACGGTTTAAAAACCGCTCCTCTTTCCTCAGGTCATGGAAATAATAATTATAACCATCTGGCCCATCTAGGTTAAATTTTTTTTCGTCGGAAAAAATAACCTTCCGCCAATCATTTGTGGTCATTCCATTTTGCACATCCCAGCTCATGTGTTCTTTCGCGAAACACAAGCGTTGCTTCTTCCTTGCGTCATTAAGTGGTGGTTTTTTTTTAAGCTTCAGGCGCTTTAAGTGCTTAGAATGGCGAATCGTGCGTTTAACAGTGGACAAGCTGGCCTTAACATTAGCTTTCTCCCTTATTTTAGCTGCCGATAAAGCTGAATTTGACGCTATTCTAAGGATACTTCGCGTTTCGCGAAGTGTTAAGGCAGAGGAAGTGTTTCCTTTATAATTTTTTGAATAAGACGATGGATTTTTTAAATAATTACTGACACAATGATCACTTCGATTTATTTTTCGGGCTATAGCACGGCATGAAAGACCTTCAGAGCAATAAACATCTATTCTTGCCCTTTCCTCCACTGTCAAACATTTTTTCTTGCCCATTTTTATTAAATCTCAATCAAGAACAATTAATTTATAAAATGTACCGTTTAAACCGAACAAAAATTTATTCACTTCACAAAACAACGTTGATTTGTTCAATGCTTCTAATCTAATGACCCGATTAATTTTCGCATATTCTTGACTCACTTTACAATTTGTCATAAAAGTTCCGTTAGCTAAATCTCTCTTATACCCAAATTTTATATTTTGTTGTTAACAAAATAGTCTCTCATTTACCATAGTTGTTTTTTTCTAATCCATCATGTAACGGGAGAAATGTCGATTTTACTTCTCAAAAATGCCTGCTTCTAACCTTATGACCGGCAGTGTATGTATGAAGGTAGGTAGCATATTGCTATTGGGAATATTGGAATTTGGTTTGTGGTTCAAGAAAGGATGTCTGGTAATCGTCATAGAATGGAGTTGAGGGTTAGAACAATTTTTGTTGGAATTAAGAACCACAGGGTTCAACTGGAATAATTCAATTGCATATTCATCCCCAATAGCGGAATCCATAAAATACCAGATGTAACCATTTATCCTGAATTTATTCAGGGCTGTTCGATTTACGAAATAAGATCCTGATGGCCAATCACTGGCCGTCAACCTCTAAGATGCCTACAAGATACCAACCAGCATTGGTATTTTAGTATTTAATGAAGTAATAGCAGCAAAAACATACAAATTGACAGACAGGACGACAGAGGATTATCATTTCGATGACGTTGATGAATCGAGAAGTTTGTTTCGCATTGGGAACATGAAATTCTGAATAAGGATAATAGGGATGATAACTAATGCAAATTGTGGTTTTGTGTGTGTGGAAATGTTAAAGAGGAATCAATACCAAAATGGAATCGGAAACGTTGACATTGACACAATGAACGTTCAACGGCCGGCCGACGGCCACAACAATCGAACCAAGGCAAGGGATGGTTCATTAAGGATTTTCGTGGATTTAGTCATTCGGTTGTTTTTGTTTTAAATGTGTTTGTGTATTTATGTAATTTGTGCGTAATATCGAATTTGAGATTATTTCGGAGGGGGAAATCGATGCTGGCACCAGCCTTGTTAAACGGATCCAGAATAATTTAATTTGAAATCCAATGTTCATCTGGCTGGATTTTCTCGGAATGCAAACAAAGTGGTTAAATGATAATTTGTGGTCGGAAGTGAAAAGAGCTGATGGGTCATTTGAATGCTGACACGGTTTTATTGTTGTGGTTTGAAGAACAAATAATTGAAATTTGGGGATTATTTTACTTTTTTTTTTGTTTAGAGGGAGCGAGAACTTTGATTGTTCATTTTTAAATTATTTTTCAAATAAAAAAAATTACATTTCATAAGTTTTTTGTTTTAGGACGTGGTGAATTTTTGAGGTAAAAATTATTCGATTTAACGAAAACGAATTTAGTTCGCCAAGATATCAAATTTTCAACAAAAAAATTAAAAAATTATAAATTATAATTAATAATTAAAAAAAAAAAAAAAATAGGTCCTGTTAGTATTTTCTTTATTCTATATTTTCTTTTACTGAGATGGATCTTAAAATCAAGCGACACAGAAATTTTTTTATTTAATTATGAATTCTAAGAGAGACTTTCGAGAAAAATACGATTTTCCATATTCAGATTTTTTAACAAACTAATATTTCTTATAAATCAAAATATTTTAATAAAATATACACACAAAATTTTAAAAATCAGAAAAGGATTTATAGTAATAATATTTTCTGTGAACAAATAATTTGGTACACCAATTTTAATTGCCTGATAATATAAATAAATAATAAAAAAAAAATCGTTTACCCGCTTTCAAGCATTGAAATTTCCAACAAGAAAAATGAATAATTTTTATTTTTCAAAAATTCAGAAAAAAATGGAAAATTTTTATATACAATTGTAACGAAGCGTTACAATTAACGGGTGATTTTTTAAGAGCTTGAGAACTTTTTTTAAAAAGAAAACGCATAAAATTTGCAAAATCTCATCGATTCTTTATTTGATAGATTGGTCCATGACATTTACTTTTTGAAGATAATTTCATTTAAATGTTGACCGCGGCTGCGTCTTAGGTGGTCCATTCGGAAAGTCCAATTTTGGGTAACTTTTTCGAGCATTTCGGCCGGAATAGCCCGAATTTCTTCGGAAATGTTGTCTTCCAAAGCTGGAATAGTTGCTGGCTTATTTGTGTAGACTTTAGACTTGACGTAGCCCCACAAAAAATAGTCTAAAGGCGTCAAATCGCATGATCTTGGTGGCCAACTTACCGGTCCATTCCTTGAGATGAATTGTTCTCCGAAGTTTTCCCTCAAAATGGCCATAGAATCGCGAGCTGTGTGGCATGTAGCGCCATCTTGTTGAAACCACATGTCAACCAAGTTCAGTTCTTCCATTTTTGGCAACAAAAAGTTTGTTAGCATTGAACGATAGCGATCGCCATTCACCGTAACGTTGCGTCCAACAGCATCTTTGAAAAAATACGGTCCAATGATTCCACCAGCGTACAAACCACACCAAACAGTGCATTTTTCGGGATGCATGGGCAGTTCTTGAACGGCTTCTGGTTGCTCTTCACTCCAAATGCGGCAATTTTGCTTATTTACGTAGCCATTCAACCAGAAATGAGCCTCATCGCTGAACAAAATTTGTCGATAAAAAAGCGGATTTTCTGCCAACTTTTCTAGGGCCCATTCACTGAAAATTCGACGTTGTGGCAGATCGTTCGGCTTCAGTTCTTGCACGAGCTGTATTTTATACGGTTTTACACCAAGATCTTTGCGTAAAATCTTCCATGTGGTCGAATAACACAAACCCAATTGCTGCGAACGGCGACGAATCGACATTTCACGGTCTTCAGCAACACTCTCAGAAACAGACGCAATATTCTCTTCTGTACGCACTGTACGCATTCGTGTGGTTGGTTTAATGTCCAATAAAGTAAACTGAGTGCGAAACTTGGTCACAATCGCATTAATTGTTTGCTCACTTGGTCGATTATGTAGACCATAAATCGGACGTAAAGCGCGAAACACATTTCGAACCGAACACTGATTTTGGTAATAAAATTCAATGATTTGCAAGCGTTGCTCGTTAGTAAGTCTATTCATGATGAAATGTCAAAGCATACTGAGCATCTTTCTCTTTGACACCATGTCTGAAATCCCGCGTGATCTGTCAAATACTAATGCATGAAAATCCTAACCTCAAAAAAATCACCCGTTATTAAACAATTTAATCGCATTACCGAGCAAAATGCTACGACACCAACGACCCCTAATCATATTACCGAGCAAAACGCTACAACGCCTACATACCGCCTTATATTACTTATAATCATATTACACGTATTCAGTGTGTATCTGGAGTCATGTGATCAACACCCATTTTCATACACGTACAATTTTGCCGTTTATTTCTTGTAATTCACACTGACTCCTAGCCGTAGGTTTGATAAGTGGTCGTTGGGAAAATGACAAACAAAAACCTTGTATAAGGCGTTTTGATGACAGATAGGCATTGCCGCATTGGTGAAGCTAATCTAAATTTTTTTTATAAAATAGTAGGGTTTCATTAGCTAGAGTAGGACAAGTTTTAAGATTATTAGGAGTATTAGCTAGAGTGGGGAATATTTATTATAATTATTATTATTATTATTATTATTATTAAGAGTATTATTATTTACTAAACCAACCCGTTTCTTTCCTTTGATCTCCTCTTCAAGGCAGCTCATTGGACAGGTTATCTGTATAGATAAGGTTCCCGAATCCGTTTCTTTCCTTTGATCTCTTCAAGGCAGCTCATTGGACAGGTTCTCTGTATAGAGTTCCACCCGTTTATTTCCCTAGGTTGCGTGCTAGGGACAAGGGTTATCTGTAAGAACTCCCGACCGTTTGTTTATTTCCTTTGATCTCCTCTTCAAGGCAGCTCACTGGACAGGTTCCCTCTTTAGAGTTCCACCAGTTTATTTCCCTAGGTTGCGTGCTAGGGACACAATATATGTAATACCGTGTTAGTTATTTAGGCTTATATTTATTTTAAGAAAATATATATTGTTAATAAAAGTATATGAAATACCATGTTATGAATAAGAAGCCTCGAAATAAATTAATTGAAAGTTTTGGAGTATTAAAAAAACATTATTTCATTCGGAGCTTTAGACCCTCCGAACCCAAGTTTGTTGCTTCTTTGGGAAGAACCTTCAGCCACGAAGAAAAAGCATCACGCAATATTATTTCAAATTTGAAGACGTTCCTGGAAAAAAAATGATACCATTTTGTATTATTTGTATATAGATCACACTTAAAGTAGTACACATAATTTTTTTATTTTATGGCACTCGTAACTATTCTCATACATACAAAATTTACAAAAAATGTTATTTTTACTTTCTCAAAATTTTTAACGGATTTTGATACATTTATTTATTCTACGGCTTTTAAAAAGTGTGAATAGTATTTTGTTTTGATTTTTTTTTTCTCAAAAATGTAATTGGACTTAAAAATAAAAATATTCCGAAAACCACTCGATTATCTTGAAACTTGATAAGTTTCTTAACACTATGTGAAAGACTAAGGATTTTTTTTGCATCTAAAACTAACAGTACCCTCAGTACAGATGTCAAAAAAAATATTTTCCAAAATCATATTTTTCTCGAAAACGGTACTAAGCATTTGATAAATAAAAATTTTCTGTTCCTTTTAATTTTTAAGATTTTTAATTCAATAATAAAATTAAATTAAGATATAATTAACAATACACCATTCCTCCGATTTTTGGCTTTCTCATTATCTGTATAACGGATTTCAATGAAATTTGAATTCGAAGCGTTTAAAAAGTTTAAAAAACATTACATATTAAATCTTTAAAAATTAAATGTAGTAATTATTGTATTACAATGCACGACTGGGATCGCCCGTACTGGGATTCAAAAATCCTATATTATATAAAAGCAGCCATGTGTTTAGAGACAAATTTTCAAATCCATCAAATACTAAACAATGTTGTTGCTACTCAATAATTAAAAATAAAATATGCAAACAAAATTAAAACATTTTTTTTCAGTTTTTAAAAAAATATTTTGTTATGCCAATTTTAAGTATTAAATAACACAAGGTTATTAAAAAAAAATAATCTTTCAACTGTTTCGAGATTTGAATTTTCCAAACAAAAAAATTGAATATTTTTTTAGACCAAATTTGCAATCTTCTTCTTCTTCCTTTGTTTCGGCGCTGTTATGATCTCGATGTCGAGGGGATCATAACTCTCCCACGTATCTGCTTCACACTAGTGATCCGCCTGTGGGGTTCGCCGGGTTGACCTCAGAAATCGGCGGCAAGCCTCCCGGTTTTGTATTGTTCCATTTCTGAGGCCAACTGAATGCAGGTGTTTTTGCATTTGTTTGTACCAGGAGTGTTTAAGCCTACCTTTCTTTTTATTCCGAATTGGAACGTTGTATGATATTGCCTTTTTGACGGGGTTCTCAGGATCTCTCCTTTGGACATGGCAATACCAACTGAGTCGGTCGTGTTCAATTTTTTGGGAAATGGTATTCTTAACATGAAGGCTTCCTCGGATCTTCGTACTTCTAATTCGATCAAGCTTTGTAACTGCTGCTGTCATACGAAGCATCTTCATCTCAGCTGCCGTTAGCTTACTCTCATACTTTTTGTACATTGTCCAACATTGTGAACCGTATGTGAGTGCTGGACGCACAACTGAAGTGTAGAGCTTTCCTTTCAGCTTAGGGGGCATTTTTCGGTCACAGAAGATAGCAGAATTTTCCCGCCACTTCATCCACCCTACGCTTACGCGATGATTGATATCGTCATCACAAGTAGCTTCGTTATTTATCATAGACCCCAGATATTTAAACTTTTCACACTTGGGAAGCACTACTCCATTCAAATAAATGTCTGGAATAGGCCTCTGTGGATCAGAAAATGGGCAGCATAGGTATTCTGTCTTTTTCGCGCTTATGCGGTACCCACTTCCTTCTAGAACATCCACCCATACGTCAAGTGCTCGTTGTAGGGATATCGGGTCTTCACTTATGATGGCTCCATCGTCAGCAAAGAATAACTGATGCACTTTTGGATCCGTCACTTTGCCTTCAAGCAGGTAATCAAGAACTGTAATAAAGAGCAGGGGACTCAAGACACTTCCCTGGTGTACACCTACTGAGATTTCGAATTCTTCGGTGACTCCAGCTGCGCATCTTACTTTAGTAACTGCTCCATCATACATGTCCATAATTATCCGCACATAGGTTTCTGGAACTCCTCGTTGCCTGAGGGCCACTCATATTAGATCTCGTGGTTGCCGATCGAATGCTTTTTCAAAATCAACCAATACGACATGCAAATCCTCCAAAGAATCCCGATGTTTTTCCATAATTATTCTTATACTCTGGATTGCATCCGTGGTTGACTTACCCCCGACAAACCCGCACTGGTCATCAGATAGCCTAATTATTTTTCGCAGTCGGCTACCCAAGACTCGCTCAACGATCTTCATGGTGTGTGACATCAGCTTAATCGAACGGTAATTATCACAGCTTCGAGTATCACCCTTTCCTTTATAAATTGGAAGAAGGTAACTTTCCCTCCACTGATTAGGCATGCGATCACCTCGTATAAGTTTGGAGACAAGAATCATGAGCCATCTAAACCCGATGTCTCCCATCTTTTTCTAAAACTCTGAGGGTATTTCGTCTGGGCCAACAGCTTTTCCCTTTTTGGAGTATTTTACCGCCTCACTAACTTCTTCGACTGTGACGTCGGATACTTCGCTTAAGTTAGGTGAAGCTATTGGAAAGTACAGCCTTGGAAATTGTTCGTTTAGAAGTCCGTCACAATACTGTCGCCACCTGTGAAGAATTTCGTTGTCTTCCACAAGAAGTTGGCCTTGAGCATTGTTAATGAACTTTGGCGAACAAATCTCCTGGGCATTTCTTCTTCTTTGAGCGGCTATTTTGAAGATAGTTGCGCCCTTATTCGTGTTTTGCCGTAGCTCTTGAATAGCACCAGCTGTCGGGGTAGAAATTTCATCCAGCTCCCGATACAGGTTTTCTGTATTCTTTGCTTGAATTTGGGCGCACTTCTTCTTCGCTTCTTTCTTGCAGTTCCTATATTCCACTTCGAGGCGTGACTTTTGCTCTGTATCATTAGAGGGGCACTTCGACCAAGCCTTGAAAGCCATTTTCTTTTTACTTATAACTGATTTAGCTTCATCATTCCACCACCATGTTTCTTTGCCTTGTTGGTTGTGTCCTTTTGAAACCCCTAACAGTGTTTTGGCTTTTTCTTTGCAAGTTCTCTGTAGGAGATCCCACATACTTTGTGCTGTACTCTCTTCATTTCGAACTATATCGGTGTTGTTATACAGAACGTTTTGCATATTCGAAATGAAAGCTTCGCCTTTTTCCTTATCCAGATTATACCATTTGATCTTCCCAAAAGTTTTTGTATGTTTGTTGTCGTTCACTGTCTCCATAAAAAATTCTGTCAGTAGGAGACGGTGTTGGTGGGCGATCGCTTCTCCTAGTATCACTTTGCAATCTTTTACCCGGGGTTTCATGAAACTAGATACCAAATGGTAATCAATCTGGGTTTCATTTCCACCACTGCTGTAAGTGACCAGGTGTCGGCTTTGTTTGACGAACATGGTATTTAGTACGATAAGACCGTATGTTTTGCACATGCTCAGTATGTCTTCACCAGGAGGGTTCCTGGTGCCGTATCCGAGGCCTCCATGGCAATCTTCATAGTCTTCGTTTGTCTTGCCGACATGTCCGTTCAAATCTCCGCCCACGAACAAAAACTCTTTCTTTGGGATGTCCTTAAGTAGATTGTGAAAGTCTAGCCAAAATGCATCTTTTTCCACCTGCTCACATCCAATTTGGGGAGCATATGCAGTGACAATATTCCACAACTTTCCTTTAATCACCAATTTAAGGGACATCAAACGGTCGCTGGATTTCGAAATGGTCAATACGCTGCCTAATAGATGTTTTGCAAGGATGATTCCGATTCCGTTTTTACCCTTTTCCGTTCCATAGTAGAACATCTTATAGTTTTTTGTCCTCGTATCCAAGAAACGGGCCCTGTTTCCCGTGTTTCGCCATTTTGTTTCTTGAACACATAAGATGTCCACTCGCCTTCTTTTCATCATCTCTTCCAGCTCGAAGCTTCGACCTGTCATACTGCCAACGTTCCAACTCGCAACTCTCAGATTTTGTATAATCTGCGGCATTACTTTGCTAGCCCCCGGAATCCGTCTAGCTCTGACCCGAGCATTGCTGCTCGGTCCAGGATCAGTACCATGTGTAACAATGGTAGTGCCTGGCGGGGTAGTGTCATTTCGGACGAGTACTTCCATAATGCTTGAATTCACAAAATCCGTTGTAAGTATCGACGTGTGCATGCTCCAGTTTTGTATTTGATCTCTCTTTTACGGCACCGGTGATCTCCAGTCGTGCCAACCCAGGGACTGGCATGCACACTTTTGGGAAAGTTTATAGGTGTTACGTGTCGCTAGGTTCACCTTGCTGTTTGTGGCCTAGATGTATTTACTCCTTTAGTCGCCTTTTACGACAAGCGGGGAGGCGCTGCAGGAATATTCTAACCCGTCCCTGCACAGGGGTTAGACCAAATTTACAATATTGTACAAATTTGGTACCGGTAATAAATTTGTATCTTAAATGTTTTGAGAAAAATGTACTTAAAAGTTACAATGTTGCACATAATTTTTTTTATCAAAATTGGCAGCCGATATTTGATACCGTTGTATGTCCGTTTTGGAACTTAAAAAAAATCAATTTCTTTTCTAGAGAATTACCCTTAACCACCAAGGATCAGGAAAATAAATTCAGGGGCTTAGCAAGTGGGTCGTAGTATAGACATACAGACAGACAAACGGAATTACAGGACCCACTTTTTCGTGATTGCTATCATCGTAATGTAAAGTTTGATCAAAATCTAGAGTTCGACATTTTTTCCCTTTCCCTTTAGCATCTACCTATAAAAATCGTAAGTAATATTAAAGATCAATTGTATAGCTTCTTTGGGCCGTACCAGCAAAAAGACGTATAACGAAATATGCGAGACTCACTATCTTTGCCTTCCCTATAATCAAAATATATTTTTTTTCAAAATCCCCAGTTCTATTTTTTTTTACGAATGCTCAACTTGCCAAAGTACCTATATCATAACTAATAACGTAATTTCTTAGTCACGGAGCCAAAAAATGCGTTTTTTGTTTTTTTTTTTTTTTATTTTATTTAGGCACACCTAATTTCAACTGAATGATATATCAATCACCTTTATTGTCAATCCACAGCGACAATAAAATTTTAAGACTTTTAAAAGACCTTAAGTCATAAAGTCATACATTTAAAAATTATTATTCCTTTTATTTAAACTGGGTATGAATTGTAAATTCATTTGAAAAGTTTTTGTTTTTAAATCACAAGACGTGGTGGACATGGTGGGTAATGGTTTTATGATGATATTTATTATAGACGTCATATTAACGAAAAACGGAATTGCTTAAAGTACAATATAAAAAAAACGTCGGATGTTGGTCCAAAATAATTCTTATGATTTTACAAATTACTTCTGAAATAATAAAAATATAATTTACAATTTATAACTTTAAGAAATTTGTCAAAATTTTATTTAAAAACTCACAAAATCGCACATTTTTGGGACTTAGGATATAACAATAACGGACCAAGTACGGACTCTTGGGGTACCAGTAAAACAATTCCAATTACATCCAAAAACCAATGTTCAACAGAAACTTTGAAATTTCGCTTTGTTAGAAATGAAAATATCATTTTGACTAAGTTAATTGGATAGTTCAAAACAAAGAGAGAAACTTCTTCTTGAGATCTGAATGCTTTTAATGCCCTTTGTAACCCTACTAACTTGGTCAACTATACTGTGATAAATTTTAAAGAAAATCTTCGTGTTGTTAGATAAAAAAAATTTTTGAAGTGTTATCACTATTTGACGACGTTGGTTAATTTTTCTAAGCATTTGCTCAAAAGACTTGACAGCCTTCAAACTGGATGATATGACAGCTTTTTTGCCCGCATTAGGAATTCGGGCTTTAACTGCATTTTTGGAACATTAATTCCAAAAAAACGATAAGTTTAAAGATTATTCTTTTAAATGATTGCCATTTGTAGAAATTGCAAAATTTCAAAAAAAAAAAGTTTCTTTATTTTACCCAACGGAATTAAAGAGATACTAGGTGCGTTTTACGTTCCAGGTAGGACGATATTATTTTTTGTCAATAACTTTTAAATGAAATACAAATTTATTATTAATTTTTATTGATTGATTATATGGTCTTTAATATTATGTTTGGAATATGGTATAGGTCAAGTGGCTCGATGCTCCATTATAAATTGCTATCGACCACTCTCTACGACTTTCAACTGGCAACTGACATATTTCATTCGCACAAACATGACAACCAAATAAACTCGACCTTGAACTTAAAATGCACCCTGTATTTCCCTTTTTTATGAGTCAAAAGTCTAAGTGTATCATGTGTTATTCCTTCGAATATATTATTTCTTAAATTAACATTATCAAGGATGTTTGCATCTAAACCTTTCAGTTGCAGTGCCTTTCAATGTTCAAATGAAATTCGAGCAGAAATGTTAAATGTATTTTTGAAATAAATTTCATCGGAAAATACTGTTGCTTTTATTAAGATGTCAATCACTTTATCCTATTCAGATAAACTATAGAGAGATTCTGTTTGTTATTTCAGAATTGTTGCCTGTAAATAAATTGAATAGATCCCACTTCTGAGCCCAAATTCCATCAATCGCAAATATTCATTTTAATTCTTACCTGTCGTTTTAAATGACATCTCTGGAAATTTAAATTTAATGTAAGCTTTCATTAAACAAGTAAATAATGGCATAAATATTCAATGGCCGTCAACCATTTCAAAGTTCAAAGCCCCGAGTCTAAAAAAAAGACATCATTCAAATATATTTTTTCATTATTTTCTCAATGACTTGTTTTATACATAGATTCAATAAAACTTCTTCATCCTACCATCATTGTGTTATTCTTTCTTTTCGGTCAGTGTCTTAAGGTTATAAGGCCAACATGAAAACGTGATGAGTTAAGGATCTCTTTCTGAAAACTAAACTATTTCCACTCGGAATGTGAATTGAATAATATTGTTACACCGGATGTCTATTCTTTTTTTTTTTTTGTGATTCATTGATTTCTCATTTGATTTATAACTGGAAATTAATTTCTTTGTATTCAAGAAGATTGGAGACCATTTGAAGTCCTTCTATGAAACCCAAATTACTCCCACAAAATGTCCTTTTTTTTTTGTTTTTTATCCAAACCTTTTTCATTTCGATCCCTTCTATTTTCGAACCAATTTACTTCGATGAAATATAGAACCAACAACTTTTCTTTAAAAACAGAAGAACAAGACATCAGCCATTGTGTCCTATCCTAACATCAAAATTCCGTAGCCGTAGGGTTATCGGCTTTCAGTTATGTTTATTGGAGGAAATAAACTCCACGATCTTTTATACTACTCGTACTACTACCTCGTCATCTTCAATCCCAATAGAATTACAAAATTACGACATACTTTTTTTAGGCTCTTCATTAAATTTCAGAGGCCTTTCATGACACTCAGCCTAAGAAAAGATACAGAACGCCTGAAGAATTTTCTAGATTTCTTCAAAAAAAAAAAAAAAAAATTAAGAAAAAGAATCCTTGTTGTGTGTTCCCTTCATCTTCAGCAACATCAAAAGTAATAGATTTTTTTCAATGCTATGCCACGTGTGCTGTGCGGATCACAGTAACAACCGCTAACGTCACTATGGAGGTAGTGTTTTTTTTCTTATAGCCTTCCTATTTTGTGACTCCTGATGGCAATGAAATACAGATTGAGATCGCAATCGCAATATGTTTTGTTTCTGTCCTGTGGTTTTTTTGTTTTTTTTTTTTTGTTTTTTTTATATATATATATATTTTGTCCCTCATGTGGCGCGAACCTATCGGAAAAAATACTAAAATCCTTCAGAATACATTCCACTTTGATTGATACCGAGTCTGGTTGTTGGAATGTGTAGCATTGCAAAATTAGTTGCTTTTCAATTGAACCGTCTTTTTTATCTTTTCTGTCAGAATTTAATGTTAGCATCTGCTTGCTCTGAAAGACACCCAAAATGATGATAGATAAGAACTTTAACATTAAAGAGGAAAATTTCCTTACTTTGATGAAACTAGAAATTAATTTCAAAGGACCTACTTTACTAGAGTACGGGCAAGGAGAAATAATAATAATTTGTAGATGTCACTTTCATGCTGCTCTCTATCTCCGGTCATCTTTCAATGCCGCCCCCACTTTCCTTCCAACAAACAACAACCAAAACAAAAAAAAATAAATAGAAGAAAAAAGAAATATGAAGGGAAAAGGAAACCAAAGTTATTATAACGGAACGCGCACAGAAGGTCAGAATTTTTGCTAACAATAAAGTTTATCTCCTGTCAGGATGCATGGTTGTGAGAGGAGTTGTTAACAAAACAAACCAAGGACCAAGGAAAGACATGACATTCCAACATAAGTATGATTTTCGTTTTGATAAATATTCCCATGGTGAATATAGGATGAGAACAGGGTTGACACTTTTCTGTTTTAAGTGATAAGTTGTCATTATGTTTTGTTTTATTATTTCTTATTTAATTAAAACTTTTGCATCATAATGACACAAAAAGATCAATTATGAAATTAAATTTTTTACTTGAATCTACAACTTATTTTTTAAAGTTTTCTAAAATCAACAACACAACAACAAGTTGAATCATTTTTATTTTTAAGATCTGCTTAAATTAAAAATAAAATAAAATAAAATAAAAGATCAATTTTTATTTTAAAATAATTAGAGAAGTGTCAAAATTTTTTCCATACGATTGGCGGTTCCGAATTCTGTTTAGATTCTTTCAATTCCCGATTTCAAGGAGCAGACATGAAACAAACACGAATATAAAGTTTTTTGTCCTATTACTTGACAAAAGTGATGCTTCCATTTTGTTAATGCTATCTCTCCAGATATTCCGAAAATGTGACATTGTTTCGCTTATCTCCGAAATAAAAGGTGTGACAGTTTTGTGAATATTTTTTTTCTTTCAGTGATATAGGTGTTTTAGTATCTGAGTGTGAAAGATTGTGTTACACTGCAACAGAGAATAAATGCGAAATTTTGTCAATGTATAAGTATGACAGTTTTTCACTGTAAAAGTCTGACTGTGACAGAATGTGACACTATCTAAATGTGTAAGGATGTTCAAAAACAAGATTCTTCTTTTCCTGATTTTCTTAAATCTATTTTTCAATAGTAAGCTTTTGAAAAACTACTTGATACCCAGAACTTTCATACTGTTATACGAGTACTGTCATATTATCATTTTTTTACAATTTGTAACTCTCGCAGTGTCAATCTTAAACACTCATATACTGTCACACTGTAACTCGCGTTAAACAAATTATACTCAGAACTGTTATACTGTCACACTTTCACATTTAAAATTGACAAAACAAAAATTATTTTCCATGTATTGAGTAATAATATCAAGTAAAGCTCCAATTTTAGTTTAGTTATGAAATTATAAATTATAGCAGAATCGTATTTATTGATCCTATCTTACTTTAGACAGCCCTTAGACCATCGTTCAATTTCGCAATAGTTTTTTTTAACATATATTTTCTATTGTTGGCTAGGAGCTGTCTTACTTTGACATCGTCATCGGTTGTCTAAACCTCGACTAAATTTAAATTTTATTGGATTAAATAAAGTTATATAAGCATGTATTTTTTAAATTAATTCCTCTTTTTGAAAGTGGTAGTTAATTTGACAAAAACGATATAAATCCAGTTTCGCTGCTATCGACAATTTCCATTTTTTTTAAGCGCTCAAGCGTGGCTTTCTAGACCGAAATTTTAATTCCAATACAATTTGCGCTAAGGTAGGGCTTTTCTCTTAAAATTATCCAATTTGATTTCTGATATTTGACATACATATAAAGCCAAAATGATAGCGCGGGTAGTCATACCTAAATCATCTAAAATGATTTAACACATCGTTCTATTAGAAAAATTGCATAGATTTTATATTTAATTTATGCAAGTCATATTTAGAGAGTAGAACCTGTCATGTTAGAATAAGAGATCGTGCAGTTACTCAAAATTTCTTAATTAAGGTGTGCCTCAAGGTTCCCTCTTAAGGCCTTTATTGTTCCTAATATATATTAATTCTGTATTTCGGCAGTTAAGATGCAAGGTTACAGCCATCGCAGATGATTTTGGAATTGCATATTGTTAAGAAGCACATCAAACCTGAGTGCTTCAATTAATCAAGAAGTTCATATTCTGAGAATTTAATTTTTTGAAAACAATCTTTTTGTTTTATCAAACTAAAATTGATATACTTCACGAAACTGCCAATTTTTTTTAATGCTTATAACTGTGTAAAGCGCAACTTGTCGAATTGCATGTGAACTATTGAAGCATCTAATACGATATTTAACTGTCTTTAAATTGAAATACTGAGTTCAAATACTTAGGTATAACAATATAACAAAATTTGAGATGACTCGAACATATTTTAATCTTAGAAGGTATATAAAAAAAGGGCAAAGTTTGTATGTGTCTAAAAACCCTGTGTATAACAAGTCGGCCGTAAAAATTAATAAGATCTAAAAGTATGCCAAGTTTAAAAAAATTTTGAGGAAGTGATCTATTGCCAGGCCCCCTGAATGGAAAATCTTTAATTTTCGATTTTTTTCTTTGTATATACTTCAAGCGCTCCCCATTTACCAAATGTTTATCCTTCTACAACATTCGAAAGTGCTCCATATAAATGAAAAATATTTAAAATTTTTGTTTTTTTTCCTACCACAAAATCTACCGTGGTGTGAAATTACAAGTTTCTACGATGTCGGAAAGTGCTCCATAATTTGAATGATCTGTCAGTGAGTGAGTTAGTCATTTACGGTTTTAGAGAGTTTTGAAGGCCTGTATCTCAGAAAAAAACAAATGTTACTATTTCTTTATAATGAATTTGTTATATTATCTACGTATTCAATTTTGAAAAAATAAAAAGAAACAATATTTTTAAATCTAATAAGTCACTTTTTACCTCAAAAATAAAAGAAAGTTCAAAAATTTGTATTAACAAACAAAAACAAACAAATGTAATAGTGTGACTGAAAATAGTATTTTTTTTTATGATTCTTGAAATATCAGTAGGTGAATTTACTACTATTTCTGACATTGTTCGCACCAAAAAAAAACAGCAGAACCTATATCAATTTGTTTATCTTGACCCTTTTCGTACAAACCGTGTTGTAAATTACTATTTGATCGTTCAAAAGTTAAATACTATACTATGTATTTTCGAAGCTGTCTATTCAATACCTATTACTACTATTTCAATAAATTGTCATCACTTAAAACGATATATCAAAAATCATTCAAATAGAACGGTCCAAGGATATCTGTGTAATAAATAACCAATTCATTCATTTTAACTCCTACATAAATGTTTGATTTGTACTTCTCTTTAATTTGGTATAGCTAATATTATGAAGAAGTTTGTAGATGAAAACCAAAACCAAGAACTTGACTCAAATTTATCTTACTCTTTCCATAGAAACTTAAAGTGGCATTGTTATTTCGATACCATTGTATAACCTTGAAGTGCAGAAATGATATGTGTATTTAATCAATTGCTAAGTTCATAGCAAATTGCTTAAGTCGGTTGGATGATTGAGGATTGCTTATAGGAACCCTGCCATACTATACTATGCATGATTGAATTTTGTATAACTTTAGAAAATAAAATAGCTGGGATTTTATTATTTGTGTTGCTCCAATGGATTTTTTTTTTTCAGAAGTATACAATTTAAGATTATAGTGAAGGGTTATTTCTGATAAATTTTATTGATTAAATTTTATGCTAATACCTAATTTAAATTCCCATGCGTTTTGATTTTTATTTAGCTACTAGTTTTACGTTTTACTAATTACACCTAAATCTAGGCATTTAGTTTTTTAGCTTAACTATCCAAACATGGTATATTCGATCTCTTAGAACTTCAGATATAATCTTTTAAATGACACCCTAAATCGCGGCTTCACTGTGTGGAGCTCTCCGAATCGAATTTTCGATCACTTGCTTGACTAGATAAGACTAAATTTGTGTGCCAACACGTGTTGTGTTGACCTAAGAGCACCGACTTACTGGCATAGACCTGCAATTTCTTCTCATTCTTCTCGTTATTCTCAACAGCAATGGCATCAAACAAAGATGCCCGATGCGGTCCAGCGTGAACTGGTAGGCAACATTATTAAGCGTTTCGAATAAAAAGGCTTCAAATTGGTCGCCATAATATTCATATGGTCTTCCAAGGACTTGCTCGAGAAGCACTACTCTGACTTGTCTGTTCGTCCGTTCTTCCCCGGTTTGGTTAATAACATGAGCTCTGGCCCAGTAATTCAAATGGTATGGATAAGTTTGAACGTCGTCACCTGGTTCCTGTGCTATCTAAAAATGCAGAGAACAGAAAGCATTGATGGTATTTTAAGTGAATCGATAATTTTAAAAAAGAGGATGGGTGCGACCCACACTGATAACTTCCCATTTGTGGTCTTTATTATTTCGGTTCCAAACATTTTAATTGAAAAAAAATTAAAAACGAAATATTCAAATATAAAAAATATGGTTGGGTTATTGATGGAAGGGTACTTACAAAATATATCCGCTCTAAAACTAGATATACATATGTCAAATATAAACCATTTGTTAGAAATTGTATTATGTATAAAATTAAATAATGGCAAAGTGAATATCACTGCTCGTTCTCAAGGTATTCTAGTCGAAAAACAAATATTACCACTTTTTAGTAGATTTTTTTATATTTTTGTTCAAACTGTCAATTCGTTACTTGTCAAAATTTAACCATATGTTAATTATTGTATTATGTCGATACCTTCCCGTAAGAATGTACTAAGCGACACTTTTTGATGGAGAAATATACTATATGTTAAGGGCCACGTTTTGGCCTGGGTTTCGCCAACCTATTATGCATGAAAAGGAGACTAGAGTACAAATAAAAAAAATTATCAACTGCCATGTTTGCTCATTAAAATAATGTTGCCCCCTGAAATTTGTATTATCCGCCAAAAAAATTATGCTAAGCGACATAAATAAAGATCTCATTGTCGTGAGCAACAAAAAATTTTGTTAGATGTCACTTATTTTAACCAAAATTGTCTCTTAGCACACTATGATTCAACTAGAACTTTCTTCGTTTTTTCGTTTCCTGAACAATTTTAGAAATGTCGCTTAGTATACATTCTTACGGGAAGGTATCGATGTATAAAACAACATACTTTAGAAGGCACTATCGGTGTTCATTCCCAAGAAATTCGACTTGAAATACAATTTTAACTAGTTTTCACTAGAATTTTTAATAGTTTTTTTATTTAAAAAAAAAATTATTAATTCAATATTTGTCAACATTTTACCAATTGTACAAAATTATACTATGTATAAAATAAACTAAATTAGAAGTAAATATCACTACTAGTTCTCGAGAAATTTGAGTCAAAAAACAATTTTTACCAATTTTCAATATAATTTTGTATAGTTTTTTATTTTTTGTAAAAAAACTGTCAACTGATTTTTTTTGAAATTTTCACCAGTCGTCAAACACATTATTTTTCGTAAAATAAAATTATTTTGAGTTTCAAATTGTTTACCGTTCTTTGAATATCTGGGTTATGAAATTTTTTTTTCAGTTTTTTTTATTTAAAAAAATAACGGTATGTTCACTTTTTTCCAAATTCATACCAAATCTGTATGACCTTATAATGAGTACATTAAATTTTATTTGAAATCAATAGCATTATTTTTTCGTGAGATATTTGAAACTAACCAAAAATTTTACTTTTTTTTAAAACCGTTATAGTGAAAAAACTACTCACTGAATTTTAATAAACGCCCTTTCAGCCTCTTTCGAGGTTATTATCTATTAACCAAAATTTATTTGAAGCCGATATCTTTACTTGTTCTTGAGATATCGACGACGAAAAATGGTACCAGAACGTACGGACGTACGAACGTACGAACGTACGTACACACACACACACAGACATCTCTCTAAAAATGATTGATATAGACTCTAGGGACCTTGAAACGTCGAGAAATGTCAAAAATTCCAATTTGACAAATCGGACCGATTACAATAACTCCCTATGGGAAGTTAAAAATAGGGTACCACAGGGCTTGGTCCTGGGACCATTGCTGTTTTTAGTTTACACAAACTCTATTTTCGAATTAAATCTAAATGGTTCATCAACTGCCTTTGCAAACGACTGTTCATTTACGTATCAGCTTAAGTCAAATTTCGATTGTATTTTAAAAAACTCTGAGGACCTGGCTCACAAAACATAAATGGATCTTAAGCCAGAAAACAACGCTAATTTCGATTACACGTTTTTTTTTTTTTTTTTTTTTAATAATTCACTCGCGCTCAAGAATACAAGGGTATGTTACGACTTACGAGACCCTTATAATGTTTTAAACACAGCACGGGCGAGGGTGAAATTAGGAGTGGAGAGAAAGGAGGTGTCGATGAACATTGGTTCTGAATGTTTGCAAATTGAAATGGCAAGGAAAAACTGTGCCGGGTAAGTTATATGATTTCAATTTCTTTTTCCACTCACATGACCGTAAACAATTTTGATAAAATTATGTTTGTCTTTAAGTGGGCTCGCAGTCAATTTTTGTTATTTTTTCTTTATTTGTGACGTTTAGAGCCCACTTACAGACAAACATAATTTTATACAAAGAAAAGGTCACGAAGAAAGGAAACATGTAAACAATTTTGTTTAGCTGTCCATAACTTGGTAAAAATAATTTTGTTAGTATAAGTAGTTTTCATTGCTTTCAAATTGAGAGTGTGGAGCAATACAAGTAATCCATTAAATTAAATCCAATAATGCTCCTGGTGACACGAAAAATGTATCTTACCAAAAAGTTGTGATCCAAGTAAGTCTTGAAGATAATTTATTTTAGCCTGTCTCACTATATGTTGCAGAACTGCATTACATGTTTCGGTGGTTCGTACAATAACACTTTTGGTCTTACTGCACAAAAATCTTTATGTTCGGATTATTTGTAATAAAAATCGTCTAAATAAAAATGGGCCTCTATTTAAATATCTAACCATTGCGACATCTTCATATTTTTTAATTCTTTAAATAGAGTGCAATTTTCCTAGCAGAAATTTTCAAATTTACAGTTTGCTCGTAAAGAAATTTGATTTTGTAAACATACCTATTGCTAACAGAACCGACTTTTCGAACGTCTACACCATTACAGCCTCTTCAATTTTTAACAAGCTTCCATATGTTATTCAGATAAAGGTTAACCTTCATTTCTTTCTCAGAAAAGTTTAAGAATACCTATTTATGTATATTAGACTTCAGTTTGAATTTCAATTCCTACTATTTATCGCATTGCTTAATATTGTTAAAATTTTTCTATTGAACTGCTCTTTTTCCATTATGTTTTTCTTTTTTTGTCTTATCTTTTAAATTTAATAAGTTCTTTCTTTTAAAAATATTTGATAAAGAACTTTAAATTTGGAGTACAATACAAATTAAAAAAAAAAGACCAAAATCAAAATACATAAATCAATCAATGAGGATTTCTCATTTGCTCGCAAGAGGTAGTACCTCATTTTTTAGCGGCATTGTCGGAACTCTTACTACTTGAAATGAAATCCAATGATTTAATAATTAAGTCCAGTGTATATTTTTTTAATTTTTTTTTTACTGCTGTCAATTTAGAGCGTAAAAATAACGGTACCTTTTTTTAAAAAATTAGTTTGAATTTTTATAAATTCTTCACAAAAACTATTCCACATATTTACGAACAAAATTAAAAAAAAAATCATCTTTTAAAAAGCTAATGGTTGAAACAAAATGTATAAAAATCGCTATTAATATTCCATAGAACATTTTTTTTGTTTTAGATTTTTCCGAAAAGCGTACGTAATAGACTAGGAATTTTAAAAACGAATGTTATAAGAGAAAACTGTTCATAAGGATAAAATAAATTTTTTAAATTCTTTTAGTAGTAGTAAGAGACAAAAACAGAATGCTATACAAACATGAATTTATGCAAGAATTATAAGTCCTTGTAGTGGTTTCTTAAAAAAATATGCTTTTATACACAACATTTTTAAAAGATTTTTAAGAAAAAAATTTGGTACACCAACCTTAAGTTTTTATTATGGCTCCAATACAAATTAAATTTCCAAAAAAAAATATTGAGCAGTTTTTAAAATATCGAATTTTCCAAAAAAAAAAAACATTTTTTTTTTTCAAAAATTCATAAAATATTTTTTTTTAAGTTTTGAAATGCAATGTTTTTTTTTATTAAAATCCGTTATGTCGATAATGAGTAATTCAAAATTCGAAAAAATGGTTCAATGGTAGATACAAGCTGTAATATCTTAATTTCAATTTTTTTTATTAAATTAAAGACCGTAAAAATTAATTGAAAAAAAAAAATTTTTATCAAAATTCCAGCCACCTTTTTCGAGAAAAATACGATTTTCGAAAACCATTTTTTAACATTTGTATGTTGGATACCTTTAGTTTTAGGTAAAATAAATTTTTTTCTCACATCTTGTAGATTATATTGAGAAACTTTCATTTATCAAGTTTAAAAAAAAATCTACCATGGGGTTTTTGAAATATTGAGTTTTAAAAAAAAAAAAAATTCAAGTTTTTTTTTGAAAATCCAAAAAAAATATTTTAAAAATTTGAAAACACAGTCTATTTAAGTTTTTGGTTAGCTTTAGCAAAAAAAAAATGATCACAATGCGTTGTACCGTTTTTGAGAAAACCGAAAACCAAAAAAGAGGTTCTTTGGGGGGTACCCTCAATAACCATTTTTCGTAAAATTTTTTTCAACTGTTACCTCGCTTTAACTAAATGAAATTTTTTTGTGTCTTTGGTTTTTAAATCTGTCGAACAGTTTTTAAGAAAAAAAATATTAATAAAATTTTGAAAAAAATTGGTATGGCATGTACCGTTATTTAAAAAAAAGAAAAAAACGTGTGGGTGAAAAAAATTAAAAATAATATCTACCAAGTTTAAAGAAAATCGGCCGAGCCGTTTAGGCTGTAGTCGAACAGACAGACGGAATTGCGAGACCCACTTTTTTAGTCTTCGCTATCATCGTAATGTCAACTTTGATCAAAATCTCGAGTTTGATTTTTTTTACAAATGCATAACTTGCTTAATAGAACCTGTAAGTCGCAAGTAAAAATCCTTTCTTAATATTGTATTCGCCTGAGAAACTATATGGCATGTTTTTAGATCCAATCACTTATAGAGTTGTTTTAGCCATTTAAAGAAAATGTGTTGCATGCTTGCGAATATTTTTCTCTGAATAACATTCATTTTTAAAATCGATGTCTATTAAAAATAGGAACTTTCTCGTGCGACCCAGTCGTGCATATTATTTTTGGTTGAAACGAATAACTAAGGTCTCGAACAACTTTCTTTTCTTCTCTTATTTTATTAAAATTTCTTACTCAAGTATATACAAATTTTGTGTGTCGTCTGTTATTATTTTGAAGCTTAGTTTCGGATATCGTTGTTTTTCAGACAAATAATTTACTTGGAAATATTTAAAGTGTGCCATATCGAATTTATTGCTAGTTTTCCCGTTTAACCGTTTCACCCAACTTTACCGTACATGTTTTCTTTATTGTATTTTAATTAATTTAATTTATCGATTGAATTCAAGTAAAACTCTCTAACTTCTTCGATTTATGAATCAATTTTCCGCCTTGCTGCCCGTTTACCCTATTTTACCCTGTAAAACATTTTTATTTTTAACTGTAGCATCTTACAATTATCTGTTATTTCACTAAAACAGTTATAAGTATGTGCAACAGCCGGTTTTTTAAAGTTTTAAAAGTGTGAACAAATCTCTAAAACCACTGTCAATTTTACATTTTTCAAGTCGTTGTTCAGAAGATGGGTAAACCCTTTAACACCACGTCTCAAAATAATTCCTATTGACACCCATTTTACAACTGTTTCCGAAGTCATTAAATTTTGGCTTGATTGAATTCTGTATTATCTGAGCGTTTGGCCGGTTTAACGGTTAAAAGTTCTATCAAATTTAAGTTCTACTTGATCTCAAGATCATCTCCATTCCATAATAATCCCCTGTTCATTCGTGGGCATAAATTAGATTTTCTTCTAAGATTTCAAATAAATTTTCACACTGCGAAATGAAACGCATATTTTCATAAATCCGCAGTAATTTCTGTTGAATATTTCACTCGAAAAAGAAAACCCAAAAAAAAAAGCTTTGAAAATCTCTCTGGTGCTATAGCAAATACTACGCCTACTTCTGTTGAAGGACTAGATTTGCACAAACCGCACAAAGCAATATCATCCTCTTCTGGAAAAAAATGACACTTTATTCCAGCTGTTGGTCGGTCATATAATATCTAACTGATATGTGAGGTTTCATTTGTTCAGGGCAACGTAAATAGGGAGAAGGAGACCCACCCAGACAATGAAAAAATAATTCTACGAACAGAATCCCTAGTAGAAGAAAACCAGCTTTGTCTGCCTTTAAAAGTATGCTATGGGGCTTAGTTAAAGCGTGACAGTCTTACCATGATGAGGATTTGTGTGACATTGCGATTGCGATGGCAAGGCAAGGATATGGTGTAATTTAATAAATTTTTCTTCTTTTTCTTTACAAATTAATTGAAAACACAGTATGAATGTGTGGGTTTTTTGTCCCAGAGATATAATCTGATTATTTTGTTGTTTGTAATAGAAATGTAATTTGTGAGTTGAGATTAAAGTGATGCATTTTATTTGCAAATGAGAGTCTTATTTTTTTTGTTCTAGTCACTTTTTTCCAGACAATTTTTTGTTCATATATTTAATTGGCAGAGATTGACAAACAATATTGATAAGCCTCAATCTTCAGAAATTTGATGAAAAATATACTTATGGAGAATATTTTAAAACGAGTAAAGATGGGGTACTAAGAAACTGCCTTGAGAATCTTCTTCTTATATTCATTTGTTGCAGCTGCTAATTAGGTATAATTTCTCATGGGCTGCAGGGACATGCGAAGACCAAGGTCTAGTTATGTCCTATCATCAAAACTAGATGGAGAAGATATATAAGTCGGCTGAAGGACCCAAAGACCGTCTAATTTTCTCGAATATTATAAACAACCGTTTTAAATTTGTAGTGGATAAGAATCACCAAAACAACGATTTAACTATTTTCAGTCTCTTTTTGTCATTTTTTGAAGCTTTTTACTTTCCATGAAGGACCAAACCAATTTCAATCACATCTTATATTAAGATATCTTAGCAATCTTAGCAATCCCAATAAGGCCAATAAGCTTAATTTTCAAATTAAAATGCCATTGTACAGCCAAATGAAGAATACCTTCAGTAATGCAAAAGAGCAAGAAGGTCATGAAAGACCATGGACACGCAACCAATAGCCCACAATAGCAGGGCATACATTTCGGAAGTTTCGGACGGGGACGTGATTGGTTTAAGTTAATTTACTCTCGTAATTCACTCTCGATTTCAACTACTCTGACGCGAATGCTTCTTGAATATTGAGTAGTTGGTATGGAAATGGTATAAAACCGACGGTAACAGTATCAAAGTTCAGTTTTCGTTCAATCGAAGTTAACCAAACAAACCAAACTAAAACCTCTCAAGATGTTCAAATTCGTAAGTACAGTCAAGGATTTTACCATCAAAAAGGATTATCACGTTTTTAATTTTGGTTTTAGGCTGCTATCTGCTTCATGGCTGTTGTTGCCCTCGCTGCCGCTAAACCAGGAGTTGTTGCTCCATTGGCATACTCAGCACCTGTGTTAGCTGCACCTGCTGCATACGCATCTTACGTTGCACCATACGCATCAAGCTACAATGCCCACTCTGTTGCTCATTCTGCTGCCTACCCAGCTGCCTATGCTGCCGCTCCACTAGTTGCTGCTCCAGCTTTCGCACCTGCCGCTTATGCCGCACCAGCTTTCGCTTCTGCTGCTTACGCTGCCGCCCCAGCCGCATATGCTGCACCAGCTCCACTGCTTTTGAAGTAAAGTGGCGACTTTGAACTAATTTTGGGAACAACAATTTGATCAACTGCACAATAAAACGAAAAAATACCAACAGAAAAATCAATGCGTTTCTATTTGTATTCTTCTTAATTTTAATTTCAAGTATGCCGAGAGATTTTTTGATGTCGTCATGTTCGGTGGATTTTTCTTCCTATCTTCAAAAATTCAAATTTCAATGGTCACGCACCACAGTAAAAAAGTAAACAGATCTCAACTTAGAGGTTTGCCGTTCTTAACGTCATTCTGAAATAGTGGTAATTTTTTTTTTTTTTTTTTGCCGCTAGAACTTTCGACGTCTATCAAATTAGCTGTCACTTATTTAATCTGTCAACATGGAGCGTAAGAGCATTCAACAACAGGTGCAAACTATTAAGTTGGTGTATGAAAGTGGGTCTTCTGTTTGAGGAACTTTTCGCTTGCTTCGCCCATTTAATGGTCGCCATAATGGTCCTTCCGGGAGAAGTTAATGAAACGCAAGGTCTTCCGAAAATATCATCGCTGTTCATGAGAGTGTGTTGAAGAATCCGAGGCAGTCAAATGAGCGCCGTGCACAAGAACTCAGACTTTGCCAGACTTGGGCAGAGAACTGTTCAAACTTCAACTGGTCAGGAACCTCAGAGTTAACGATCATATTCAGCGACGTGTGTTTCCAAACTGAAGCTCTCGAGCAGTTTAAAGATGGCGCCAATTTTGGTCAAAAAATCATATTCAGCCATGAGTTACATATTTCGGGTTTATTGGTCCAAACTTCTTTGAGAACAATGTTGGCCGGGCCGTCAATGGCGAATTGAATGATATGGACACTGATGACACAGAGAACGGTGAAACGTACCACACAGCCCGATGCCACAATGGAAATTTTACACGAGCGACTCCCAAACATGGTTATCTCATTCGGAGGTGTCTTAAAAAACAAGTGTTCCCACTAAGTCCGAAGGAAACTGAATTTGAATTTTTACGAAACACTGAATTTGAATTTTTACGAAACACTGAATTTGAATTCTTACGAAACACTGGATATATTCAAGGGACCGGCAGTGTATGTGCTTAAAGAGATAACTTCGATACGAAAGAGATTACAATGAGTGCCGTGCACAAAAACTCGGACTTTCGAGGACCGCAAGTCGGTGGATTTTCGCCAACTGAGCCCTTAAATAGTAAAAAAAAAAAAAAAAGTTGTTGGAAGATTGCGAAATGGGTTCGTCAAGAAGCAAAATTATAAAATTTGGGACAGTCACAATGCATACGAGGTTCATCAAATTTCAATGCATCTAGAGAAAGTCACTATTTGGACTGGTGTAGATTTTGGTCTGGCGGCTTCATCGGTCCATAATTCTTTGAGAACGAAGTTGGCCAGGCCGCCAAAGCCTAGCGCTATCGGTGAATGATAACCAATTTATTTTGTCCCGAATTTGATGATATGGACACCGATGACATGTGGTTTCAAGAAGCAGGCAAAATGTACAAAACAGCTCGGTGCCACATTACCGAACTTTACAATTCTTTCTATCAACGCTGTTTAATCCAAAGCAATCTTATTAACGACCATTGCTATTTCTTGCAGTTTGTCAACTTTAAACGAAAATCCAATAGTTACCCTCCTTTTTTCTCTTTTAATAACGAAACTTCAAACGAACCACAAAACAATCGCAAACATTTTTTTTAACAATCCTTTATCGACTTCTCTTTTAAACATGACTGCAATTATTTACCATTGACTCATTTCTCATCGAAAATAAGCTAAATCAATTCAGTGATGAGTATATTCCCGGCCCAGATAGTATCCCCGCCATATACTCGTATGTATATCGAAAAAAAATGCTCTTTCACACTCTCTCTTCTCCTCTCCTCTCAAAAATCTTCGATCGATCTCTATCTCAAGGAGAATTCTCTCAATTATGGAAGACCTCTTTCATAACCTCAATACATATAAATGGCCCGAATTGTGAAGATAAAAACCATTGTTCAATCGGTAAAATTTCACATATTCCCAAAATCTTTGAAAGCATTTTTAAGTTTTCGTTGTAAGTCTGTCAATTCCCCCAGACAACACGGTTTTGTCAAAGGTAGCTCCACAACAACTAACCTTGTTGAATTTGCATCCCTTAGCCTTTAGCCCTCAGCCTTAGAGAATGGAAAGAAAGTCAACGTTGTCTCAACCGATTTCAGTAATTGCCGGCAGACGGTTTATCAAGTCAAGCTTTGTAAGTCTTTTCAATCCAACTATTGTACTTTTGAATGATCGAAAAAATAAAGATTATCTATCTATCTATCTATCTAATGCCTTTGACAAAATTTCACACACGCATATTCTATACAAACTGTCCACCCTTGGGCTTGAACCTATCTTCTTAAGATAGATTTTTTCTTATTTGAAAAACCGTAACTACAAAGTTCGACTCAGGTCTAGCTTCTCTGATGATTTCTTAGCTACATCCGGCGTCCCACAAGGCAGCCACTTAGGATCTCTCATTTTTATTTGTTTATTTATTTATGATACCAAGTTTTTCAAGACCATTTCTTCGACATATAATTCCATTCTTTTACAACTTGATCTCGGTCTCCTGCCTAAAAAATTTCTTAGAGCTTAATATTTCAAAATGTAATTATATCACGTTCTCATGATTACGAATCCAATCTCCTCCCAGTCTCTACCTTCTGCATTACCAACCCGTATCAACCGATCAGTTAATTTGGCACCTTGTTGTCTTTTGTGATGGAGAGCTCAACTTTCTCACTCATATTGATGAGATTGTTCTTAAAGCAATCTCTACATTAGGACTAATGAAACGATGGTCCAAACTCCAAAGAATTATAATTAACTACGTGATCCGATTTTTCATGTTCATTTATCCAGAAACGAGAGCATTCATCGTTATTTCCTACTTTTCGGTCTTGGTAGCCCTTTCAAGGAGCATCTGCGGTGTAAAGTGTTCTCGAGTTCTAGGTACATACACTCAGTCCTTCGTTCCGGTTCTTGTTGCCATTCGAATGAGGGCAATGAGTTTATCGACGACACAACCCCGGGAAAGAGTCCTTATTTTACGTTAGGACAGCAGGCCAGATAACCCACTAAGTGGATATGAGTATGAGAGCTGCCGTTGGCCCATACCTGCTTCGTTGGCCACCACCTCTTTTTCAGTCACCTTTTTTTCTGGAAATCCTGACTGTCCTCTTCTCTTAATTTCTCAGAGTAGCTCACGTAAGGTGAGTAGTTCGACCAACTGGAGACACCAACGTTGATCACCAGCGTCTTTCACTTTCGTTGTAAAGTAATTAGTAGTGACATCTGTTTCCACTTCAAACTGTTGACCATGGGAATCCGAATCGAATAGATCTAGGTTCAGTCGTAGCTGTCACTGTAAGCTCCTCCACTACGTCAAAGCTTACCCCATGAAGCAACACCATTGATCAGTGCGTAAGAATTCGGAATCTCCCAGTCCACCTTTTGGTTAAATATCTGCCTACAAATTTTGGGATACGGGCTTTCAAGATCAAAATAACTCAAGAATTAAAGGCTCTTGATTATTTGAAGCGCTGTAACTTTTCCAATTCGGCTCTGCAAAAGTTTGATGAAATTCCTGAATTTCATTGTTATCTCCTTATTGAGAATCCCCTTAAATCCGTAGCAGTATCTATTTACAAACATTTTCTTTCCAACAAAAATATTTTTTTTTTTAATAATATTGCCTTGTAAAAAATGTATTCTTATTAACTTTTATATTTTTTTTTATTTTCAGGTAAGTGCTTTAATATTTGCCTCACTAAGGGTAAGTCAATTTAAACAGAAATTGCAAAAAAAAATCTTGTCACCTTGACAGATTCAATACTCAGCAAATGTATTCCTTCATAACTTCTTATTGACTGATTTCAATAGCATTCATTTATATAGAATTTGAATTATATTAAAACCTTCCCTTAACCCCTAAGATTGTCATTTAAATATTAAAAAATCCACAACCCCCCAATTTATATCAATCACATACATTCCGTTTTTGTCTAATGCATTCATTCCTAGTTCCTAATTTATTTATGAAAGCTATTGTGCTCCATTAGATTTCGTCTTGGCAAGTTCAAGGCCGAACAAAAATTGATACTCCTACATATTTAAGATAGCTGCTGTATAGCTCTTGAGTAATTCAAATTAAATTCCAATTTTTCAAAATGAATTTAATTTTGATTTTGACAATTTTGTCTCAATATCCAAACAAAACCCCAACCCGCCCCCACTTCTAGTAATGAACTTGAGATTGTTTTTACATAAACTTTGTGTGTAAAAAGTATAGAAATAGTATCAGGTAGATAGTTACCTATCTATAGCTGCCTTCATGAATTCCTGGTGAGAGGAGGGGGAAATCGATTTATTTTTAAACAAAATATTTACTCAAGTCATTAATTTATTTTGTGCGAAACACAGCGATGAGTAAAATTTGTATTTTTAATTTTACAAAAATACCGGTAGCTGCGAGAGTCTAGTCTATATTTAAAAATAAATTTTTTTATTTATTTTGTTTTTGTTTAATTTTAGATGTCGCTCTTTTTGACAAGACACAAATTTAATGCATTTATTAAGGAAATTTCTTCACATTCGTTGTTATTCAATCAAAAAAAAAAAATAGATATATTTTTGTTTATAGAGAAACTATTAATTACGAAAGTATTTTCGGACTTTTTTTTATAATTTTTTCCTTCATCAACATTTCACATTCCAAGTCCTGGGAATATTATAAAACCCATGACCAGAGTATCTTCAAGTTCTATTAAATAATTAATGCAGTGATCTTCACTTCAAAAAATTGTAAAAAAAACTAACCAGGGACCATAAAAATTCAGTTAAGACCAAGGGTTTTCAAGGCCCACTTGACAGCCCGGAGGAGAGCCTTGAATTTTTCAGAGAAAAATGGTGAAGCTTTTCTCCAGCAAAGGGCTTATTTGCCTTCATTAGTTAACCGGGCATAGATTTTGTTTTCCAGTGCAAAGGGTGATATATGTATGTAGTATGCTATGGGTTACAAGACAGAAGAAAAAAATAATCAACAACTCCCTAGCCAAGTCCTTTTTCATCCTTATATTTTATATAATATTCTGATATGTGCCTCTATTTACGCCCACTGAAGCCCCCATTGACCTAGAAAATGGATATTTTTTTGTTCGTGTGCAGTGCACACAAAAATCTTCTATAGGATAAGAGACAGAAGGAGGGAAAAAGCAGAAGAACTGGATTTCGATTTTCCTCTTTGAGTATAAAATCCGAAGAAGAGGCTTTTAGAGAAGACCATGTAAGTACCCTTTCCTGAAAAGGATAAAGTTGATGAGTAAAGTTGAAGCAAACCTCAGTATGTATCAGATAGGAGTGTAGGTTTATTATGGTATTATTTATACATACAAAGCTATTAAAAACCCCCAAACACAATTTGGAATAATAATGTTTATGTTTAATGTGTGCATTTCAACAGAAGTAAGGGTCAGAAGATACATTTTATTAGATAAATTATTTCATAGATACATACATCGAAGAGTGATAAAGTTTGATATTCACACACAAACAAATGGGGTATAAGCACGTGTGTCGTTAAATTCTTAAGTATTATTTGAATAGAAATTTATTACAGAACATTTTTGAAAATTTAAATACTTTCATCAATTTGAACCATGTACATGTTTCGAAACATTAAATATACTCGCAGATTTTGTCTTGAAATTTCACACATTTTTTGACATGCGTAATTAATAATTGCGTCGTTTTTCGCTATCAGCACAAAGTTTTCGAGACTTTTCGCAATTAAAAATAAACATTTTTTTTTAACTTTTTCAAAGGGTTATGTTACAACACCCGGTGACTTTTTACCAAACAAAATTTACCAAGATTTGCGAAAGTCCTATATCCTTCAATAAATTTCGAAAAAACAAAAATAATCATTGGCCAGTTTTTGGGTTGTCGAATTTTCAAAAATTAAATTTCAAATTTTTTTTTTTTTTCAAAAATTTTGATATGTAGTGTTTTTGAAACATTTTAAATACACATTTTCATTGAAATCCGTATTGCCGATATATGTCTTAATTTCAATGTTTACTTGCGACTCATAGGTACTATAAGGCAAGTTATGCATTCGTAAAAAAAATCGAACTCGAGATTTTGATCAAAGTTGACATTACGATGATAGCCAAGACCAAAAAAGTGGGTCCCGCAATTCTGTCTGTCTGTCTGTCGGTTCGACTACAGCCCGAACGGCTCGGCTGATTTTCTTCAAACTTGGTAGGTATGGGTTTTGATTTCCCCCCCCTCCACAGGTTTTTTCTTTTTTTTTTTTTTATGACCAACAATAACGCTACCTGCCATACGAATTTTTTTTCGAAATTTTATAATTTTTTTTTTTCGAAAACTATACCACATATTTGCTTAAAAAAAATTAAAAAAAATTCATTTATTAAAGCAAGGTAATGTTTGAAAAAAATGTACCAAAAAATTATTGTTTTTGGTACACCCCTTGGAACCATTTTTTACTTGCGATATAGGTACTATAGGGCAAGTTCTGCATTTGGAAAAAAAATCGAACTCGAGATTTTGATCAAAGTTGACATTACGATGATAGCGAAGACGAAAAAAGTGGGTCCGACAATTCCGTCTGTCTGTCTGTCTGTCTGTCTGTCTGTCTGTCTGTATGTCTGTACCTCGATCTAGAGCCTAAGCCACTGGACCTATTTTCTTCAAACTCGGTAGTTATGGGTCTTCGGTGATTCCCTAGAGGGGAAATTGAAATTTTTTTTTTAGCTCTAAAACTAACGGTACCCCCCATACACCCGTAATGCAAAATCTTATTTATCTCGAAAACGGCTCTAACGATTTTGATAAAAAAAATTAGGTGTGATATTATGGACATGGACTACGTTTTGGTAAAAAAAAAATTTGGGGCAAAGTGTTATTAACGGTACCTGTCATAGAACCGTTTTTTTGATTTTCGACTTTCTCATTAACGGCTCTAACGATTTTAACCAAAAATTTTCAGCAGGAGTCCCCCTAAGTTTAAAATAATATTGTATATAAAAATATTCGAAAAATTATTTGTTGGGTTTTTTTTGAAAAAAATTTTTTTTGAAAAATCAATATCTTCAAAACCTATGTACGATTATTTTTTGAAATTATTTCCTAAAATCAATATTATTAAATACTTAAAATTCGCATCCCACATTTTTTTCTTGAAAAATTTTAAAGAAATTTCTTATATAAAAAATTTATTTATTTAATAATAAAACGATTTTTTAAACTTTGTTTGCATAAATTCATACTTTTCTAGAAATCAGACGGCAATTTCATTTTAAATTCATGTTTAATATTTATAAAATGTATCTTAAATTCCAAAGTACTTTTACATAAGAGCAAGTTCGTGCGATCCAGTCGTGCATTTTATTTGTTTTTGATTTCCTCAAAAATGGTACCACCGATTTTGATAATTTTGTTTTATGTTAAGACTCCCCAGCAGTTTCAATATTATTGTTTATTCAATTTTTGAAAAAAAAAATGTTTGGGGTTTTTTTTTTGAAAACTCAATATTTCAAAAACCCCATGCTCGATTTTTTTAAAACTTGATAAATAAAAGTTTTTAATAAAAATTATGAGATGTAAGAAAACAAATTTATTTTACCAAAAAATAACGGTACCCTCCATACAAATGTTAAAGAATGGTTTTCGAAAGTCGTAATTTTCTCGAAAACGGTTCCGAGAATTTTGCTAAAATTTGTTTTCTTTTGATTAATTGAAATCAAGATATTACCATAGAACCATTTTTTCAAAATTAGAATTTCTCATTATCGATGAAACGGATTTTGATGAAATTTTATATATTTTAATTTTTTTTTAATTTAATTTTAATTTCAGCTTAATTCAAGCTATAAGTATAACTTAAAAACTAACTTAAATCTAAACTTATAGCTAAGAGTGGGGGTGGGACAAAAGGAATTTAAGGTTGTAGGTGTTGGTATTGAAATCGAATGAATTTGGATTCAAATTGACCAAACGGAGCATACGGGTCAGAGGTTCATTAAGGCCATAAGAGGTGTGGTGTGATAGTAAATAGAAAAGGCGACGGACGGTTTCTAAGGTTACGGGTGTTAGTATTGAAAAAAATTGAGTTGTAGAGAGAGGAGCAGTCAATTGATCCAGAGGGGAGCCGATGTATAAAAAGAAGTTTTACTTCAAAAGTATGTCAGTGGTCTAATGCCTCAAACTAGGTAGGTTGACCACATCCCTTACTTGTGGGGTAAAAGTGAAAGCCTTTAAGCGTATGCTAAAAGTATGATATGGAGACCAAACTTGAGACGCATACTCAAGTAAAGGTCGGACAAACGCTATTTTAAGCGATCGGTTTACGTAAGGGTTGGGAAATTCTTTAGACCATCTTTTTACAAAACCTAATGCTGAGTAGGCCTTATGGATTATTTCATCAATATGAAATAAAAATTTTAGTTCACGGTCACATAAAAGGCCAAGATCCCTTATCTTTTCTACTATTTGTATGGGTTGAATTTGAAGATAGTACAGACGGGGAGTTGTTTTAATGCGCTTTCGTGAAAAGGTCATTGTCTGGCATTTGCTAATGTTAAGCTCACTGGCGTAGCGTAGGGGGGGGGCGGTGGGTGCGGTCCGCCCTGGGCGGCAGGCCTAGGGGGGCGGCAAAATGTCGCCGGTGATGCGGTTAGAGTAGAAATCATATGTTTCATGAAAGATCGTTTGACAAGTCAACAAACAACAATGATGTAAATTTGAAATTTGCCACCCTGTCTGTGGTTCGTCGTTGACCGCTCTCGGCAGATTTTCGTGAATTCGTAGACGGTGAGTAGGGCCGTAAGAGTGTATTCCGTATTGTCGCGCGACTCGCGAAACTAAAACAAAATGTTCCGAAACTCTCGCGAAACTGAAAGGGAGTGTTCCGAAACATATGATATGCACATGCGAGATATGATAAGATAACTAGGATTCGACGGAAACGTTATTCTAGTCTCAGGCAGCTCAATGTTTTTGCCCCCTCCCGCATCACAGAAAGTTGTTTCGATTGTGTTGTTTATAGTTTAAATACTGTTGAATCTTCTAAAACTAAACACTTAGCACTTCACTCAACCTTTGAACTAGTTTTTGAAAATAAAAAGAGTTAAAGGAAGTTAAAGGAAGCGGCGCGGAATACCGCAAGAAAAAGGCTAAGAAAGAAGCAGACGCGAAGACGCGAAATATTTCAGTTCTAGTTCTGGTTCAAAAGCCACGTTAACGTCTTCGGCGGCATCCAGCAGCAGCGGAAGTGATTCCAATGTAAGTAAGATTCCTCCATCTACAATCGTGAGTGGCCTAGAATTGTCCTCCGGCCAATATTCACGGGAATGCATAACTTATTTTACAGGCAGAAGAAGAAGACGTGCAGACGAAGTCGACTCACCAGAAGTACCTCAAGCATCTAGTCACAAGCCTGCAGAAGAAGTGAACCTCGTGAAGCTGTAAAGACGCTTAAAAATAAGTTTGTGGAAGTTCTTGAGGTACTGGAAGAATTGACGGATCGGTTTGCCAGTCTTCTTCTGACAGTCATGCAGTCATTCAACTTCCTCACTTTTCTTGCCTTTTGAGCTGCAGAGCTACCTGAAGAAGATGACGCACAGATTTACCTGGCAGCACCGTGTACTGAGTGTGGATAAGTGTGCTCAGAAACTCTGCGTTTTAAAAGCTCTCCGAGAGGAGAGCAGAGACCGTTTCGTCCAAGCCGCAATCGACTTTTCTAAGACTCTTTGGAGAAAATTCGGAATCGAACTCAAAACGAGAAGAATTCCCAGGAAAAAATGCATGCATGGCGATGAATCCGCAGATGCAGGCCCGTAGAATCCGTTTATGAAACCGCTGATCCTATTTTACTTTCAATAAAAGATACTTCATTGCCTGTGAAATGATGCCCCGAAATTTAATTTTAATTTAGTATTGAATGGGGGCGACAAAATGGGTCTCCCGCCCCGGGCGCTGAGATGGTTCGCTACGCCACTGGTTAAGCTCTAAACAATTGTTGGTACACCAGGTTGAGAAACTATCGAGATCTGTTTGGAGGAGAGATATGTCTTCAGATGCTGCGATGATTTTGAAAAATTTTGTATCGTCAGCATAAAGGGATATTTGACAGTGTTTAATGACCATGTCAATGTCGTTAATTGTAAGGATAAAGAGGAGCGGTTCTAAATGACTACCTTGGGGGACACCAGAAGGCGAGAATAGGATTGGAAATCGCGGATCTGAACCGGACACAATATTCACGATTCTCTAGGTAAGAAGTAATCCATTGCAGGAAAAGGGGTTCAAAACCTAAAGAGGATAGTTTAAAGACTATGAGGCTGTGAGAAGGTTCTAAAAAGTTTAAAAAACATTGCATTTCAAAACTTAAAAAAAAAATAATTTTTGAGTTTTTTTAAAAAAAAGTCTTTTTTTTTTGGAAAATTCGTTATCTCAGAAACGGCTCAATATTTTTGTTTGTAAATTTAGTTTTCATTTGAAAAATAATAAAAACTTTAAATTGGCGTACTAAATTTTTTTCTGCAAAGTATTTTAAAAATTTTTTATATAAAAGCTTATTTTTTTAAGAAACCAGTACAGACTTATAATTTTTGTTCTTGCATAATCTAATTTTTGCTTGAATCACATGGCATCCTGTTTTTAGCTCCAACTACTACTATTTTAGTCTATTAAAAAATGAATTTTATGCTTATGAACAGTTTTTCTCTAATAACATTCATTTTTGAAATTCTTAGTCGTTTACATAAGATCAAGTTCGTGCGACCCAGTCGTGAATTTCATTTGTAAGCATTTTTGCAACCATTAGTAATTAAGTTTTAACTTTATTGAATTTGACTTAAAGAGTGATCCTAAACGTTTCCGATTGTTTGTAAATTCTAAACGAAAAATCTCTTGTTATCCCAAATTCTATGAATTTCAATTTCGTTGACTCCACTGATCTGGAGCTTTTACCTCAGTTTTGTTAATCTGTGTATTCTTATTTCAATGCGAACTTTACTCAACCTCAACGCACTGGCCCTAAGAAAAATATTGGATCTATACATTTGGAATACTTTGATATTTTAAGCACAATTAACTCTCTTAAACCAAATTCTAATACAGGTGTTACTTAGTGGCTTTGGTCACCGTTGTCAACAATATTCAAACTATCTTTGTCATCTAGGATATTTTTAGATGAATAAAAATCTTCTTTCTTAATCCCGATCGTTAAATGGGGCTCTAAAAATAGTTTTCAAAATTACTAGATCATTTGCAAGTTTTCTGCAATTCCCTACCTTATTGAAAGTTAAGTAAAAAATAAACTTGATTTTTGTGTAAAAGAACGTATAAGTAATGTTCTACTTGGGTTCCTACGGGAAGTTCAACTTAAAAAAAAAAACTTGACTTGTTTCTCATCGTTTGTTCTTGATTCTATCGAAAATAAAAGCCAAGTTGATATACATATAATACTGATTCTTAGGATTCGGTAAACCACGGTATTTTGTTTCTTAAACTGTATGCCTTTGGAACCCATTCAAACTTACTCAAATAGATTTTTTCATTTTTTAACTGGCAGGGTTCTAAAAGTAAAGATTCAAATATATGTCTGGTGTCCCTCAAGGTAAACACCTTGGCCCATTGCTTTTTATTATACTCATTGATGACATTATGAAACTTTATTAACTTTAGCAAATGCCTTATTTATGCTGATGATCTTAAATTATTTTTTTGAAGATAATAATGTGCAGGATCTGGATAATTTACCTACCTGCTTCATAATTTGCCTCTCTATAAAACTTTCACACTTATGAGTTTACGTATTCACTTGAAATTAAACCTCTTCAGAGAACAGTAAAAGTGAAAGACTTGGGGATTCTTTTTTACTCTTAATTTTCATTCATTCTTTATCTTAATACTATACTTACTAAAGCTAACTTAATTTTAGGGTTCATTAAAAAGAATTCCATTGACTTTTCCTAACATTCACACTTGATTCATTATATACTCGTACCCCTCTGATCGCTGACGGGAAGATCCCCAAGGTCAATGAGCGAGATCAGTGAAATGTATGGTCATGTTGACTTACAAAAAAATCCAGAAATTCAATCTACCAAAATTTTCAAAAATTTCAAAAATTGGCAAATTCCTTTAATGACGAGATAAATATACTCTTGGAAGATTTGTTAATTCCTCGCACGAGGCAGTACACATTTTTTCGTGGCTGGGAACCAGAATTTCTCGATGACAGTCATATGAACTATCCATTATGAACCAAGGGGTCAAATGTGGTCACCTTAATTCCTAAATGACCGCATACGTAACGAAGAAATTTGACGTAATTTTACTCGTTTCACCTTTTGTTTTCTTCTGGTCGTATAAATATAACCTTCGATCACATGAGCTCCGTCTAAATAATCGTAGAAATGCAATATCTAAAAAAAAATTTCTTAAAGTTCCTGAAGTTCTCTTTTCTTACCGAACCTTTGTTTCTTCAAAAATTATGTCTAAAGACCAACTCAAGAAATCTAAGTTATTTTTTTAATATTAATTTGCACCGTTTTGAACCGCAGGTTTTATTTTACTTTTACAATTCTTTACCTTTTGTTCAGATGCTTTTGAAAGACACTCACAAGTAGATTGAATCTTTACAGACTTCAGTAAAGCCTTTGACAAATTAAGTCACAAAATACAATTAGATGAATTAGGGGAAATACCTTATACCTTAAAGATAGATTTTATATTGCTATATTCAAACTAACCGTTCGTGTCAATTTACAGTTAATTCTGGTGTACCTCAAGGGAGTCATCTTGGCCCTTTTCTATTTGTTTTATTTATAAATGATCTTCCCTCTATATTAAAACATTCTATGGCTTTAATCTATGCTGATGATGTGAAATTTTTTCAAACAATTAACTACATTGCGGATTGTGAACAACTACAAGACGGAAGATAACGCTATCAAGAAAGGCTTCCCTTAAAGTACCCATTGTTGCTTGTGATTTGTGAGCCGTTGCACAGGTTTGTTGAAACCAAATGCTCTGCAAGTCCCGCTCATCCAATTCCGGCAGTAAGAAGTAATTTATCATATCCCTGTAGCGTTTGTCAGTAAAAGTGACTGTGTTGCCGATGGCGTCTCCAAAAAAATACGACCCAATCACTCCTCCCGCGTGACCGCCGCACTACATAATGGCTTTGAGTGGATGTGATGGCTCTTCGTGTGTCACTCGCGGATTTTCAGTGCCCCAGAAACGAAATTTTGCTTATTGACGTAACCGATTGAGTGGCAATACGCCTCTTCGCTCATGATGGATTATCGACACAAAATCGTCCTCTTCGTTGTTGAGATACAGGATGACTTGACATTATTTCACACGCGACGGACGCTCACCAGGCATTAACTGATGCACTGTTGCTACTTTGTAATGGGACATATTATATAACTCTTTCACTAAAATTCGGTGTAGGATACATCTGGTGCCGTCCAATTGCGTGGCTCTTCGTCTGGTTGATGTTTCGTCGTTCTCAGCGACATCGAGAATCCAACCACGATATTCTCGGACGAATCACCACTTCGGTGGCGACCACGTCCTGCATGGTCTCCTGTGGTTCCAGCCTGTCCGAGTCGATTAGCTAAGTGCCGGAATGTTTGCCCAGTTGGCGCTACACGATTAGGAAATTGCCGTCGAAATTCACGCTGCGCTAACACCACCGACCAATTAAAAAAAAAAAAAATTGGTGGTGCAACAGTTCGAAGAGAACCAGGACCTAGTGACTTAAAACTCTCAACCATTTCCGTAATCGTGGTACCAGGAATGGAGGGGATCTACAGTTTTCTGCCGATTCCGAACGGCATTCCGAAGTGCATGAGCAGCACTTTTCATGACAAGACATACTCTTGGAATATTTGTCAATTCCTAGCAAAAGGCAGTACACCCCTGAAAAAAACTTTTGCAGAGGCTGAAAATCGCAACCAAGACCTTCTGCATGACAGTCAAACATACTAACCATTATGCCAAGGGGTATTCCACTGACCGATTATTGGGCAAAAAAATTCGACACAATTATTCCTTGTCTGTTTGCATACTGCAGCTGCCTAGTTCACAAATGTCAAATATGATTGACGTACGACGCCATTTGCAAAAATTAAAATAAGTTAAACAAATAAAATTGTATCGCAAGAAATCAGCTTTGCAATACGAGTACTTTTTGCAATTTTCGCACTTGCGATAGTTTTTCCAGCTTTCGTTGGTGGGCCTAAAACAAGCTTAGAAGTTCATCCACTCCAGTCGCGCAACATATTTTACTTTGACCTTGAATTCTGATGACAGACTTAAATTTCAATTGAAAATCCGTTTAAACCTAAACACTAAATAAATTTTTAAATAAAATTCGAAATATCACAAGCCTCAAAAGTAATCACTGCTTGCCACTCAGTTCTAGACTTTATTTAAAACTTTTTCGCTCGTGAAAAACCTCTTTAAACATAACAACTGTTTTAAATTCTACACTAAAGCTAAAGTGTAACTTCTTCAGTAAATTGTTTCAAAATAATTTTCCAGTACGGCTATTTCCCTCTCAGCAATTTTTTTTTCTCCACCCACACACATATTCTGAAAAAGTTTTCCCTTTTCAATGCCAAATGAAAAGACTTACCATTTTACCTATAGCACCCACCCACTAGCCGCACCGAGTGAAAAAAAATACCCACTTATTTTCCGCTTTTCTACCGACTAACTCGTCTGTAAAGCGACACAAAAAATCTGGAAGCAGCCTTATTTTTGTTTAAAGTTTATAGCCACTCCTCCGGGATAACATAGGTTGAAGCCGTTTAAAGCCCCCACACTGGGAGGATTTCGCACTGAGCCGTTCATCCTATACACGAAGCATATCTCATTCATTAGGCACGTAACTTAGTTGTCGGTTGGAATAAAAAAGTCTTGAAAATGAGTTTTTTTTGTCTAATTTAAGAGGGGTGAGCTACCCCAACTACATTGAAAATGACAAAATGTTGGTTAAAGAAATTTGTATCGTTACAAAGGATTTTATTTTTTTTTAATTAAAACACTAAAAAGGAAATAAGTGAGGGGAAGCAGCAAAACAAAGCACCTATAATGCATTGAATTTTCCAAGAAGTCTCCGTGTCCTTGCTCACATCCGAATGAAGAATGCCATTCTCTGTCATCCTGTGGTATTTTAGCAATGAACTTGTTTGAATATCATCGATTTTGCTGCCTCTTTGGTGCATCCCCCGAGTCACAGATGGATGATTTTTCTCTACGTTTTTTTCTGTGTAGGAGGAATATCAAGGATTTTAATTATGTTAGAGATACCTACCCTACAACTATAGCAATGGGAGGTTTACGACTTGAGGGTTGGAAAAGCAAGAGAAATTAAATAAAAAAAAGGATACCACTTTTATTGTATCTACGATTGTCTGCTGCGGATTATTTGCATTTGTGTATTTATACATTTTGAGTTTTTTATTCATTTATGACTGAAAGAACTGACTCCGAGGTACCGTCGTCGTCTTCTTGATCGTCATCGTCGACTTCTTTGTTTGACTTGTGTGGAGCTATTTAGTAGGTCAGTTCAAGAGTCAGAGGAATACAAAACATTTTTTTTTATTGTTTTGTTTAATATTCGCCAGAGGCAAGATTGCGATGAATATAAAAAAGTGGCCGCCGTGAATTTTTTCTCAGCCAGGATCTCTTTCTAGACATCTTTGTCGGTTTGTCGGTGGGGTTAATTTAATTGTGTCAGAATAAATATAGCAGATCCCGAGATAAATTTCAAAAAAAAAAAAATAAAGTTTAAATCGGGGTGAGTTCTCTTAAGGTTTCGAAGCGCACGTGTCAGTCAGTACTCGCAAATAGAAGAGGAGCAAAGTTTTTTTGTTTGCCCTAAAAGGAAAAGGATTCATTTTAGAATTATTCATAACGATGGGAGTAGAATTTCCTGGAATCAAAACAGATTGTGTGGGGTTTGGTTTAGTGGATTAAAATAACGAACACTATTTAAGGACTTTGGTTGAATGGATTCTAGGAACTGACTTGATTCTGCTTTAAAGTTTGAATTTCATTTAATAAGGGAAATTTGTACATAAATGAGGAAAATTCATTTAAATAGGTGGAACGAAGTTGTTTTTGCTTTGAAAAGGCTTTGCAATGTAAGCTATAAGAGAATCAACTATTGAAGTTCAGTAGTATTGGGCTTAAGTTGAAAATCAAGAAGATCCTTATCGAAATGAAATGATTTTGTAATATAAAGGATTATTTCGTTCAGCACACAGTAAGAGAAAACCTCTGATTTTGGGGAAAAACTCAAAGTGATATCAGTGTTTCAAATTGCGACATATATGTTCTATATGACAAGTTAAAAATCTAAGCTTGAAATTTTGATCACACTACACATAACGATGTCTTGGGAAGCTCAAAAAAGTGAGTCTCCTAACTTTGTCGTCTGTCTGTTTGACTACAGCCTTAACGACTTGGTCGATTTTTTTAAAAACTTGATAGATTTTTGTATTTTCCTGGATTTTTCCCCTACACTTTTTTTTAAGATGAAAAATAATATAATTTTTTAAAAATTAAATAATGGTACCTGACATTTTTTCGAAATTGTAGAAAATAATTTTTCTTCTCAAAAACTTCCACAGAATTTTTCAAAAGAAATATCCATTCATTTAGAAAAAGCTAGATGTTCAAAAAACGAATTTTGATGTTTCTTTTTAAAGCTTCTAAAAAGTTTGAATAGTTTGTTCTGATTTTTTTTTTTTTGAAAACTGTTTATAATAAACAGTTTTTACTTGCGACTTAGGTACTATAAGGGAAGTTATGCATTCGGAAAAAAACGAACTCGAGATTTTGATCAAACGATGATAGCGAAGACTAAACAAGTGGGCCTCGCAATTCTGTCTGTCTTTTGACTACAGCCCAAAAAATTTTCTTTAAACTTTGTAGATAGTATTTTTAATTTTTTCCCCCACACGTTTTTTTCTTTTTTTTTTAAGACCGAAAATTTGATAAATATTTTTTTTTTTTTTAAAAACTTTACCACAGATTTAAAAAAAATCCACGTTAAAGCTAGGAAATAGTTGAAAAAAAAAATGGGCAAAAAATGGTTATTTTTGGTACCACCTTGCGGTATAACCGATTTAAATTTTTTTTTTATGCTAAAGCTCCCCAGCAGTTAAAATATTATTGGGTATTCAAATTTTCAAATTTTTTTTTTTCAAAACTCAATATTTCGTTAACCCCATGTTCGATTTTTTTAAAACTTGAAAAATAAAAGTTTCTTAATATTAATTACAAGATGTAAGAAAAAAAAATTATTTTACCTAAAAATAACGGTACCTTTCATACAAATGTTAAAAAATAGTTTTCGAAAATCATATTTTTCTCGAAAACGGTTTCGAGAATTTTGCTTAAACTTTTCTTCTTTTGATTAATTTTTACGATCTATAATTTAGTAAAAAAAAATTTTAATCCAGATATTACTGACTGTACCTACCATAGAACCATTTTTTCAAATTTTGAAATTCTCACTATCGACATAACGAATTTTAATGAAATTTTTTATAGAGAAGCTTCTAAAAAGATTAAGAAACATTGCATTTCAAAACATTTAAAAAAAATATTTTTTGACTTTTTGAAAAAAAAAATTTTTTTTGGAAAATTGGATATCTCAGAAACGGCTCAATATTTTGTTTTTTTGTAATTTTTTTTTTTTTTAATTTTTATTCGAACTTATAAAAATTTTAAATTGGCGTGCTATAATTTTTTCTTCCAAATATTATAAAAATTTTTTATATAAAAGCTTATTTTTTTAAGAAACCCGTACAGACTTATAATTTCTGTTCTTGCATAATCTAATATTTGCTTGAATCACATGGCATCCTGTTTTAGCACCAACTACGAACAGAGTTGTTTTAGTCACTTGAAAAATGAATTTTATGCTTATGAACAGTTTTTCTCTAATAACATTAATTTTTGAAATTCTCAGTCGCTTACATAAGAGCAAGTTCTTGCGACCCAGTCGTGCATTTTATTTATTACTGTGATGTGTTTTTTGCTTTCCAGCCGTTCGTTGTTCGTTGGCCTCCCCAGGGTCGTCCTGAAGAAAGCAAGAAATTTCGGTGGAAAAAAGGTCTTCAAACGTTATTACAAATTTTTTATTGAAAATAACTGTTATATTTATAACACACAATATTCTGTTACTATAGTTTACTAGTATCAATACTGCCAATCGAATGATTCACGGTTATCAACTCTTCTGGATTCTAGTCTTGCTGCCTCGTATCGGCTATGCTGGTTTCTGAATATTCGGATTTTAGTTTTAAATTCTGAGACTTGGTTTTGGATAACCTGGCTTCTGGTAATTCGGCTTTAAAATTGGTCCTGTTATTCTGACGTCGGGCTTATGAGGACATCGGACACTCGCAGCGTCATTCAAATGGGTAGGCTAAAACCTTCTGGTAGATCAGCAGATACTACGCACTCAAAACAGCAGGATGAAACGCTCTGGTAGATCAGCAGGTACTTAAGTTCCTGATTGTAATCAAAACAGCAGACTACAACGCTCTGGTACATTAGCTGAAACTACATCCGTGAACGCACTGAGAAAAGCAGGCTACGACGCATTGGCACAGACGAGGAATTGACAAATTCTCCAAGAGTATCTCTTTCAACGAAAAGTGCTGCTCAGTAGTCGTTTGGATTCGGCAGAAAATTGTATTCCCTCTCCATTTCTGCAAAGACTCACACAGAAATTTTTGAGATTTTTAAGGCCCGAATTGGAACAATTATGCCTACAGAACATTTTGTCCAACAAGACAGCTCTTGCTACATTGCCAAGCTTACGAAAAATTTTTTCCGGCCGAATAATGTCAAAGTTGTGTTATCGACTGGCCTACACGATCCTCTGATTTGACGCCTCCCGATTTCTTGAAGGAAAAAGTCTCGATGTTGTAATTAAGCATTCGAAACGAGATTACTAAAATTAAAACAGAATTCTGCGAAATTGTTAGGCAAAATGTGCTCAACAGAGCTAGCCTTTGCGCCACAGCCTTAAAATTGACCTTAAAATTAATAAATAAAATATAAATTATTAAATTCTATTTCCTTTACAAGTTATTGCAAAAAAAAAAAAACAACGATCTGGAAAATTAAACGCACCCTGTATATGATATTGTTATACCGCGTTAAAAAATATACAGGGTGGATCCCGGGAATAGAGCTACAAATATATGGGTTTTTCTTGACGTAAGCTGGATGTGAGGAAGTCGGAAAGGTCTCATTTTCTCAGTATGGAGATGTTGAGTGTCCTTCACCGTGAGTTCGCGTACGACGCATTTGTAAAAAACAATGATGGGGAAAACAATTATGAGATGGGTCAACGGGAATAATTACAAAAAAGGGCCACCTGGTCCCGTACGTACCGTATCAACTTCCGAAAATACGAAAAGGTTTATAGGCGCTGTTATTCAAATTCCATGACGCTCGGAGCCCAAACAAACGCATGTCTTACAAATTAATCGATCTTTCGTTAGACGTATCGTCAAGCGTGAGTTGTAAGTCCTATCCTTATAAGTTGACAATTGTTCAAGTGTTGAAACCCTCTGAGTACCACCAACGCTCAGAACTTGCAATAGAGAGATGCTCTCATTATTTGAGGCGAATGACGATATGTTGTCATTTTTGAGTGATGAAGCGCATTTTCACGTCGACGGATTTTCAAATAAGCAAAACTGTCATCATTATCCTGCAGAAAACCCTTACACGAACGATCGTTGCACAGCCCCAAAGTGACTGTTTGGTTTGCAGTATCAAACACATTAATCATTGGTCCCCACTTTTTTGATGAACAAAGAAACACGGTGACTGTCAATAGTGTCCGTTGCATTGACATGCTTAATAACTTTTTAAAATCTGAGTTGAGTAGAAGAAGGCGAACTATTAACCCGTCTGGTTTCAACGAGATAGAACACTTCCTCAAACTGCTATCGCCGCAATGAACGTCATATGCGAGATGTTTTCCGGCAGCCTCATTTCACGTTTTGGAGATACGCATTGGCCTCCTATGTCACCTGACTTGACGATCTGTGACTTTTTCCTTTGTGAATATCTTAAGCCACGTGTTTACGATTGAAATCCCCGCACATAAGACGAACTTAAGGATTACTAGACGAAAACTTGTGTTTATTAAAAATTCTTCTACGACCAAGATGCTTTTTTTATATGATCGATGTTCTTTTTAAAACATAAAATGTCACTTATTTGTATACAATTAAATATTAATAAATTAATTGTATACGTCTTCGACCTATTCGCTTAAGTCCTCTTTCCCGTGAACCATCCTGATCAGTGGCGTAGCTCACCATTTCGGTGCCCGGGGCGGGAGACCCATTTTGCCGCCCCCATTCAATACTAAATTAAAATTAAATTTCGGGACATCATTTCACAGGCAATGAAGTATCTTTTATTGAAAGTAAAATAGGACCAACGGTTTCATAAACGGATTCTACGGGCCTTACGAATGAGGCTCGTGAGACAAAGATGCATCTGCCGATTCATCGCCGTGCATGCGTTTTTTCCTGCGATTTCTTCTCGTTTTGAGTTCGATTCCGAATTTTCTCCAAAGAGTCTTAGAAAAGTCGATTGCGGCTTGGACGAAACGGTCTCTGCTCTCCTCTAGGAGAGCTTTTAAAACGCAGAGTTTCTGAGCACACTTATCCACACTCAGTCCACGTTGCTACAGGTAAATCTGTGCGTCATCTTCTTCAGGTAGCTCTGCAGCTCAAAAGCCAAGAAAAGTGAGGAAGTTGAATGACTGCATGACTGTCAGAAGAAGACTGGCTACCGATCCGTCAATTCTTCCAGTACCTCAAGAACTTCCACAAACTTATTTTTAAGCGGCTTTACAGCTTCACGAGGTTCACTTCTTCTGCGGGCTTGTGACTAGATGCTTGAGGTACTTCTGGTGAGTCGACTTCGTCTTCGTCTGCACGTCTTCTTCTTCTGCCTGTAAAATAAGTTATGCATTCCCATGAATATTGGCCGGAGGACAATTCTAGGCCACTCACGATTGTAGATGGAGGAATCTTTCTTACATTGGAATCAGTTCCGCTGCTGCTGGATGCCGCCGAAGACGTTAACGTGGCTTTTGAACCAGAACTAGAACTGAAATATTTCGCGTCTGCTTCTTTCTTAGCCTTTTTCTTGCGGTATTCCGCGCCGCTTCCTTTAACTCTTTTTATTTTCAAAAACTAGTTCAAAGGTTGAGTGAAGTACTAAGTGTTTAGTTTTAGAAGATTCAACAGTATTTAAACTATAAACAACACAATCGAAACAACTTTCTGTGATGCGGGAGGGAGCAAAAACATTGAGCTGGCTGAGACTAGAATAACATTTCCGTCGAATCCTAGTTATTTTATCATATCTCGCATGTGCATATCATATGTTTCGGAACACTCCCTTTCAGTTTCGCGAGTGTTTCGGAACGTTTTGTTTTAGTTTCGCGAATCGAGTGACAATACGGAATGCACTCTTACGGCCCTACTCACCGTCTACGAATTCACGAAAATCAGCCGAGAGCGGTCAACGACGAACCACAGATAGGGTGGCAAATTTCAAATCTACGTCATTGTTGTTTGTTGACTTGTAAAACGATCTTTCATGAAACATATGATTTCTACTCTAACCGCATCACCGGCGACATTTTGCCGCCCCCCCTACGCTACGCCACTGATCCTGATGTTTGTTGATCATTTTGACAAAATGTCGCATACTCGTACATTGTTAAATTGATTGAAAATTATCAATTAACTATGATCAGGATTGACCGATTTGCTTCTATGTTCGCGATACATCGTGGGGCGGATGGATCTCGGAACTGTTGTTATTTCAATTCAAATTTTAAGTCTTACAAAAATTATCTGATAAATACGCAAAAAAATAAAATTTTTAAAAAACCTTCAAGGACTAAACTTAACTTAAAAGCCCATCACAGCTCACTCTTATGTTTTTTTTTCCCCCACAAATCACATGAAGTTTAGTCTTTTTATTTCACACGCACGAAACCTTTTCCCATATGATGGTTAACCTTTTCAATTTGGACATAAGAAAAATTGATTGTGATTAGGTCCTGAAAATACTAGCAATTTTGTTAGTTCAACAAAAACAGGCTTTCGTAGAATTTTCGTGACATTCCAGTGCGGCGCGTGTGCATGTTAAATTATCCCCAAAACCCAAAATACTTATCCCACTCCCTGGACTTGTCCTGCGTAATAACTTTATTTCACTACCGAATAATCACGCACCAAAAGAAGTTCTTAAACTACAAACAAAATATAAATAACAAGTTTCATGTCCTTGTGTTACTTTTTCAAGACAGGAATAGGCACTAATAGGTAATCATTTCCACAAAGTCTATGATCCTTTCGTTCTAAGCACAAATAGATGGAGACGTCGACAAAAGTCACGAAATAGAAACACTAATCGGACACATGTAGGACGACAACGAAGACTAAGGACATTTCGAGAAGAGAGAAGGAATGTAGTATTCATCTGGAATAAAAGAAAAAATTAATAAAGAACCCATCCATATCTATAAAATCCAATTTCCCACTCGTGTGTCGTTCGTTCATTAGTTTGGACGTTCGCCTGCCCTGCTCTTCCGTCCGTTTGACCCCTCGACATTGTCAATATTTTTCCTAAAGTCCTTTTCCCTGGTGTTTCCCCGGGAAGTCATGTTTAGATGGCACACGCGAAGAATGAATGTATCTCTATATGTAAGACGCACGTTTCACAGATTTTATGGATTTCTGCCAAAGGACGAAGGAATTGGAAGTTGAATGAAGAGCATTCCAATGTAATATTTCTTTGGGTGTATTTATGTGTTCACATGCTCATCCTGCGAAGAAAAATAGTGATATCCTTTTGTGTGTGGAGAATGGTATTTTTACTCTTTCGAGAAACTGATTATGATAAGCTGCCTCTTAGTCCTCCCCTCCCCATCAAACTGTATCAACAAACTCAAACTCAACAAATAAATACCAAACACAGCGAGGGAGATATCCTTGATCGCCAAGCTGTTGAATGCAAAATATTTTCAAAGCCGCCCTCTTCATCGTCCTCGTTCTCGTCTTCGTTGTCATTTTCGGTCCGTGAAGAACCCGCACATCCCACTACTCGTCTTCCCCACACTATCAGTAAATATTTCGAATTTATAAAAGTCCTTTTTCCCTCCTTCCCCCTCCGTATATCCTGCTGATGTTTCATAATAATATATATATCCTTTTTTTTTCTTTCATTAAAGTGAGTGTGAGTGTTTGGGTTTGAAATAGGTAGTTCTTGAGGGCAAAAAGTTACAGCGCACTCTCACTGTCATTTTGCGAAGTATCACTTTCCATCTGTATTGGTTTGTCCTGGCTGGTTGTAGGTTGTAGGCAGTGTGGCAGTTAGAAGTCCTTGTCTCATCGTCATCATGGTATAGCAACTCTATGTGCCCTTGATTCTGCTCCTCTCATTGTCCTGGTCGATATGTTGTAATGGGATGCCTCTTCATAAAACCGTTATTGGTATATTCATTGACCTTCAATGGGAAAATGTGACTTCCAGATAAAAACCACTATGTGTCTCCTGTTATCAATGAAATATGCACGAGGACACACACCACCCTCACAGAGTTCTTTTAATTTTTTGTTTTTATATTGCTCATGGTTTAGCCAGAGGCGTTTAAAAAAAAAACTGAAAACCTGTCATCCTGAATCAACTTTTGCAAAGGACAAGTACATCCGTCGGTCGTGTGCACAGCACAATGTGTTTTATGTGGGTGATAATTAATTTTCACCACAACTTTGAGTGTGAATGCGGTAAAAATAGAAGATGAAGATAAAAAAACCAAGGATCCTTGAGCAGCCTTTGTTGCTCCTTTTTCAGTCGTCGTCATTTAAAAAAAAATCCTTACAGTGATGTGAATATGCTTTATGAGTCCGCCCCTAGGTCATCTTTGAACTTGAAACTTACAAGAACTAAATTAAATTTATTTTTCTATAATATCCCTCACTCATTTCTGCTTCGAGGGCAGACAACTCAGTCCAACAAAAAAAAAAAAAAGAAGAAGAACGAAAACCCACACAAAAGTTTATTTTTGATCTTAAAAAATATCAACGCCATTTGGTCTATTCTAAGTTGGCATACCTGCAGGAAAAGGTAATTTCTTCGTTCCGTTTTTTGTGAGTCTTCTGGATGTAGACTCAGTGGCAGTAAGCTTTAATTTTATTATTATTCTAACTGCCAGATTTAATTGCTTAGAAGTCCATTTGATGGTTTAGTTTTTGAATACTAAACAGTTTACCTTGTGTTGGTAAGTGCGGAATTGGTTGGATGTTTTGACTGGTATTTTTATGGTAAAAAGTAAAACCTTGTGGTAGTTTCACCGCCCGCTTCGAATAAATTACTTTAGATGAAATTCAAAAAGATTACTTCAGCAAAATGTCGTCCTTGTCTCAAAAGTTTTATTTTTATTTGTCTGTTTGGTTGAGTTATTTCCTAGAAATCAAATGGAAAAGTTAATGAATTATTTGCAAAGTTTTTCAGTCTTTCTTTTTCAGATGATAATTTCGAAACAGATATTAATTACTTTTCGGATCTACGTAAATATCTCAAAGTAAAGTTTATTCGTATCTATAAGCATTAATACCGATGATGTGGTTTGAAGAATTAACAAACTTTAAGATGATTACTTTTCTTGGCCAGATGGTTTGCCATCAATTCTTTTAAAGAAATCTGTAGCCAATTTAGCCACATTTTGGCTTTCCTTTTCCAAAATCTCTTTCTTAATGGGTTTATCCAAATGTGGAACGACATTCCTCTTCATCAAAAGGGTTGTAAAGCAGATATTTCTTGTTATATGCCAATCGCAAAAATATCGTTTATTCCAAAACTTTTCGAAAGTATTGCCCTTAACACTGTTTACTTTCATTGAAAATCAGTATTTTTCGCAAACAACCCGTGTTTCTTTAAGGTTAATCTACGACCACAAATTTTGCGGAGTTTGTTTCTTAAACTTTAAAATCAAATGAAGAAAAAAAACTAGGTTTGATCTTATAGCCACGGACTTTAGCAAGGTCTTTGATATAATTTCACACAAAATTATCTCATTCAAATTTAAATCTCTTATTTTTCCTCCTGGTTTCATTCAATGGATAGAATCATTCTTATTCGACCTTAATTATCGGGTCTTGTTTGGATTTTCAGATCCTTTTACTGGGAAATCTGGCGTCCCACAAAGTAGCCATCTGGGACCTATTATTTTCATCCTGACTATAACGTCGAATCTGAGATTGAACATTCAGAACTTTGAAAATATGCTGATGAAACCTTGAGTTAGAACACTTGATTAATGAATTTAGTGGGGCTATAAATGAGGCTTATGAACTCAGTTGTCCCCGTAAACCCATTAAAAGGCAGAAGGATGCTCCATGGTGGAACAATAATCTGTCAAAACTAAGATCCAAGGTAAGAAAGCTCTTTAATAAAGCAAAGAGTGGCATAACTAATCTGCAGAGTTGACCAAATATAACGGGAAAATAAGGAGAGCTAAGAGGAATAGTTTTGCGAATTTCTGTGAGGGCATTTCATCCACACCTGCAGCAGCAAGATTACACAAGGCTTTAGCCAAAGATAACACATCAACCTCTTTGGCACTTTGTTACGCCGCCGATAGTAGCTTCACTGAAAACGAGGAGCAAAGGTCAACCCTACTGCTAAATACTCATTTTCCAGGCAGCTTACCAATGGTAGGAAATATGATAGAAAGAATACCTCTAAGGCCTAACCGAGAAAACTGGAAGATAGCTTCGACTATCTGTTCAGGCAATATGATTGAATGGGCGTTAAGTACCTTTCAAACTTTCAAATCACCGGGCGTAGATGACATCTTTCCTGCACTTTTTCAGAAAGGTAAAGAGGAACTAATGCCCTATCTTATTAGATTACTTCGAAGTAGTATTGCACTTGGGTACATACCAAGTCTATGGAGAAGAGCAAAGGTAATTTTTATCCCCAAAGTGGGGAAAAAAGATACTACACATCCTAAGTCATTCAGGCCAATAAGCTTAACATCCTTCTTACTGAAAACTTTGGAAAAGGTAATTGATAACTTCATTAGATCGGAAGTATTAGTAAACATGCCCCTTAATCACCGTCAGCATGCTTACAGAGCGGGTAGATCCACAGAAACCGCTCTGTACGAACTAACTAATATAATACAGAGAGCTTTAGATATTAAAGAAACGGCGGCGTTATGCGCCTTCCTTAATATTGAGAGGGCCTTCGACAACACCTATCACGAAGCAGTTCATTCGGCTCTAGAAAGGAAGAGAGTTCTTATCACTATATAGTCAGATGGATAAGTAAAATGCTTAGTACAAGAACGGCGGAAGCATACGCAGGACTAAACGTCCAGAAAGTCATCACAACAAGAGGCTGTCCGCAGGGAGGGGTATTATCACCCTTGCTGTGGACTCTTGTAGTTGATGAATTATTAGAAAGTCTAACTACCCAAAAGATTCTATGTATTGGCTGATGACATCGTTATAACGGCACTGGGGAAGTACGAAGAAACTCTTTGTGATATAGTCCAGAGAGGGCTGTCTATAACTAGGAAATGGTGTACATCTGTGGGACTTAACATCAACCCTACCAAAACAACGATAGTACCATTTACCAGTCCAACCGTAGGTGGAGCAGTCTCACAAACTGTGTTATATCAAGAAAGATATGGCCTACTTACAACAACTCACGTTCCAACGATCTAATATGCAGACCCAGGCGCGACATAGCCAGGATCACAGCAATATGCACCGGGCACTGGCCCATAGGTGAACATGCAAGAAAGCTAGGCATCCCCTACAACCCACACTGCCGTAGTTGTGGAGATCCACAAGAAAAAGAAACTGTGGTTCATTTTCTTTGCGATTGCCCCGCCTTAGCAAATTACAGGATGACTTCCTTTGGGAAAGCCTTCCTCGATGACCCCAGCGAACTTTCGGAGAAGAAAATCAAAGATCTGATTATCTTTCTGAATGCGACAAAATGGCTTTAGCAATGCTCTGCTAAAGTACATAAAAAGCCACTCTCTTCCGTACTAAATCCTTATTAGGTTGACACGAGTTAATGGTATCAAAAGGGCGCACCCCAGCGCTAATTGAGTCGCGGGCCCAGGGCTGGCGACTACCATCTCTACCTACCTACCTACCTACCTACCATTTACCAGTAAAAGACTTTTACCTCGCATGAAACCCATTCAGTTGGCGGGAGATGTAATCGACACCCAGAGGGAGGTCAAATATTTAAGAGTTACACTAGATAGCAAACTCCTCTGGAACAAGCATGTCGAAATAACTGTCGGGAAAGCCACAAAGGCCCTTATGATATACAAGAGACTTGCAGGTAAATCATGGGGCTGCAAACCAAACATCATAAGATGGATGTACACCATGATGGTAAGACCTATCATTACCTATGGGGCGATTGCATGGCATAAAAGAACCGAACTAAACACAACTAGGAAATCACTAGACAAATTGCAAAGGCTGGCATGCATATAACAGGAGCAATGAGAACTTGCCCTACAGCAGCGATGGAAACCATCCTTCATCTGACGCCACTACACGTGGTCATTGAAAATGCTGTTAAGGGTGCCATAATGAGATTTGCCAAGGAGGGTACTGGGTCGGGTAAAATTATTGGAAACAGGGAAAAAGACTCGATAATCCGGTCCGCAGTAACAAACCTTCTTGACATCCCAAGAGATGGTATGATCAAAAGATATAACTTCGAAAAACATTTCAAAACGGAGTTAAGTTGCAAAAAAGACTGGCTAGGCGAAACAATAAACTATAGTCTTAAAGAAAATACCATCAAATGGTACACAGATGGATCGAGGACGGCTGAAGGAACTGGTGCTCGAGTTTTTTGGCCTAGAACTAAACTCTCTTTACCGATGGGACAGTCCACTAGCATATTCCAGGCAGAAGTAAATGCCATAGGTACTCGTATATGTGCTGAAAGAAACCTCGATAGAAAATATAAAAACCAAAACATTGCCATCATGTCAGACAGCCAGGCTGCACTTAAAGCACTAAGCTCCTACGCCATTAGTTCCAAACTTGTTTGGGAGTGCGTGATAAAGCTTAATGAACTGGGCAAGAATAACACTGTCACACTTCACTGGGTACCAGGCCACGTTGGTGTCCAGGACTCCTTAGAAAAAATAGGTGCATCGAAACCCCTTACAGGGCCACTGTAGAATAGGAGAAAACGTGATTAAAACTGAAGAGGAGGCAAAAAGATCAAAAATCTGGAAAGAACTCCCTTAGCTGAGACAGTCAAAACTTCTACTCGGGGACTACAACCGAAAGCGTTTTCTAACATGCATTAGCTTAAGTAGAAATAACCTCAGGAAAATCACGGGGCTTCTCACAGGCCACTGCAGGTTAAGAAGATACCTCAACATCCTTAGCTTGGTGAGCAGCGCGACTTGCAGATTCTGCAACGCTCACGAGGAGACACCTGACCACATACTGGGGAAATGTGATGCACGAGTGCAACAAAGGCATATGTATCTGGGCAAGCACCACATAAAGGAAAGTGAATTATCATCCCTTAAAATACTCCAAATACTTCGATTCCTAAAAAGAACAAATTTGGAGGAAGAACTGTAATGTTGAGCCAACCTCATCCAGTTCTAGATGGGGGACAGAATACATTTTTAGATCGCAGTGTTTTTATACCCCAATTTATTCATTCATTCATGCTCATAAAATTAATATTTTTAATGTAATTTCTACACCTAATGATACTCTACCTTTGCAGAAGGATTTGAACAACTTTTCTATTTGGTGCCAAAAAAAAAAACAATTTGGAACTTTATGTTGGCAAATGTTTTAATTGTTTCTAGAGTAACCATCATTCGGGACCTGGGAGTTGTCTGCAATAGTGAGCTCAACTTCAGATTTCATCATAACAACATCGTAGATGACTAATTCAGATCTTGGTTTCGTCAAGCTTTGGTCAAAGGAGTTTTCAGATTTTTTCATTACGAAATCTCCTCTGCTTGAATATGCTGGTTAAGTGTGATCGCCTTATCAAATTGTTCATAATAATAAAATTGAAGCAATTCAGCGTCGATTCTTCCATTTTGCTTGTCCTTCGGTTGACAATTACAATATGTGATGTGCTTTTTGCTTTCCAGCCGAGGTTTTGCTCGCCGGATTTCCAGGGTCGCTGTGAAGAAAACACAAAACTTCAGTAGGAAGGTCTTTAAAACCTTATACAAAATCTTTATTGAAAACAAATCTTAAATTCATATAACAACTAAAACATTCTAGACTTCAATTAATTTACACCTTGTATTGTGTATCTGGTAAACATCGGTTATTCTCCTTGTATTGTGCTCCTGTCGGTTTCCTTTAGAAAGCTCTATTCTGGCATCTGGTTGCTCATTCACTGGTATTCGGTATCGGGTTACTCTTTTACAAGTATGGACTACACTCTGGTGGCACTAGGTCAGCAGGTTCAAGGCCCCTGGTGGCACTAGATCAGCAGGTTTGAGGCCCCTGGTGGCACTAGAACAGCAGGTTCAAGGCCGCTGGTGGCACTAGATCAGCAGTTTCAAGGCCCCTGGTGGCACTAGATCAGCTGGTTTTTTTTTTTTTTTTTTAAATTCATTTTTATTTTTCTTCAATCTTAAAACTATCTTAAAGCTAGACAAAAATTCATAAAAACTAGCCTAATTATCCAATAACTTAAAACTAACTTACTGGCCCTATGCGGGCGCTCTAAGCTAAACGATATCTTAAATGTAATGCCTTTCGGCCTAAAAAACTATTTTTAATTCAAAAAAACTATATCTATTTTTTTTTGTTTTCTCGAGAAAATTTAAAAAACTCGGATTCTTTATCTTTTTATATTTTTTATATAAAACTTACAAACTAAAGTAAAACTAATTAAAAACTACCGAAACCACTAGATCAGCGGGTTCAAGGCCCCTGGTGGCACTAGATCAGCAGGTTCAAGGCCCCTGGTGGGACTAGATCAGCAGGTTTGAGGCCCCTGGTGGCACTAGATCAATGCATATGCACTGACAGATCAGCAGGTATCAAAGCCCCTGTTGGCAATTAGGACGTTTATCGAACCAAACTAAGGAACGAAATAGCTGGACAATTTCAGTTGCCTACAATCGAGCTCGGCAGCTTCGACCGTTGCAAACAAGTGACTTTATAAAAGTAGTTCCTCTTGTTATAGTTTCTGTATAAACTGCGTGTGAACTATATACGGGTCGATCGCAAATTACCAAATCTGTTCAGGCGGCTGTGACGTCATGATCTTATATTGACTGTGTATTATATTAGAGCATGGTATCAAATCCCTTATCTTGCCGAAGCGACTGGGGTCGTCGGTAGCTGCAGAGTCGTATGGTGTCGTTGACAGTTCGGTCAGTATTGTGTCATCGGCCGTTGCTGCTCCGCGACTGCGGGCGGAATCATGATTGAACAATGATTTATTATTGATATTGCTGGAAGCATGGAACGCTTCTTTACGAACTTACTCCTATATTAAGATCGGTTACAGATCATTAGCTTGAAAAACGTCTTGGAGTAAGTAGCTGATGTTATTTTAATACATTAATTATTGTCTGGTGTAACTGTGCCTCCTTGAAGGCATGAGTTTTTAACATCAACCCACATTCTCTAAAATCAGTATTCCTATTTCGTAAAGCCTCTTACAGAACTGGTTATTGTAGAAATAACTGCTTCACTTCCGATGATACTCATGTCGTCCAATTATGTGTTATGAAAACCTATAAAAGCCTTCCGAAAACTCAATAAAATATTTTTATTTATTTTTGATGATTTCCTTTAATGGGGGCTCCGCGAAATTAGGCCCCAGGAAATAAGGCCCCAAAAAAAATGAAATAAGGCCCCAAATTGGGGTAATTTTTCATAATGAAATTATGCCCCATCGAAATGAAAAAAGGCCCCAAAAATAAATGAAATAAGGCCCCAGCTTGTTTTGTCTTTTTTTATTTTTAATGAAATAAGACCCCAATTTGTTTTTTTATATTAAAGTTTATTTTCAAAAATGAAATAATACCCCAAACCATCAAACAAATACTTGGATTGTATCCTGTACAATTTCCCTGCAACAAGGACACTTGTAACTCTCCTCTCCTTCAGCTATAGCTTCAGCTTGAATTTTGATATTGCATTCAGCACAAATTTTTAAATGCCTGCAAGGCAACAGAACAATATCTGCTCGCAAATCCTTACAAACAACGCAAATATGTTCGTCAATGGATGTGCTTACAACAACAGGGCTTTCATCCTCTACGTTAATGTCTTCCTCACAGGATTCTTCAACGTTAAAAATATCTTCTTCTGGAAGCATGTCTACACATATACCATTTTTCTCGAAAACCATCCTTGAAAGGAAGGAATCAACGGTTAGTTTACCCTCCTCAAGTAACGAAGTTGCTTCCTCAATTTTGGAGCTTCGTTCAACGTTGTATTTTTTACGTTTGGCCCCCATTGAACCACCACTTTCTGCTAAAGTTGAAAACTGTCGGCTTTTGAAAAACTCTTCATCCCTTATCATGGCAACAAATTTGAAGAAGTTTCCATTTTTTAAGGCAGAACGACCCAAAACACCGTTATATGCCTCAACAGCAGAAGTTGTTCGGATGTTTTCTTTAAAAACAGAAAAGTTGACACACCCTACCTAAAAATAAAAACATGAGTAATTAACAGAACAAGACGTACCGCTAAAACTTAAAAATACCTTTTGAATCCAGAATTTTTCAAAATAATTGAGGAATGATCCGAAATTATTATTACTGTCCATCAACAAAATCCTTGATTTGATTTCCCGAAATGCCTTTGGAATCATATTTGGTGGGAGTAGAGGAAGAGCCATTATTTTGTGAAATGCGCACGAAGCTGGTTTTGAAGCTCTGATGTATTCAAACAAGGTGTGCCTGCTTCGCATGTTACGCCTTACGGCCTGACAAAAATGGAACCTTTAATTGTAGAAAACATTGTTGAAATTTACTATATATAAACCATTTTATTATATATGAAAAATTCTTACCAGCAACCGATTAATTTTGCCTGCGGGAAAACATTTTTAACGGCTTGTCTCATTCCTTGTTCATAATCCGTTAAACACTTCGAAGGGTTTAAATCAAAAATATGATTTTTTATGTATATCAACAGCTGCTCATACGCCTTTTTTGTTCTTTTATCCATAAGAACAAAAAAAAATGGGAAAAATCTTAAATTTTAAAATATGTTAAAAATTATATATGCAAGTAAGAATCCGCTGATGGTTTTCAACACGATCCTTATATTGAAAAGCATCAGTAAGTAACAGAATAGCTGACAAAAATCGCGCGATTTTTATTGAATGATGTTTATTGAATGAAATTCAATTTGAAAGTGATCGACAAACAGAAAATAAAAATAGTTTTAATTTGATAATATGCTTTAAATACTAGATACTCTTATATTAAGCAACGTGTTTTAATTGTCTAGTGGTTTTATCTGAATCTTAATAGATTTAACCAGAGTGACGATGGTTTTCTCTTCAAGCTTTTACATCGCCTCGGTTTTACATTGAAACATGATTGCTGGGACCACACTAAGCAGTATTTTGCTAGCTCTGGGTCCTCGATTAGCGGATTTTCTTAATACTTTTTGTGAAAACAATGTTGTTTTGGCAATTTTAAGTAAATTATGCAAAATGAAATAAGGCCCCAAATTGTTTTTCAAAATAAAATGAAATTAAGCCCCAAATTTAATGTTGGGGTCTTTTTTCATTGGGGCCTTATTTCATAATGAAATAAGGCCCCAAAAAAAAATGAAATAAGGCCCCAAAAAATGAAATAACACCCCAAAATTCAAGAATTTTCATTGTTGTTGTTTTGTATGCATTTTTTTGGGGCCTTATTCCATTTTTTTTTTTTTGGGCCTTATTTCCTGGGGCCTAATTTCGCGGAGCCTTAATGGGATATCTAATTTACTAAAATCCTTAAATGAAGACCAAAGACTGGATCTCTTTTCTTAATACGACGAAATGGCTCTAAGACGAACTTCAGCTACTCTGTGCTGTGACTCGCATTTGCTTTCTTAGATACCAAACTAGCGGACTGAAGGTGCGGGGGAGTCCGAATGATCACTCAATCGCATTGGCTACTGTTCTAGCACTAGTCAACTAGCTGCCTAGCTTGGCGTAATGTAGATTGTGTCGGATGAGTTTGGTGATCTGGTTGTGTGAGTGATCCAAATCCAAAAGATTGTGCAAAAGCAAATATACAATAAAAGACATGAAAACCTGTCAGATCCTTCCTTCTTTTGAACTCAATCCCAACTGGATGACTCCTTCAGAGTGTACACAATTTCCCATATCAACTCCATCCATAGGTTAGTCTCTTTTGCAAATATGTATCTGTTTTATTTTTAATTATTTATCATGAATCTGAGTTTTCAGTTATACTCAATAAAGCCTACAGAAATAATCTTCTGGGCAGGGCTCCGTTTTGTCTCCGACTCCTTTCCTCATTTTTATAAATGATCTCCTGTCTAAAACTTTTAATGAACTTCACTGGTCTCCTTCGGTAATGGAATTTGCATCGGAAGCTTATATGATCAACTCAATAAACTCTGATCCTTAGAGCACTGTTAAATGGGGCTTTCAGAATCATGTGGAGCTTAAGGCTTCAAAAACTCAATTCTGTTTAATGTCACTGAAGCAAAATGTACCCCCTTTGCATTGTCTTTGAATGACAACTTGCCGAAACTCGGTATATGTGTCAACGATGATCTTCCCTGGAATGACCACATTCTCATTATCGCCAAAAAGTCGCCGATTTTTCTATCGGTGAAAGAAATGTTTCACCCCTTCTGATCTGGCTACAATTTTTAAGGTGTTTATAAGTCCAAATCCAATACCCTTCTACACTTGCAGTAGAATTCTTGGCAAGAGATGGGTATCCAGTCCCGGGCCATTATAAGGCCTATCCTGACGTACGCCTGTTTTTTTTAATGTCCAGCCTTGGAAAAGGGAACCAATATTAAGGTCATGACAAAAATTCAGAGACTGGCATGTATCGGCATAACAAGTGCCATGATGAGAACCACTTCAACCGCAGCTCTAGAAACTTTCCTCTCACTTGCCCTACTCGATCTATTCACGAAAGAGTTGGCTTCCAAAAGTGCTCTGCAACTTTAAGAGTGTAAAAATGGGAAAAGGGGACATTCAAACAGACTATATTTCACCGTACAAAGATCTTAACCTAGTCGCACTAACAAATATTCCAACAAGGGAAATATGGATGGAAAATCGTGTCCTTAACGCAAATCATGTATAGTTCTACCTAGACTGTTCCAAAACGGAAGTTGGGGTAGGCATCTTCTCAGACAACCCACCCATAGATAGATCATTTAAGCTCCCAAACTCTTGGAGTGTTTTCCAAGCCGAAACGCTGGTAGTTTTCGAGGCCGCAACATATCTTTCCACGTGTGAGCTGACGGACAAGAACATTGATATCTTCATAGATAGCGTCAATTAGAGCCATTTCGTCATTTGTGACGAAGTCACATTTATGGAACTGAAATGGCTGATGAACTGGCCAAAAACGGTTCATCACTTGAACCGAGCCAAATTGTACCCTGAGTACCCAGGAAGTACCACCGGAGCAAGAAAAGGATAGAATTTATCAAATTTTCCTCAAGACTGCAAATGACAGATGGTCAACAATTGACTTTTGTCGGGTTTCATGGAATCTTTTGCAAGATGTATCAAAGAAAAAATACAGAGTATCTCCTGAAGCTTAGAAAACCTGAGTTTGTATCTCTTGGTTCGAATCCTTACGGGTAATAACTCAATGGGAACTCACATGAGCAGAATGAGCATCAGCACATCTGATTTATGCAGAGGATGTCAGGACGAAGAAGTGGAAGAGGGCTCATATCACTTCCTTTGTGAATACTCCAGCCTAGCCAGAACTAGAAAAGACGCCCTCGGAGAATTCTTTTCCGAGGAACTGGGTGAGGTCTCATTGCTGCCACTAAAAAGCATCCTCGATTTTTTTTCCAAATGGCGAACTTGCCCTATTGTACCTATGTATATTTCAAGTTAAAATGATGAATCTTGAAAGTGGAATTATTTTCCAATATGGGTTGTATGGAATTCAAATATTTGAATAAATCTATTTCACATGAATAATCAGACTCAGTTCCTAAGTCAACATTTAAATCAAAAACTCATAAGCTTGCCACTTCTACCAAGTTTCACAGTGAATAGGTTTTATCTGCTTTGAAAAGGAAATGAAATAATATCTTGTACTTGAATTCAAAAGTTCCTTTATCGATAAAACACTAAGAACCCCTTGCAACCGGTTAAGGTACGAATTTCCTGAAACCCTTTACCTCTTTCGATCATGAAAAAGAGTTTTCCATTGATGAAAGCATCTTGTTTGTCTCATACAAAGTGAAATTGCGACAAGTATCGCATTTATCCTGCATTTAAATATATTTCATGTTGAATGAATCTAAACTTATTGTGCAGTCGTACTTTTGATAATTCTATAAAGGACTTTTTCGTTTCAAATCCTTCCGATATTTAAACAAAATTTGAAATTGTTTCAAAGGAATTTCAATCAATATTGGTGTTGGTCTTAGCTCCAATGTTCATAGTTTTCTATGAATTACAGGAAAACATTCCACATACAGAAGGACTCTAAAATATCATACCCCTAAAAGGCCAAATTTATTAAATTAAAATTCTTCGCAAACTATAAAATCTATTTCTGATTCATAAATTCGTTACCATTACAATAATCATTTCCTTCAACATGTGAAAATGTTTTGATTTATTAACCACTTGATTCACCTTCAGGGGCAATTTATTGCACATTCGCTAAGTACGATTATAATTTGATTTCGTAGACAGGATGTCGTGTTGGCTATTTGTGTATATTTAAGCAACTAACAGCGCGAAAAATTGTTCGCTCTTTTCAATTAGCAGCGCGACACATTAGAAACATCAATTCGCCATTCGGAAGTAAAGTGTCTTGAAATAAAAGTTCTATAATTTTAAATAGCCCACCTACTCACTGGGCTTGTGATCCTTGAAATTGATGTAATATTCCGTACCGCACGTGTTTCTTTATTAACAGCCATTAATCAAGTAATAAAAATGAATCGTAAAGACACACAATTTGGATGTCTTGAGTTCAGGGAGAGAAGACAAAAAAGTATAAGCTCGAAAAATGATACAAACCATAACCAGAAGCACTTAACTAAGAAGTACCCAGTACCATTACACTCAAAGAAACAAAAAAGAAAAAAAATCAATCCTTTTTAAAGGACAAAGTTTCGAAATAATAAAAATGAAAATACTTTCATCTGTTGTTTTTCTTTTTATTTTCACTTGTTGAAGGTTTATGGGAATTTACCCAGATGGTTTGGGCTCTTTATTGAGTTCTTCGGATTGGACTTAACGCAATTTCATGCTGCCATTTTATTCTATCGATACAACAATTGAAGAAGCCAGAACAAAAGGAACCGAAGCACAAGTCGTTTAAGGTCTTGTGAAGGGGAAAAACTTTGAAGTGATTTATATTCACCGAACATTTTTGGAGAATTGAAATTAGATGGTGTGAAAATGCAATTAACCAATAATGTCTTTTCGAAACTGAAATAAAAAAAAATACGCAAATGTGTTGCATGAATTTGCCCTTATAAATTAAAAAATTTGGAACCTTGAAATAATAATTTAAAAAATTATATTATATTAATTAAAAAAAAAAAAACAACTAATTAGGTAGAAGATATTTTAAGCAAATAATAAAATGTTTTTCTTTTAAGAACAACATGGTACATCAATTTAAAGTTTTTATTGATGTGCAACGAAAAACTAAATTTTAAAAAATCATTAACTCTTTTTAAGAATACCGAATTTTCAAAAACCAAAAACCGAAAATAAGATAGACAAAATAATCAAAAAAATAGCAGGTGCTACCTATGCAGAATATCTGATTTCAAAATGATCTTAATGAATAAAATTCTTAAAGAAATTCTTGGAGATATTTTTGAGAAAAATAAGATTTTTAAAAATGGTTTTCATGATGAATTTTCTAGCTGATGTATTTTAAACAATTTTTTTCTAAACAATTAATTACAAAGTCTTAAAAAATGTACCTATTGAGTTTTCAAAAATAAATGATCAAAATCAGTTATTGTTTTTAAGAAAATTGGAAACAGGTGGATTTATGACATATGACTAATGAACATTTTTGGCAATTTTTTTTTCCGACCATTAAGAAGGTTTTACTTAAAAATTTTGAAAAACAAATTATATGGTTTATTTTTTATGATTAAAAAAGAGGAACAAACAAATGTGTCGGCAGCATATTCAAAACAAAAAAAAAACTCTATCTAAAGGGTGGTTAAATTTTAAGGGCCGATGTTGAATGTGAACCACACCTAAACGTCAGGTTTTTTTCTGCATTTCATTTGACATTTCTCAGGTTCAGACTAACTTAATTTGAACCATGGAAAGATACACAATCGAGCAACGCGTTCAAGTTATTCAGGCTTATTATGAAAATGGGCGTTCAAATCAAAATGCATATCGTGCACTTCGTGATTTTTTCGGTCAATTAAATCGTCCAAATTTGCGTACAATCGTACAGCTCGTACTGCAGAAAAAATTGCTGCTGTTCGCGATAGTGTGGCTGAAGAGCCGTCCACCTCAACTCGTCGTCGTGCCCAACAATTGCACCTCTCACGCTCGTCGTTGATGAACATTATGCATAAAAACTTGCATTTACACGCTTACAAGGTGCAATTGACTCAGGAACTAAAGCCTCTTGACCATTCCAAGCGTCGTCAATGGTCAGAATGGTGGCAAGGAATGGTAACAGTCGAAGAAAATCATCTTCAGTGATGAGGCACATTTTCACCTCAGTGGATTCGTCAATAAGTAGAATTGCCGCACTTGGGCAAATGATAATCCAAGAGTGATTGTCGAAAAACAAATGCACCCACAAAGAGTGACTATTTGGTGCGGTTTATGGGCTGGCGGCATCATCGCGCCGTATTTTTTTTTAAATGAAGCTGGTCAGGCAATTACTGTGAATGGTGTTCGCTATCATGAGATGATAACGAACTTTTTATGGCCCGAATTGGAAGATATGTATGTGGACGATATGTGGTTTCAACAGGACGGTGCCACTTGCCACACAGCTAACGAAACAATGGCTCTTTTGGGCGACAAATTCAATAGCCGTGTTATCTCATGTGGAGGTAATGTCAATTGGCCGCCAAGATCATGTTATTTGACACCGTTGGACTTCTTTCTTTGGGATTATTTGAAAGAAAAAGTGTACGTCGATAAGCCAGCAACAATTCAAAAGCTAAAGGATTAGATAATTCGGCACATTAACGGCATAGAACCTCAATTATGCCTCAGCGTATTCGAAAATTTGGACCATGGGATGGTGGTGTGCCGCCATTTGGCCGATATTTTTTTCCATACATAATTGAATCATACCATATTATCATAATAAAAAGAAATTACAATAATTTCCTAAATAATTTTTGTTTTATTCAAAATTAACATCGGCCCTTAAAATTTAACCACCCTTTACCAATAAAATCTACTGAGCCGTTCATAGATTTGGTATTTATAAAGTATATTTTCCTTGATTTTAAATCTTCCAAAAATTGTTCATTAAATATGAAACAAATTTCGCAACTTTGCAAATTTTTTTAATGATTTATTCCTTTATTTTATTTCAACTTTCATAAAAATCAGAATTGTTCTGTCATATGCGATGAGATACCAAAAATCGCATAGTTGCAACTTTCACGAATGAAAATATAAATTTCGTGAAAAAGTTCAAGTATGATCTTATGTTTGTAACTTTTGCGGGCTTTGGTGTAATTATTTTAAAAAATCGCAAAATTTGCAAATTCTGCAAACAAAGCATTTGTTTTCTTTTCGATTTCTTATAAAGTAATCGTGACTTATATTGCAATCAGTTTTAGTTGTCATGACGCGAATTCAAACATAATAAAAAAAAGAAAACAAAATTTTGCGAATGAGCCATTTTAACTTACGACTTACGGTCGAACTGTAGATTTGATTAGTCTTAACATTAAGATGATAGCGAAGACGAAAAGTGTGGGTTTCGGCCATATATATATTTTTTTTTAAATACTCTATAGATATAAAAAAAAATTCACGAAATTTCATTTAGTTAATACTATAGTAATGCTAGAAAAAAATTCCGAAAAATAGTTATTAATGCTATACATTTTGGAAATGTTTTTTTTTTTTAATTTCTCAAACAATTTAGATAATTTTTTAATGCAATAGCTCAAAATTTCAAAAATTTAGCTTTACTTAAAAATAAAATTTAAATTTAGAGATTTAAAACTGAATATTTCGAAAATAACATGCTCGATTTTTATAAAACTTGTCAATTAAAAGTTTATTTAATACATTCTACAAGATATGAGACCAAACATTTTATTTTATCTAAAAATATCAATACCCACGATACAAATGTTAAAAAATGGTTTTCGAAAATCGTTAACTTGTCGAAAACGGCACCTTAAATTTTGATTAAATTATATTTCTTTCGATTAATTTTTACCATTATTTTTATTCAATAAAAAAAATGTAAATTAATATATTTCTGATTGTACTTACCATAAAACCATTTTTTGGAATTTTGAATTTGTCAATATCGGCATAACGTATTTAAATGAAATTTTATATACCGAAGCTTCGAAAATGTGTGGAAAACATTGCATTTCAAAATTTATTTTTTTTTCTTTTCAATAAAAAAATTATTTTTTTTTAAATAAAAAATCGATATTTCAAAAACCGGTCAATATTTTCTTTTAAAATTTAATTATGTTATTTACAATAACAAAAATTTAAAGTTGGCGTTCCAAAATTTTTTCGTAAAAATTTAAAACCGCTACGATTTATAATTTTTGTTTTTGCATAAATTCATATTTACTTGAGAAATCACATGGCTTTTTGTTTTTAGCTCCAACTACTAAGAGTTGTTTAAGGCATTTAAAAAATGAATTTTATTGTTATAATTATTTTTCTTGTTATACTAACCTGCATTTTTTAAATTTAAGAAAAAGTTTTTATTTATTTATTTATTTATTTAGTTCTTGCGATGCAGTCGTGCATTTGATTTTACTTTTGATTTTCATTCAAAAAGAAAACCTGTGCCTTATTGTTTTGACATTTGCAGAAGAGATTACAGAGAATCGCAAATTTGCAAATATTGCATTCGAAAACAAATTTTATAAACCTTGAAGTAGCACTGCCATTTTGAATGTTATTAAATCAGCAACTGGTTATGTATTACAGCCAAATTTTGCTACCTTAACAAATATTTTGCAATTTCTCGCAAATACTGCGAACGAATTATTTTCTTATTTTTGACGTACATCTATGTCAATTTCCTCAACTTGCAGTGCAATACACTAATTTAATTTGGGAGATTCCAAAAAATGCATTTTGTAACATTTTATGCACAACTTTAAGTTTAAGACAAAATATACATTTATATTTAAAAATAATTACTTAGAAAATAGTTTGTCGATTCTTATTGACGTTAACACTCACTATTAATATTAAAAATATAAATATTGGAAACATTCTTTAGAAATGGAAAATGGTTTGCATTCATACGAAACTACAAAAACTCATAAATATGCTCAGGATTAAGAAATTATCAAGCTTAAGATGTTCTTTAATTTTATGTAAAGCACATTTTTTTTTTTTTTTTTTTTAATCCATAAAATAAGTGCTTCGCAAAATTTATTTTTGATCATGAATTGCTCATGAAAATCGAAGCAATAAAAATGGTTATTTCGCAAAATCTGCGAATTTGCGAAAATTTGTGTTCAATATTTATGGGCCACAACAAAGCAGCGAAAGATGTACATCTTCAGCCATCAGCAATCCTAAGTGGCATTGCTATTAACTGGGCTTTCGCAACCTTTATTTTCCATCGCAAACGTTGCAAATATGAAAATTTGTATATATTTTTTTTTTTTTTTTTATAATCTACTCACGCTCAAGGGATTATGATTACCCTTTAAATGTTTCAACACAGCGTGGGCGTGAAGTTACGGAAGAGAAAGAAGGATAGGAAAGATGTGTGGCACGATGTTCTGAGACTGAAGGTGGTTGTCTCAGATTTTTTACCTCCAGGGATGGCGGCTGAACTTAAGCGGAGAATTGCCGTGTCTTATTTCTATGTCCCTTATAATTCGCATTATTTTATTCGTTTTTCATCTTTGTTGGGCATACTAGTTTAACTCAATCACATGTTGTTAGTGTTATGCCTGAACAACATGTAATGAGTAAACCAGCAACCCATTGATGACAATTTATAGAAGGTTTTAATGGAATTAAAGACGACATAGACGACGGCAGGGATCGAACCTGTGATATTGAGGTTGACAGGCGAGCACACAACCATCGCGCCACGACCACTCGTAAGTACAGAGAAAAAACAATTATTAAAATGTTTCTCTTTGCGAATCTGGAACATTTGTTTCAATTTTAATGACACAAGTGGGGCTGATTTAGTACTTCTAATGAAAATCTGAAGTGGTGGTAGCTTCAGATAGATTCGTTGCTTATAAAGATGTACCTCCATTTTGCTATCTAATAAGGAGCTTAGATATCAGTTACGCTCAATTAAATAAAAACTTTTCTATAACTAAACTGAAACTATAGAATTTGACATTTTTATATAAAACCATTAAACGTTTTTGTTTGCAATTTGTAAATTTTTTGAGCTACCAAGTAGTAGAGAGCCTAAAATAACGAGAGCTTGTATTATTTAAAGGTATTTTTCAATAGAATGAATAATTCTGAACACAATAAGTTGCCTTAAGATACTAACCGTTATCGTTTATGTATGATTATAGGCATCATTGCATCTCTTAATATTGAGGCTTACGTAAAGTATCAATAAATTAAACTACCTAAACCATATAATAATTTATTTTCCATTAACTACATGTAATTAGGACAAACTTTTTTACAATTCGTTGCTAAAAACAATGTGTGTTGTCTTGAAGAGCCTCTGAAGCTTAGTTTTTATTGAAATGAGCTTGACTATAAGTATGGTTATAAATTATGAAGAATGCTAAATGACATTTTGTGTTGAATACGATTCCAGATTTATGGCCTATTTGGCAGCTTCTAACAATTATTGATTTCATGGGTGGTAAGCTCTATAAAGGTTCCTATTTCATAAACACCGCTTTTCAGTTTGCCTCTTAAAGTTAAAAAAAAATTCTTGCAAAGTTTGCGATTTGTTTTATTATAAAATTTTTTGGTTTTTAAACTTACAAATTTAAACTCAATGCGTGCATTGCAGTGGGTAACATTTTTCGAACTTTTTTCGATTTTCTTGATTGTAATTTCAAGAAAATGCTCTAAAAAGTATACATGTACGACTCTGAATTTTTGTAAACATTTTTAAAATCAATTTGGAATGTCTATTTCCACTTTTATTAAAAAAAAAACACTCAAAAACCATTTAAAAAAAGTAAGAAAGTTGAACATTGAGATAATGCTTCTATTGTAGGAAGGCGAGAGTGGAGTTTAAAGTAAGCTACTACTTAGATGTTTAAAATAATTCAACGAAACCCTTTTCGTGTTTTTAAATTTGAAATCCATGTTTAAGCTTCAAAATCTACCAAAAAAGTACTGCAACGTAGGCCAAGATGTCAAGAAGAGTCGTGCTCTTTCAACTTACCCCGGTTATAGCTCCCAAGTGGAAGCTTTCGGGGTTCGAACAATAAAAATAAAAATTCATTTTGAAACTCTTAGGAATAAAAGATAATTTCAGTATTATATAGAATTTGTATTATAAAAACCTTCAATTTAAATAAAGATTATCTAGCTGGAATTCCAAATGGATTACTTAGTTTAAAAAAAAATCTAAAAAGTGTTTATTAATGGTACCCACCCTGGAACCTTTTTTTTTTTTTTGATTTTCTCAAAAATGTTTCAACTGATTCTGATAATTTTTTCTATGTTTAGGCTCCCCAATAGTTTGAATATTATTGTTTATTAAAATTTTCATAATTTTTTTTTGGATTTTTAAAAAAGTTAAAATTTGTTTTTATATTTCGAAAACCTCATGGCAGATTTTTTTAAATTTTGATAAATAAAATTTCTCAATATAATCTACAAGATGTGAGAAATTTTTTTTAATGTAGATACCTTAAAATAACGGTACCCATACAAGTGGTTCTTGAAAATCGTATTTTTCTCGAAAACAGCGCCTAGAATTTTGATACAATTTTTTTCCTTAGATTAATTTTTACGATCTTTAATTTAAATTAAAAAAAATTGAAATTAAGATGTTACTGACCTTACCTACCATAGAACCATTTTTTCAAATTTTGAATTTCTCATTATCGACATAACCGATTTTAATGAATTTTTTTTTCTTTCAGCTGGTTGCACCACCAATTTTTTTTTTGTTATTTAAAATTTGTTTTGTCAAAACAAATTTATCGCATTTATTTGAAACTTTTCTAAAAACTCGTGAATGAGCTATTTATCTCAAGTGAAAACGCTAAAAGTAGCCAACAGAAATTATTTTTACTAAATATCTCAACAATTGCTTAGAAATCATTAAAATAAATATATGAACAAAATTGATACGTTTTATAATGAAAATTCCTTTCTTCTATACGTGGGCTTAGAAATTCGAATTTTAGTCACAGAAAATATTTTCAAACCTTCTCGTCTCCTAAAAATGGACAATTGGTTATTCAACTTGCAACTATTAATTATTTTCCTTTGCGTTAAGTCATAACAAATGTATGAAATGGTGATTTAATCATTTTTTGTTAATGTGAGGTAAGACCACGTAAATTCAATTCCCATTCAGATTTTTTTTTTTTAAATTGAAATTTTATATTTTAAACAAATTCGTCATATTTTCAAAATTACATACAAAACTCCGACCCCCCTATTTTCATAGCAAACAGACCTAATTTTTCATCACCAATTTACCAAATTATTCTTCCATCCCATCGAAGAAAGATTTTTGGCAACTAAAAATTGCATTTCTCTCAACTTTGGCTAAATTGACGAATCAATGTAAATTATATAAAAAGCAAATTTGTCATCTTCCTCCACTGTAGCCATTTTTTTTTTCTTAAACAAAATAATTCAATTGCAAAATTATAAGAATGTTCTTACATATCATCATTATCATCTTTAGCTATGTATACTTACGAATGTAGATTTTTTTATTTATAAATAATTTGTAGACTTGTTAGGTCTGCTTAATCTAAATTGAACGCTGACAAAAATTTTCAAGGCGGAAATATGTAACTAATTTGGAAATATGTTTAGTTTTGTAAATTAAGATTTGAGATGTTTAGAATCCATGAACCATTCTGTGGATGTTTGGTTTTATATTGCTATACAATGATTAGGTTTCTGGCAGCTTTTGAAATTTGTTGTTTTAGTTTCTGTTAAAGTCTACAAAAATAAAATACACATCTGGCTAGCACGAAACTGAGCTTCGAATTTAAGACTATAAATTATTATAACCAAGCATTGAAGATGTAAATTACAGGGTTGCAACTTGCAATCCAATTGGCTTACAATGGCTTTGTTGCATGAATAAAGTGTAATTTTAAACACTCTGTTATTTGACGTTCAAAGTTCTGTAGTGATACATGTATTTAGCTTCGTCTAGAAATTTTAGAGGAATGCCTTTTATTAAGTAGAGGTAGTTTTATTGATTTTTTTATTTCCTGTTTTACGGGAAGGCACATAAGATGTTTAGGCCGCAGTGCAAACAACTCTCAATATTCATGGGAGATTATAAGAATTTCTTAAAGATTAAACGATGCTTTCCAGATGGTTGCGGGAAATCCACGGGAATGTGGTCCAAAAGGTATTGAATTCTACTTTTAGTGACAATATATGTTAAAAAACTATTATTTGAGATGCAACAGCTCTTGGAGAACCAAGGTCTAGTGACTAACAACTCTCAAACCTACACACAATTTTCTGGCGAATTTGAAAGGTTAAAATGATAAGGACTTTTTATGACGAGAGATACTTATGGATGTTTTGTCACTTCCTCCCAAGAGTCTGTATTCCCGAAAAAACACCTGTTTTTCACTAAGTGGTAGTGAATGGGAATCAAACCAAGACTTTTGGCGTGACAGTTCAAATTATTGACCACTAGACTAAAGCGGTACTACACTTCATGTAGAGAAAGAACTTTGCTTTGAAAAGTGGCTATATTTCCTATTTATTGTGAGAAATAATTATACTTCATTCTCTGTTATGTTGTTAATAAATAGTGATAGGCGTGTTTTCTTTATAATGTGTATAGCCTCTTACTAGAATTTTGTATGGACATGGTCTGCTGAGGGAAAAGTTTTCCTTATTGGCAGTACTGAGGTGTTTTTTTCTCAAGCTCAAAGAGTTTAAACAATCGTCAAGCAGGCGCCTTTCTTAATATTTTGAATTCCGATATAAATCCTATGGGTCAAGTCTTGCATTCAAAAAAAAAATCGAACTCGAGAAGTTAACATTACGCTGATAGAGAACACGAAAAACTGTGTCCCCCAACTTCGTATGACTGTACCTCAACCTACAGCCTAAAGAACTGAAGCTATTTTCTTTAAACTCGGTACGTAAGGGTCTTTGCGGTGATTCCCTAGAGGAGATAAAATTTTTTTTTGACTCCAAAACTATAGCTACCAGCCGTTTTACAAAATTTTTTTCTTATCTCAAAATCTGCCCTAATGGTTTTGACAATTTTATTATTATTTAAGTGCTACGAGTATTCTAGTATGTGTGGACTATATTTCGGTCAAAAAACGTTTAAAGAAATAATGTTACTAAGTACTTATCATAGAACAGTTTTAAGACTTCGGACTTTCTCTTTAAAGGCTCTAACGATTTTGGCCAATATTTTTATATAAGAGCTCCCTTAAATTTAAAATAATATTGTATATACACATTTTTGATAAAATATTTTTTAGATTTAAAAAAAAAATTTTAAAAAATCAATATAATGAAAACGAGTGAAATTATTTCTTAAAATTTATATGCAAAAATTTTAATGAAATTTCCTTTATAAAAAATTCATTTAATAATTAAACGATTTTTTAAACTTTGTTGGCATAAATTCTTTCGTTTCTTAAAAAAACAGACCGCAATTTTAGGCATTTAAACATTTTTCTCACATTAAATTTCAATGTTTTTATATTTATAAATAATTTTTAAATTTCAAAGTACTTTTACATAAGAGCAAGTACGTGCAATACATTCGTGCATTTTAATTTTGATCAAAATAAATAGACTAGAAGATGCGTTCCAAGTTTTCAGGTCAAAAACAATTCCGCAAATTTTAAATTAAAATATATTTTAAATATATATTAAATTTTAAAAATGGGTTCCCACTCTAGATGGAATAAATTCCCATGAGTTTCAAATTCCAGAGAAATGCGTTTTTGCACATTTTAAGATATCAATAGGAACATTATCGTCATTCATAAGCCTACAGAAAAGTCTCGCTCAGTTTAGGTTGGCTTAAATATTGAGAATTTGAAAAAAAATTTAGGAAAACCTTTATTGGTTTTAAGGAGAAGGTTCCACAGTTCAACATTCTTGGAATAAATTTGAATCTGTGGAAATTTTTTTTTTTCAACAAAGTTTAAGTATTTGTAGGTCTGGATATTATTCAACGAGACTTCATTAAAATTCTTTCTTCTTTCACTCTGTAAATATGACATTTATTTTTAAAACAATTATTTTGATCTCAACTTTTTCCACTGTATGGAAAAAAGAAAATAGTTTTTATTTTTACTACTTACTTAATCGGCTCATGATCCATGAAATGTCTGCCTGAGATACCGCATCTATATATTCCCTGTGATCCTGAACACGCTGCTTCTAGTCATCTCTGTCAAGCGCTATGGCATCCGCGATGACTTGGTCTTTGAACCGGAGGTTCGGTTTTCCTTGTCGCTGCGAAACTTGAGACTGAGACTCAAAGACTCTTTGAGATAGAGCATTGTTGTTCATTCGCTCAATGTAGACGACGTGTTTTGGTTATATCCACATCTTGGTATAGCTGATAGAGTCCGTGGTTATATCTTCTCATCCATTCGCCCTCCTTGCCCACAGGACCAAACATCCGCCAAAGACTTTTTCTTCCGAAAGAGGCCAGTATCATCTCTTCCTTTCTGCTTGTTCTTCAGCACTCGGCTCCGCAAAGCAGGACCTATTTTTAAGGGATTTAAAAACCGAAAAGAATTTATGGCAATTTGAATTCAATCCTCAAACCTAAAATCTAAGACTTGAATTTATTGAAACCTAATAATCTAGTAACGATCGATTTTAAGGGAAAAACATAGTTACATTACGGCTTTATTTAAAGTTAGTGATGATATCAACTAAAAGTTTTTGCGACCTTTAGTCCAAATGCGTTTCGCCCAAGCACGACAGTAAATAAAAAAAAAAAATTATTTATTTTCTTTTATACTTTTCGTTTTTCCTTCTTCTGACAGTGATGATATTCACCTAACTGTGGACTTTCGATGTCCTAAATTTTTCGAAAGAGTGATTCACTTGGTCACACTCTTTTCTGCAAAAAAAACTATCTGGTTAGGATTTATCAACCTTTTTTAAGCTAAAATTCTCATCGTTTGTTCTAGTTAGAAGAGGTGTGCTACAGGGGTGCATTCTTGGTCCTTCGTTATTTTTCCTTTTCATTAATTTCATTTCCAGTGGCTGACAATCGAACTCAGACCTTCTGCAGGATGGTCAACATTATGCCATGAGGTACTACCTGCTGTTATTAAAGCACGTTACAAAATAATGTAATGTAATGTCCCCTCCGTTCCTTCCTTCCATAAACATGCATGAATGGTTAAGGTTTGTAAGTTACTTGGATCAGGTTATTATCTTTTTTCTTTATTGTTTTATTTTTTGCGTTTCAAAGACTTTGAAACCAACAAAGATTTTTCTTGGGGAACTTCAAAATTCCATAATCTTTTAAACATGGAAAAGTCCATTGAACCAAACAGCTTCACTTAATATCTTTCAAAGTATTTGACAAAAATCAAACGAAACAAAAAGAACAAATTCTTTCAATAATTGAAAGTCAAGGGAATACTTAGAGTAGGTACTCAAACTTCAGAGCTCAATTTTATCCTCAAACAGAAAGCCATCGATTCCCTGGAGGGACATTTAGTGATTATTATATGAAAATTCTTTCAACTCGAATAAAATTTTATTTACAAAAAATGCCAAAATACCTACAAACGAAAACAAATGAATTTATGGTTCATTTGGATTTGTTAACTTTTTGTTTGCTTTTTTTCAAATGGCTAAAAGAAAAACAGAAATCTCTTAGTTCATTCCATTTGAATGACATTTATCATCATTTGTGTTTCCCGATAAAAACAAACATTTGATTTTTTTTGTATAATATTTAATGACGCCTAAACTCCCCTCTTACTTAGTGACCCATGAGGATTCCTCTGTGAGGAAGTAACATTTTTTAAATGCCAGTGTTGATGTTTTATTGATTGAATATGAAATCATTATAATCCAGCAGCAGGAGAAAAATATTCTTTGACATCGCATTAAAATGTATCTGGGGATATATGTTGGTTATTTTGTGTCATCGTAATCCCTCATCAGGCAGGATCCTAATGAAATATTTAAATACCAGAAGCTAGTTACATTTCACATACATAATATCATAAGCATAACATTATCTAATACTATGTCAAGTGTAAAAGGTCAACTCAAATTGCGTTAAAACCCAGCAATTATTCTTGGAAGCATAATGATTTATATTTGGACATAGACATTGTTGACAGCTCAGAAAAGAAGAACCTATTAATATATTTATGAAAAACACTCAAACCAGGGAATCGAGTAATTTTTAATAAGGGTTGAAGATTTATTTTTGTATCTAGGGTCGTCATCTCATGTAGAGGGTGATTCATACACTGAGGGAAAAATATGCTCAGAACATAAATGTCATGTACTCATCCCATTGATTTTTGCACTCATATGTAGTCGTTACAATTTGAAATCTGTACTCACTACACAATACCAAATATTTACTAAAATAAAAGAAAAAAACCTCGTTGAGCTAATTATTTTTTAATCTAAAATTCAGCTTATGATCCAATTTGTTCGCTTAGTAAAAAATCTTGCTCATTGAACACAACTTAAACAAAAATTATAAATTTTGTGTGGACAAGATGTTTCCCGTATCATGTCACTAGCCAATTCAAAATAGGCTCATCGAGACAATTAATTGACTTGTAAGCAACGTTTCCACGAATTACAAAATATTCAGGACCATTTTGGGGCCATTTTAAAAAAATTGTGGCCATTACAAAAAATGATTAAAGAAAACAAGTAATTTCAATTTAATAATATGACGCCATATCAACCTATAAACGTATGATATGAAATATTCGTTATATTATAAAGGCTTAATTAAGAAGAAGTTTCTAAGAAAAAGTTAAAAGAACTAAAAATTAAAATTTTATAGAATTTGCAAAAAAAAAATCTACATATAATATCAGTTGATTTGTGGATTTTCATAATTTTGTTCAGTGTACATAAACTCAATATGAGTTATGTTGTCAATGCAAAATTCTATTTACATATTGCATCACTAAGAATAAGATACCGGTGATGAATACAATAGTCCACTGTTCTATCCACTCGTAGATACGCTAGGTGTATTTTTCAGTTATCTGAACATAAATGTCAATTCACATGATTTTGTATCGAATACAGTTTCTATGCACTATGCTATGTGCAAATTTTCAAAATATATGTTAGTTATCTGTGATGAGTATAATAATGACGCAGTGGGTATATATTTCAGGCATTCATTACATAAATATACATTTTCTAAAAACCCCTTACATAAATATGTAGTGAGTACATATACACTTGTACTCATGTCAAAATGTAAATACTTATATCCAAAAAGTATCACAACTTAAGCTCAGTATAAATTTGTAACTATTCTCAATCCTAACATCATAGCTTATAGGTTAATTGTAATGTGTACATTTTTGCATGTACTCACTACATATTTGTGTCTGGTCTTAATCTTAACTTCGGTTTTTGTCATGCATCACTTTTCACTTAATTTTAAAAATTTTTAAATTTATTTTCCTCTTAATAAACAAGTATGTATATATATTTTATATTATGAATTAAACTCGAATCCTTCCAGGCACTAACAGAGCATTATAACTTTGGATCAATTCGTGACACAGCCATGCTTTGAAAGTTGATGTATCCAAAAAAGTTTCATTCAAAAAAGATGTGTTCTCGTTACATATTTGGTTGACTCAACTCAAGGTGCTTGTATTCATGACATAACTTTATGTAGTGGATTTATATTTTTCTATTTTGAATGCTGATAGTAAAAATATTAAGGTCCATAGTTATGTATTGGGTACATATCGTTTGTATTAAATGTATAAGCATACAATACGGACTTAACAGGCTTGTTATAAGCACATAACTTGTTGTGATGAATATATTGTTTTGTTTCGACTCAAAGATTAGATTAGAAAATTTGTGTATTCCTTACATATTTTAATGTACGTGGTGCCTAGTTATGTATAGAGTATAAATATGTTTTGTATTAACTACACTTTATAACTTTTCAATAGACTGACAACATTAATATCGAAATTGAAAAGTAATCAGTACAAGTAAAGTGCTTACAGTGTAAAGTGGCAATAATATAGGACCTTAAAGTGCATGTGTTCACTTTGCATAAAAGAATCTGTACTGAGTACATAGCGTTTTTCTCCAGTCTATATAACATAGAACGCACGTTTAAATAACCAACTAGATGCAAGACTAAAACTTTGTGTTTAGTTAATTTGATTTAATTTACTGAAGGACTTATTTTATTTTGGAAGATTAAGAACATGATGTATGTGCCAATGTTGGAAGATGCCATCCGAATTTGTGTTCAGAAGCAATTTATTAAGAAAATTCTTTTAGTACGATACTAGTTAGAAAATATTTAAAATTAAGAATGAGTTAGTAAACTACTATAAAGTTAGAAAATTGTTAAGTAGTATCATACTAATACCTTAATAATATGCTGTTTAAAATTTTGCGCCAGTGTGTTTTAAATTGAAAATTTTTCAAGCCAGCGACTTATTAACAAAACTGTGTGGAGTGACGTTTTTTATTTTTTGCTAAAATGAAACTCACTTTTTTCTTGTCAAAATTACTTGTTGATTTGTGTTGTTTAAAATTTTTGACGTCATTTTGGAAGAAACTTTTTCTATCGTTTTTCAAAATTCTTAATTTGGTTTGAAGTCTCTCAAAAGCTATTCCTCTTTTTCAGCTTATATCAAACTTATGTATCTTCAAAACCCAGTATCCGGTCTTTGTTTTTAAAATTGTTTCTCGAAAACGGCTTTAAATATTTTGATTAAAATTCGTACCTACAATATCTTAGATCGTTTCAATTAATCTGCGTTCCAACTTTTTGCGAAAACGGATGATGTATGTAATTATTGGTTATTTTACAAAGAGGTACTTCTTGTAGTTCAAATATTAATAGGTTCTAAAATCTTAAAAAACAAACCTTAATTTGTGAAAACGAAGCATGAAATAAGTGATCCAGTTTTTGAAATACTTCTTACATTTTTAACATTTTCTTTAATAATTTTATTTTATTTACCATACAAGTTCGTGTGGTCCAAGTAGTGAATCTAATTTTTTACTACACCTCCTTTTTACTTAATCTTTCCAACTTCTACAGGAGCTCACACTCTCATTTGAATTCTCTTTCCAAGCGAATTTAGTCGATTTTCAATAAATTAACAATTTTCACTTTTTTTTTTTGCTCAAGTGACTTACCCAAAGTCACAAAATTGGAATTTATCCAAAACATTAAGTTCACACATTTTATTGTCGAGGCAGTTAGTATATTATTTTTTTGTTCGTATGCTATTTCCTCTCTTTCCGAAGATCATTTATTTCAATTTGACTTAGTTCATGGTCATGGGAAAAACTATTTTCCACACACCCACAACCACCCATTTTGGGGGCAACAAAAAATGTAGACGAAAAAAAAAAATTATGAAGGCTTTCTGAACTATAGACTGGCGTTTGCCATATAATTAATAGCTTTATATCAAAAACAGATTTGGTTCTTAATTTCCTGGGAATAATAATTTCATTAATTTATGTTGCACAAAAAAAAAATGGAAGGAAATATGTAAGTATGTACAGGAGCATTGTGTAACATCCATTTATTATTATATATTAAACGAATATTTTTCGGAAACAAGATTCAAATAAGTGGAACAGGGCATAGGCAAAATGGAAGTAGGCTCACTGTTGCCACTTGAACAGAAATTAGGTAATACGTACTCGTAACATAAATGCTACAGTGAATGATTTTTAAATGCGGGGAGAAAATTGTCAATATGATTAATGAGTTTCAGTTGACAACCAATAATAATTGACAACATGACTACCCATATTTTTTCTATGAAAACATAAAAGTTAAATAATTTTTATTTTTGGCACTTTTTTCTTGCCTTTTTATTTGTACCAATAAATTCACTGACCTCCGACAATTTCTTATCATCATTTGTTTTCTATTATAACCAATCTTATTTCTAAGCAGACGAAAAATAGTAAAATTATTAGAGAAACAGTGCTGAAATTTACATTTAGCGAGTATCTTTCGCTTTGGTTTTATAATAAAGCCAACATAAACTTACGTAGATTACTATAACTCAGAAAATTTGGGCAATAAAGTTCAGCAGAAATTAATATTTGGTAACGGTTTTTGTTTTGACTTGTAAAGCGTATCCTTCAAAAATACTCCCGTAAATATGGAAAAATTCTTTTGATTTTCTGGAGTGAACGTTAAACAATTACATTTTTTTTTTGAAAATTACTCGAAATCGATTCAGTTTTTATCGAAGAAGTGTCAATTGTAGCTTATGAAAGTGCAGAAAAAAAACTTACTTTTTTTTGTAAAACCAATAGATTTTGAAAAGTTAGAAAAAAACTTTAGGGTTTTAGTAAATGCGTTCAACAGTAACGCCAGCCGTATAAGGTTTGAATTTCAGGCTATGTCAGCTTCGATTAAAAAGCCTTGAATATTTAAAACAAAAATGGTTCTCAATTGCGTTTTTCTTCAAAAAAAATATTTTATTTAAAAAATTTCTTTTAAATTATCAACTAGAACAACTTGATTTCTGGCTAAAGAACAAATAAAATGAACGACTGAATCGCACGAACTTGCTCTTACGTTAAAGTACTTTGGAATTTAAAATACATTTTATAAATATAAAACATGGATTTATTGAGATAATAATGTTCAAATGCATAAAATTGCCGTCTAATTTCTAGAAAAGTATAAATTTATGAAAAAAAGTAAAAAAAAATCGTTTCTTTATTACTCGTAAATTAATTTTTTTATAAGAATTTTTTTTTAAATTTAAAAAAAAAAAAAAAATTGGCGTGCCAATTTGAAGTATTTATTAATATTGATCTTAGGAAATAATTTCAAAAAATAATCGTTCACAAGTTTTGAAGATATTAATTTTCAAAAAAAATTTTTTTTTTGTTAAACCCAAAAAATATTTTTTCGCATATTTTTATATTAAATATTATTTTAAAATTTAGGAGGCTACTACTTAAAAAAATTGGTTAAAATCGTTAAAGCCGTTATTGAGAAAGTCGAAAATCAAAAAAAAAAAACGGTTCTATGACAGGTACCATTAGATAATATCATTTTTCCCCAAAATTTTTATTGACTACAATTTAGTCCATGTCCATAATAGCGCACCTAATTTTTTTTATCAAAATCTGTAGAGCTGTTTTCGAGATAAATACGATTTTGCATTACGGGTGTATGGGGGATACCGTTAGTTTTGGAGATAAAAAAATAAATTTAATTTCCCTTCTAGGGAATCACCAAAGACCCTTTAGTACCGAGTTTCAAGAAAATAACTCCAGTAGTTAAAGCTGTAGATCGAGACACAGACAGACAGACGGAATTGCCAGACCCACTTTTTTCGTCTTCGCTATCATCGTAATGTCAACTTTGGCTCCGCGAAATTAGACCCCAAAAGACAAAATGAAATAAGGCCCCAAAGTGGGGTAATTTTTCATAATGAAATTATGCCCCAATGAAATAAGGCCCCATCGAAATGAAAAAAGGCCCCAAAAATAAATGAAATAAGGCCCCAGCTTGTTTTGTCTTTTTTTATTTTTAATGAAATTTGCTTTTTTTATATTAAAGTTTATTTTCAAAAATGAAATAATACCCCAAACCATCAAACAAATACTTGGATTGTATCCTGTACAATTTCCCTGCAACAAGGACACTTGTAACTCTCTTCTCCTTCAGCTATAGCTTCAACTTGAATTTTGAGATTGCATTCAGCACAAGTTTTTAAATGCCTGCAAGGCAACATAACAATATTTGCTCGCAAATCCTTACATACAACGCAAATATGTTCGTCAATGGATGTGCTTACAACAACAGGGCTTTCATCCTCTTCGTTAATGTCTTCCTCACAAGTAAAAATCCGCTGATGTTTTTCAACACGATCCTTATATTGAAAAGCATCAGTAAGTAACAGAATAGCTGAACAAAATCGCGCGATTTTTGTCAGCTATTCTGTTACTCGCTGATGGTTTTCAACACGATGCTCGAATTTAAGCATTAAATATAATTGATTAATCTTACCTCGTCAAAATATTCTATATAAATAACCAACAGTTGTTTGAAACACCCTTGCGGGACAATTTTAAATGACGATGGTTTTCTCTTCAAGCTTTTACATCACCTCGGTTTTACATTGAAACATGATTGCTGGGACCACACTAAGCGGTATTTTGCTAGCTCTGGGTCCTCGATTAGCGGATTTTCTTAATACTTTTTGTGAAAACAATGTTGTTTTGGCAATTTTAAGTAAATTATGCAAAATGAAATAAGGCCCAAAATTGTTTTTCAAAATAAAATGTAATTAAGCCCCAAATTTAATGTTGGGGTCTTTTTTCATTATGATATAAGGCCCCAAAAAAAAATGAAATAAGGCCCCAAAAAATGAAATAACACCCCAAAATTCAAGAATTTTCATTGTTGTTGTTTTGTATGCAATTTTTTGGGGCCTTATTTCATTTTTTTTGGGGCCTAATTTCGCAGAGCCGTCAACTTTGATCAAAATCTCGAGTTCGATTTTTTTTCCAAATGCAGAACTTTCCCTATAACACCTATATCGCAAGTAAAAACTACATCATTATACACCTATACAGGGTGCGTTTTATGCTCCCGTTCTATTTTATTTGGTTGCCATTTTAGTGTGAATACAATTTTTCATTTGACAGTTTAGACTCTAAGTAGAGTAGTCGATAACAATTTACTATCGAGCATCTAACGCAACAACAACTTCGGGGAGATTTTGGAGCTCTCGAGTTTTACATCTTGCTACAGACGGATGCCATTTTTGTCCAAAAATAATTACGAGTGACGGAGGACATTTCAACTTGGCTGGCTTTGTTAAAAAAAAACAGAAAAGCCGCTGTTGCAGCACTGAAAACCCTCGATTAATACACCAAAGACCACTTCACACTCGAAGATTAACTGTATGGTGCGTCATTTGGGCCGGTGGTGTCATTGGGTCATTTTTCCAGGATTCCATAAAGAATGCTGTAATAGTTTACTGGTGACTGGTATCGGGACATGGACAATTTTCTTGTCCCCAAAGTGGATCTATAAACCTTCAGAACATGTGATACCAACAAGTCCGAAAGCATTTTGATCCCATTTCTCATTTCTTTCCTCAAATTTTTACTTGCGACAGTTACTATATGGTACTTGTAAAAGAAATCGAATTCGAGATTTAGATCATACCTGACATTACGATGATAGGGAAAAAAGTGACTTTCAAAATTCTGTATGTTTGTCTGTTCGACTACAGCCTAAACGACTTGCCCTATTTTCTTTAAACTTAGTAGATAGCAGTTTTAATTTTTTCCTCCCACACATTTTTTTTTTCAGACCAAAAATAACGGTAACTTATATTTTATTTATCAAAAACTTTCAAAGATTAAAAAAAAATTAAAGGCTTTCCGCAGGGAGGTATACTATCACCCTTGCTGTGAAGTCTAGTGCTATGGGTGAACTGCTAGAAAATCTCACCTGAAGGCATACGATGTATCGGTTTCGATGATGATATCGTTATTACAGAGCTATGGAACTTTGAAGAAACTTTATGTTATATCATCCAGAGGGGACTAACTATTACAAGCAAATGGTGTCTATCTCTAGGATTATTATAAACAAACCTTACAAAAACGACTATAATACCATTTACCAAGAAAAGACTTCTGCCACACGTTTGGGAAAGCCACAAAGGCCCTTATGATATGCAAGAGACTTGCAGATGAATCATGGAGTTGCAAACAACATGATGGTACGACAAATAATTAAAACCGAATTGCAAACAACTGGGAAGGCACTAGGAAAAGTTCAATGGCTCACATGTTTATGCGTTACTGGAGCAAGGAGAACTTGCCCTACAACAGCGATGGAGGTTATTCTTCATCTGGCCACATAACATGTAATAGTTGGAAGTGCAGCTAAGGGAGCCATTATGAGATTTTCCAAGGAAGGGACTGTGTAGCCCGGCAAATGTATACGTCACAGGGAAAGGACTGTCTTTTAAAGTTAGCATTAACTAACTTTATCGACAATCGTAGGGATGGAAAAATTACAAAATATTATTTTGTAAAAAAAATACAATACGGAGTTAAACTGCAAAAAAGAGTGGATAGGCAAATCAGAAAACTATACACTCAATGCCAATGCCATTTACTGGTATACGGATGGATCGAGAACGACAGAAAGGACTGGTCACTGGTGCTGGAATGTTTTTGGACCTAGAACCAAAATTTTCATACCAATGGGATAATACACTAGCATTTTCCAGTCGGAATTCAATGCCAAGCCTGAATGTGCAAGCTGAAATCTCAAAATGAATTACCGAAACCAAAAAATTGCCATTATGTCAGATAGCAAAGGTGCACTAAGCACTAAGCTCATACGCCATCACGTCTAAGTTGGTGTGGCAATGTGAAAGCGGGTTAAACGAACTTGGGAAAAACAATAATGTCTCACTTCATTGGGTGTCTGACATCTAGATGTCCAGGGAAATAAGGAGGTAGACTCCCTAGCAAAAACAGACTCCTCTAATGGGGCCAGAGCCCTACTACGAAATAGGAAAAAACAAGATAAAAAACGAAATCAAAATAGATAGAAGGTCAAATGATAAAAAAAATCTGGAAAGATCTCCCAAAACTGAGGCAAGCCAAATTACTTCCTGGGAACTATAACCAAGAACGTTTCATAAATTGTATCAGCTTAAGTAGGGGTAATCTACGAATAGGAACGGGTCTCCTCGCGGGTCACTGTAACCTAAGAAAACACTTGAGTATTCAGCCCCAAATCCGGATTCTGCAATAATAATGACGCCTGAACTCATACTAGGCGTATACGAAGCACTAAAACATCAAAGAAATTAGTATCTCTGACTCTTCTCTAAAGGTACTCCAAATAATCAAACTCATCAAAGGGAAAAATTGGAAGAAGAACTGTAGGGTTAGCAACTTATCTAGGTCTGGATGGTGTCCCCAGGTCTTTTGATCGCAGTGCAAAACCCCTATCAATATTCATTCATACCCCTTAAGAAGCATCTTTTTTGTTTTTAATTTTCTCAAAAACTGTGAGTTTTTGTCTCGGCATTTCTTCCAAAAAAAAAAAACTGGTAATTTTCGAGCAATATAATTACAAGAAATTGATTATTTTCTCATTCACACAACAAAACAAGAAGAAATGTTTAAAATTCGGAATTTTTTTAAGGATAGGATATGCTCAGGAAGCCTAGATAATCCGCTTCACCAAAATCCAGGTTTGTTGGATCTTTATTTTTTTCAGAATCAAACCTTACTGGTTTATATTAAGCATCTAAAGTGGTAACCATATTGCTAGGTTGAACTTACAGAAACTTAAAACACAACAAACTATGTAACAATTTCGTGTAAAATGTTGTTGTTTTATTTGTAGGAAAATACCTACACACTTCCGGTTTCCTCAATTAGAAACAATGCAAGGAAGTTTTTAATGAGTTTGCACTTAAATTTCGAGAGTATATGTATGCATTCTGCTATAAAGTAGGTACAGTCAGCAAGAAACCGGTGTTGCTTAAATAATCGCAAAATATGTTCAACTTACGTGATGTGATTAAGGAAGTTATGGTAGCGGGAAATTAAAATCTAATTAATAATGTTGAACTCGTGCTCTGTGTGGTGGTTTAAACTTTGTTGAAGTTTTTTTTTTTCTTTTAAAAGAATGCAATACAAGGTGTTTAAAAAGTTCTCGAAAGATTCAAATAGTTAAGGAGGTAAGCATGACCTCAAGGAACTTGTACCAAAGAAACAAAAAAAAGTAAGAACATTTCCTGTAAGAGGACTTGAACTTATAAAAGAACATTGAACCTTACAGGTTTTTTCTTGGCATTATATTAGTGGCACATCTGTGTTCCTTTGGTAGAACAGTTTTGAATTGATTAAAATAGGAAAGATATAAAAAGGGAAAAAATGTTCTTATCTAAAAGCAAGAGACGTTAATGGATTAGTTTATCTATGGAACTCGAAGCGCTGAAGAAAAAATAAATATCGTGGTTTGATAGTATTTCTTTTATGGCTGAGCAAAATTTAAAGGTTTAAGCTTTTATGAACTACGTCCGTTGGTATACCCTTTTGGGAATTTAGTTGGAATAAAAATAAAAATGGAAGAAAATATTTCCTAAATCTGAAGAACATGTTATTTTACAACATCAGAAGAGTGGAAAATCGTGTTTTCAAAGAGTTTAATTTTATTGAAGTGTTAAAGAAAGTATTGGAATCTTTATATTTTGTTAGACGATGATCTACTTACTGTTCAGTGCAGTGCATCAGTGAAATAAGGTTCACCATTACCAAGAATTTTGTTTATGAAATTTGATGTAATCGGAAAACCAATTTTTTCGAAACTTCTGGGAGTTATATTTACTTGCGATAATCCTGTGTTTGTATTTTATATATGTATGCTTCTGTTTTGAATATGCCAAATATGACCTGCCAATGTCTCACACGGATTACTTTGATTCCAATATAAGATTTTCTTTTGTTGGAAGTTATAATTGAATTCTTAGAACAGTACAGGTTAAAGTTATCGATTTTCTCTGTTGTTGTCAGCGATCAATTGTTATGACGAAGCGAAAATATTGCCAATATTTTAATTGAAGATCACCTCCCACAGGCTTCATGACTAAGAGTTTGATCAGCAGAAAACTGTATATTGTGAAGATTCGAAAATCCTAGGGCAACGCACTAGCATCAGTGGCACCCATCCAAACGCACTGTTTGATGTTGTGTAGTTGTCGAAAAATTTCTCGGACTATATTTCTTCAAATATGATGGTGAAACGCTAGAAATGATATCTGGGGATTCGTACAGAACTATGATCGACAATTTTTTGCAGCCGATAAGAGAACAACGTTCCTAATTGTAGTTCCAACAAAATGGACAAACTATCAACCTGCTGCAACCTGTCACACGATTGATTTCGAAGAATTCAGATATCCGCTCTCTTAATTTAACTGCACCCAAATATTTGTAAACCAGAGACAATTTGACATCTAAAAAAGAATATTCGACACGCAATACAGAGCCCGAATTGAACGTATGTTTTTTAAAATAAATTTGAACTTGCAAACTTTTGACGTGAGTATGAATTGTCAAACCAAACTAAACTCTAAACCACCGAGAACTTCCAAATTCGCTGTCACAGAAAACAGTGTTGCCAATTTAATTTTTGTTTAGCTCTAAAACTAACGGTACCTCCCATACACCCGTAATGCATAATTTTATTTATCTCGAAAACTGCTTTAACGATTTTGATAAAAAAAAAAATTGGTGTGATATTGTAAACATGGACTACATTTCGGTCAAAAAAATTTTGGGGCAAAATGTTATTAACGGTACCAGTCGTAGAACCGTTTTTTTTTTATTTTAGAATTTCTCATCAACGGCTCTAACGATTTCAACCAAAAAATTTCAGCAGGAGGTCCCTTAATCTTAAAATAATATACATTTACAAAAATATTCGCAAAAATATTTTTGAATTTTTTAAAGAAAAAATCAATTTTTTTTTTGAAAAATCAGTATCTTCAAAACGTGTGAACGATTATTTTTTGAAATTATTTCTTAAAATTTATACTACTAAATATGTACTTAAAATTGGCATCCAAAATTTTGTTCTCGAAAAATTTTATAGAAATTTGTTATATAAAAATTACTTAAATAATAAAACGATTTTTAAACTTTGTTTGTATAAATTCATACTTTCCGGAAATCAGACGGCAATTTCATGCATTTAAACATTTTTATCTCATTAAATTCGTTTTATATATATAAAATGTATTTTAAATTCCAAAGTACTTTTACATAAGAACAAGTTCGTGCGATCCAGTCGTGCATTTTATTTTTTTTATTTTTAAGACCAAAAATTTGAATATTTTTGTTTTTAAATTTTTAAGTTTTTGTTGAAAAAAAAAAAATAAGAATGAAATGCAAACCCCAATAGAACCATCTTTTTGTTTTCGATATTCTGAAAAACGGCAAAACTGATTTTGATCACTTGCAAAACATTTCAATCTGACTTTTAATTCAAATTCTCTAATCTTTTTTCTAAATCTCAATATTTCGAAAACTACATGTGAAAATTTTTCTTGAAATTGGATCAAAGAATTTTGATAGAATTTTTCTGAATAACTTAATTTATACAATCTTTCATTCAATAAAAGACAATTTTAAATTAATTTTAAATTAGAATGTTGGACTATGAAACCATTTTTTTTGATTTTTGACTTTTTCCTTATATTGACGTAACGAATTTAACTATCATAACTTTCAATAAAAATATTTGTTTTTATGAAGTTTTTTGTTATACAAACTCTATATACTACTGAAATAAATCAGCCAATTAGAAGACTTAGGCTGGAAACGCACTTGCGATTTTTGTAGATGCGATTAAAAAATTGCGGTCGCCACAAATTATTATCATGCACTCACTGTGATTTTTTTGCATAGCGAATATTTAATCGCAAACAAATAAAACACATTACTTTTAATGTGAGTGCATTATGAAAAAATTTATTTTTTAATTTAGCTCAATGTTATAGATAATCGTTCCTCAGATAATATTGAATTTTGTTTTTTTTTTTTTTTAAACAATTCTGGGTCCGACTAGTTTCAGTAGTTCTTTAAAGCGTTTAATACTCATTCCTTAGTTTTGCACAAATTTCTGTGGTTGTTCTTTTAAACTAAGGCTAGGAACGCACTTGCGATTTCAATCGCGCGGTTTTTTAGTGGCAAAAATAGAACACATGAATTTAAATGAGAATGAACGCACTTGATACAAACACAAACATGACGATTTTAAAGTCGCAATTTGTTTCATTTTTCTTGCGATGCGATTGTCGTAAGATTAAATGAAACAAATGTACTCAAATGGATATGCACACACTTGCGATTTAAATTACTACGACTTAAAAATCGTAGTCGCAAAGAGAAATGGGCATGTGCTCATTTGCGATTTTTAATCCACGATTTCTTAGCCGCAATGAATAAGACACATGGCGTTAAATGTTAATGCACGCACATGCGACTTAAAAATCGTAGCAATTATAAAAATGAAACAAGTTCTATTTTTTCAAGCGATTTATTTGTCGCTACTTATTTGTAGCAAATGCGTGCACTCACATAAAAAGTAGTGTGTTATATTTTTTTTTGCGATTTAATAATCGCGCTCAAAAAAATCACAAGTGCGTGCATGACAATAATTTGTAGCGACTACGACTTTTTAATCTCCTAAAGTGGATCTTATGAAAATGACCGTTAAGTAGCCACTTATAACCGGATGCAGGCAATACTTTTTTTTTACGTTTTCCAGAAGACATTTAACGTAACGGAAGAGCCACTACACAGCACTTTCTAATGAAACCCATTTCAATACTGTACAGAATTGTATCAAAAAGCCGCAAGTGCGTGTAAGATTATTTAAATCCATTTGATCTATTTAGCTCTGCGACAAAAAAACCGCTTGAGAAAATAGAACTTGTTTCATTTTTATAATTGCTACGATTTTTAAGTCGCATGTACGTTCATTCACGTTTAACACCATTATGTCCTATTTCATTGGACTAAAAAATCGTGCGATTGAAAATCACAACTTCCCCCATGCCCATTTCTCATTGCGACTACGATTTTTAAGTCGTAGTAATTTTAATCGCAAGTGTGAGCATATCCATTTAAGTGCATTTGTTTCACTTTAACTTACGACAATCGCAGAAAAATGAGACTTATTGAGTTATTGATTTATTAATTTAAAATGTTTTTGGTATTTTAATCCACAGAAATTGGAGTTTCGTCCTGGCGATCTCACATGGACTCATCAATCATCGTTCCAAAGATCACCGCGATGAAACGCCAATTTTAATTTATTTTTTTTTAAATACATAAAAACTTATTTAAAAAATCAAAAAAAAAAAAAAAAAAAACATTTTAGAAAGTTAAGAGTTTTTTTTAAGTATTAATAATTTTATTATTAACTTTTTTCTTTTGGAAAATGTACGATTTGTTATCCTTTTTAGTTTTGTTCTCGCTAAAACCGTACATTTTTTAAATGTTCTAAAAAGCGTTTTTCTGTTTTAATAAATAATGAATTTGATGGCGCCAATAAATCTTTATTTTTCACTGAGAAAACATTTTTTAAAAACCCGGTATTTTATAGTCCTACGCAATAACTTTACTTTATATTTAATTGTAGCTGTATTGGCAACGTTTAACTGATTCTCGTTTTGGTCTCTATATTACGTTTGTAAAAATTTACCCGAGGGACCGGTATTATCAATTTCAGTTTGGTCTCGTCCAGAGTTCAAGAGCATTTATATCTGATTCGTTAGAAAAAACAATTTTTGATTGTAGCTCAATCAGAACGAGTAACTAGTAAACTACGATTTTTCTCAAAAACAACTCTATTGATTTTTATCAAACTTCAGATATCCTACATGATTTTAACAAAAATGCGTTTTTTGACAAAAAGTGAACATAAAATAATAGGATTTTGACGTCGTTTTTAACTGTCTTTGTTTCTTTTTTTAGAATGCTCATAGCAGCTCGTTAGAAGAACGACACATTTTTTTCTAAAAGCGTTTTTAAAAGATTACATACACCCACTATAATTTTGTTTGGAAAGAAAATATTAATATTAATTAATAGTACTTGTAAATTTGTTCTCAAAATTTTTCGTTGCAATGCGATAATACTTATGTAGATAAATACCTATAGTCCAGTCAAATTAAATTAATTAATTCCAAATATCTACAAAAAATACTGCGTCGAATTTTTTTTTTGTTTCTTATAGAGTACCTATTGGAGAGTGTAAAACCAAAAAGTTCGAACAAAAAACGCCCTTGCGTTGTCCGCCATTTTGAAAAAGGTTTTGGAAAGCGTAAACTCGATTTTCTCGGCTCCTGTCATATATAGAGCTATATTTTTTTTTTTAGGTTTGTACGTTAAAACATCTTCTTTAACTTTTGTTGAGAAAAAAATTTGAAACCTCTTTCCAAAAAAAAGTTATCGACGAAAAACTGTCGAGACTTTGAAGTAAAAAATGTTTTTTAACGTTTATCTCGCCTCATGTTCATCTGATCAAAAAAAAAATACTTAAATTGTTTTTTATAGATCACTTTATTTCCTACATTTTGGTATATTCAAATTTTATGTGCGACAAAAACTGTAGGAAATACAACCTGTCAAAATGGCCAATATCCTGCGAAAATTAAAAAAAAAAAGAAATTTACTCACGTTTGAAAATTTTCAAATTTGATTATGTTCATTATGAAATTTAAAAAAAACCAGTTCAAACTATTTTCCACACCACCACCGAGGTAGAGTTACGGCGCGTTTTTTTTAATGTGGTGTCCCCAGGAGGTATAATCCACGATTAAATCGTTTTCGTTTCTATATCAGCCTATCGATAGCTCAATGTGGCATAGTTTTTTCATGTCGTTCTTATCTCCTTTTTTTTGGGGCTAGGCGTGCGGACATCAATGATCATATTAACATTGTTTGTGCTGGGATCGTCAATGGTAGTTTCTTCAATGTTTTCAGGTGAGGAAAAGTCTTCACATGCGTCTTCATCTTCCAGTAAATTTTGCAAGGTAGGAATATTCTCGCATGTTTTTCCACTGCAGTAGAAACATAATAAGGAACAATTCAGACCAGTTTCCGATAGCCACAAGCTTGGCCACACTGGCCAAGCTTTACAATATGCTTTGTGGAGCTGGATCCTGAGTGGTTGTAACTGGCTCTAATCCTCTCGGAGTTCTTTTCCAACCCCATTTTAGTGGGTCATGGTGAACATCGATCCAAGTCTGTACTTGATGGTAGTTACGGAATGTGTGTTGCCGAGCAGCTGTTGCACTAGGAGGTAATGAAGATAGATTAAACTTAGTTTTTTTGACGTTTTAACAAAGTCGCTATATCGCAAAGAATCCAGTGACCCATTTTCCTTCCCATTAAACAACGCAATAAAAACTTTTTCTCCGGCGACTCCCAAAACGTTGCTATCAACATCGTTGGATCTGGATTATACCTCCTGGAGACCCCATATTAAAAAAAATGCGCCGTAACTCTACCTCGGTGGTGTTGTGGAAAAGAGTTTGAACTGTTTCTTTAAATTTCATAATGAACATAATCAAATTTGAAAATTTTCAAACGTGAGTAAATTTCTTTTTTTTTTTAATTTTCGCAGGATATTGGCCATTTTGACAGGTTATATTTCCTACAGTTTTTGTCGCACATAAAATTTGAATATACCAAAATGTAGGAAATAAAGTGATCTATAAAAAACAATTTAAGTATTTTTTTGATCAGATGAACATGAGGCGAGATAAACGTTAAAAAACATTTTTTACTTCAAAATCTCGACAGTTTTTCGTCGATAACTTTTTTTTGGAAAGAGGTTTCAAATTTTTTTCTCAACAAAAGTTAAAGAAGATGTTTTAACGTACAAACCTAAAAAAAAAATATAGCTCTATATATGACAGGAGCCGAGAAAATCGAGTTTACGCTTTCCAAAACCTTTTTCAAAATGGCGGACAACGCAAGGGCGTTTTTTGTTCGAACTTTTTGGTTTTACACTCTCCAATAGGTACTCTTTAAGAAACAAAAAAAAAATTCGACGCAGTTTTTTTTGTAGATATAAAATACTAATTTGATTGGACTACTAATACCTTACGCCTTCAATGCTTAGCCAAAGAGCTTGGAGACCAAGTGGTTGTGTGCACATATTTTTAAATTTAGAGATTATTTAAAAGTGATTTTTATTTATTAAATATAAAACAACTCAATTTTAATTATTGTTTAATCAATAGCTAATTTTCTTTCTATAACTTGCTAACAATTTCTGTTTTTTTTTTTTTTTTTTCTTTTTAGGTAAGTCATCTGCATATTCCGACGTCTTAAAAATTGAATTGCCTCAGAACCGATTGTAGCAAAAATGGTGAAATTTTTTGTGTAAATATAAAATGCTTTAACAAAATTATAAAGGTGATACCAACAATTAATATTGTAATCCTTTAATAATTCCTGACAAGTACCTGACTTTGCCCCTTACATGTTTCACTTTTGTTTTTGGCCATTTTAAAAATTTATTACAACCCATTGTTTTTGAAGGCATTGAAGATGACAAAATCGGTCTCATAAAAGCTTTTTCACAAAAGATTAAAAAATAAATTGATCATTCCATGATCCTGAAATCTGAACTCACTCGGCTCACTTCCAAGTCACATTGATTGCACTATTTTAAAACAACTGTTTTATAAAAACTTCGAAGTCACTATTCAAGATCTTTCTTGCATATAAGATTTTTGTAACGTGATTCTACCAACTCAGATAGACTAAAATTATGTCTCTCTTATCGTCTTCCTGTTCATTGTTTCAGGCGAACATATGGCCATTAAAGAAGTTCTGCCTTGGTTCAAAGAAATCATGTTTTCAACTGCTGATATCCGAGTTCTCTCGGGTAGTCAAGCAGCTATTAAATCTCTGGACACGGTCTCTGCAAACTCTATAACATCCCATATGGTGATGGCGCAGCAGTTCAAAATTCACATCTGTTGAGTGGCAGGCAGCGTTACCACGAAGGAGACAAAAATTTCGTTAATAAAGCCACTCAGGTGTTCCTCAAGGCAGTAATCTTGGGCCACTTCTGTTTTTTTTTTTTTTTAATGCTCATACGCATTCAAGGGTATGTTAAGAGATCCTTATAATATTATTTATTTATGATTTGCCTATTCACATTTCTTATTCATCAGGTTTAATGTTTACAGATGATGATACAATTCATAAAATAATTAAATCCCTTCCTGATTGCTTTCAACTTCAAGACAGAATTTAGATAAATTGCTTGATGGTATTATTTGAATAAAATATCTTTAAATATACCTACTCAAATGTAGGGTTCTGCCATTTTCAAGATTGTCGTTCCTTTTTTTTATAATTAAAAATTTCTAGCAATGACCTTGTGAGAGTTTGTAACCACAAGGTTTCAGGATTTATATTTTTGTATGAATAAAAAAATTAAGAATAGCGTGCCATTGCTAGTTGGCACTCAAAACATGTTGGCATATGGCCAAATCAGGCACTTTATGGCAAAACTGATGCAAAGGCATAGAAACATTCCAGGCAACTGCAAAACTGACGAACTCGCTAAAAGTGGAAAATTAGCTTTACTACCTTATAAGGCTAATATAGGTTAAACTGAAACAAGATATCTTGGAGAGATGTCTAGATAAAATAATTTCACCATTGTTCTGATGGCAAAACAGAAATGGCCAATGCTCTTAGTGTTTGATATCCTTGAGTGGATTGCACATCAGCTCTATAATTGGTGTCATAACCGGACACTGTCTTATAAGCAAGAACGCAACGAGGCTTGGCGTTCATTCAAACGATTTTTGCATAATCTGTATGGACGAGGAAGAGGTAAAACCAACTCCTCATTTTCTATGTTCCAGTCCATAGACTTATAGGCTCCATCTTGGAGAGTTTTTCTTCAAGGATCTTAGTGATCTAATTTATGTAGACATTTGCAGTCTCGCTCACTTCATAAGGAACTGCAAATGGTTCAACGAGTACGGAGAAAATCTCTAGATTCATGTGGTATCACAATGGAGCAACTCTGGTCTAAGTGTCTCATCAGCGACGTAGGCATCCACTTCAACCAAACCTCACCTACTTGAAAGACCTTCATTTATTTTGTTGAAAAGAGAACTTTTACACGAAGTCACTATACACGAGATTTTAATTCCAAACTTTCCTTCCATATCTTTATCTATATATGCAAATCCTCTGGAGTACTTTTTGTTTCATCTTCATTACAAACGCTGCTTTGTAAAAAGTTTTATCTTTTTATTTCCTTTTAACTTTGTTTAAACTTTCTTAGAAACACTATTAAGTCGAGGAAAGCCATACATAAAAGATAATACAATCTGCATTAAGATGAAGCAAAAACTACCTACCCCGAAAAATTAAGATAAAGTTGTTCAGAGCCGACAAATTACAAATAAACAAACAACATTTATCCAAAAATTAAAAAATATATACGTTTCCTCTGAAGTTATTTCTTATTTCATAATATTTTTATTTTCAATGTCAAATTATTTAAAAAACAATTATTCATGAATTTTCTTATTTTAGTTTTTTGCATATAGTGTTTTTTGTTCTCTCATCTCCAAAATTAATTGCTTTCGCAATTTTTTCAGCAGATGTGGTCGAATTTGTTTACAATTGTTATTTTCACTGTCAAGTTCTAAAATATAAAAAAAATATCTCAAAACAACTAAAAATAATTTAGCAAAAAACACTCATTTGCTTTAAAGTGAACTCTTGCTCATCTGCCATGAATACACTTTGTGTTCTAGTAACCTTCAAGTTGTCTTAACTGTTTATGTATTTTTTTTTTCAGTTGGTATTTCAGTTAAAAAAATGAATCTAAACAATTGTTTTTTCTTGCAACCAAAAAAAAAATACTAACCCACCGTGAAAACAATCACAATCATCCTCCATTCAGGTCCTGAGTTCCTCTCGCTAAAAAACAACTTTAATCACCATCTTTTCATATTTAGCTGCAACCCCTTCTCAGAGCCCTTCCCATTGCACCATCATTCTAGAATTTCTGTTTCCAACACATCCTGCCTGACGTGCGTCGTCATCGTTGCCTCAGCTTTTTATTTATTTATTATTTCGTGTTCATTTTTACGGCGCCATTGAAGCGAAATTCCTTGCATACCTGCCATACATTTTACAACAACTGGCATTTTTGCAAATTTTCAAAAAAGCAAAAAAAATTAAAATACAGAAAAAAGATACAAAATTTTTCATCTACGAGTACCACACACAGATTCCTTCCTCTTCGTTAGGGGCCTTCTTCTCAAAAGCTAAACGGTAAACCAGTACAAGTTAAGTGCTGATGATGTTTCACCGAGGATAAATGTTTGTATTTGTATTTGTTTGTGTTTTGCCTGTGTGTGGAGCCAGAGAGATGAGTGGTCGGTCTCTCTATGACTAATTAAGATGTTTCACATGTGATGAATTTTTGATGATATTGCAACCGAAATCCCTGACTGGGAAGGTGCTAGATGCTCATTCACTGCAATATGAGTTTTGTACATTTTTATTTTTTTTTGTCGAATTGAACAAATCAACAAGTAGAAAATACTATAAAAGAGTTTTATTCATTTTATTTCGTACAAATTGGTGCAGATTTGTGCACACATATTTTTATTTGGCATCAGCTTTTGGGAAATTTTGAACTGGTTGAATATTCAACTTTAATGTGCTGATTAATTTTGTTTGAAATTATTATGTTGTCACATTTTGGCAATTTCGATTTAATATCACAAGAGAGAGGGAGAGCGAGGTTAATTGGGTGTCCTTGAGGAAAATATGGGGTGTAATAAAATTTTGATGAAGATTTTATTAGGCACAAAAAAAGAGGAAAAAGAGAAAAGAAGCAAGACAAGTCATGAGAGAAAATTTTAGAAAATGTTACTTGGACTTTGATATCCTTTTGATGTGAAGTTTCTTAGTGCACGCTTTGGAATGTGGATTCAACATAGATGTCATACCTTTAGAATCAGCAAAAATTATGGAATTCGTCGTTCAGTGCACAGTGGGGCAGGGCGTTAAAAAAATGGCATCTAATCAGCCTAAGAACCTGAAATTTTGCATGTTTCAACTGAAGTTCACGATATTTCAGTATTCAGCTCTTGCCGCGCCCACTTGTATGCATTTCACTAACTTTTTCACTCAATAAAGGCTTCATTATCCCTAATTTTGCTCTTTATTAAACTCAGAACAAATCAAATTTAAATTATAACGTTTTTTGATGCATCAAAAAAGTTTAGAATGAATTCCTTTGTGTTTTTAAAAAGAGTAAAAAAATCATTTTAGAAAAAAATAAAATGTACGGCCGGGTCGCACGAACTTCCTCCTATGTAATAGACTAGGAATTTTAAAAACGAATGTTATTAAAGAAAATTGTTCATAAAGATATAATGATTTTCTTAAATTCTTTTAGTAGTAAGAGCTAAAAAGAGAATGCTATGCAAGAACAAAAACTATAAGTCCTTGTAGTGGTTCCTTAAAAAAATAAGCTTTTATGTACAAAATTCTTAAAACATTCTTAAGAAAAAATTTTGGTACGCCAATTTTAAGTTCTTTATTGTACGAATGAGAATTAAATTTCCAAGAAAAATACTAAGCCGTTTTTGAGATATCGAATTTTCCAAAAAAAAAAAACACTTTTTTTTTAGTTTTGAAATGCAATGTTTTTAAACTTTGTAAGAGATTCTTTATAAAATATTTCATTAAAACCCATTATGCCGATAATGAGAAATTCGAAATTCGAAAAATCGTTCTGTGGTAGGTACAAGCTGTAATATCTTGTTCTCAATTTTTTTTTATTAAATTATAGATCGTAAGAATTAATCGAAAAAAAAAATTTGCAAAATTTTCGAAACGGTTTTCGAGAAAAATACGATTTTCGAAAACCATTTTTTAACATTTGTATGGGGGCTACCGTTATTTTTACGTAAAATAATTTTTTGTCTTTTATCTTGTAGATTATATTAAAAAACTTTTATTTATGAAGTCTCAAAAAAATTGAGCATGTAATTTTTAAAAATATTGAGTTTTCAAAAAAAAATTTGAAAATTTTTTTAAAACTCCAAAAAATTTTTTTTTGAAAATTTGAATACACAATAATATTTAAACTGCTGGGGAACCCTTACAAAAAAAAATATCAAAATTGGTCGTACCATTTTTGAGAAAGTCAAAAATAAAAAAAAATGGTTCCAAAATAACCATATTTTTGGATTTTTTTTTCAACCATTACCTAGCTTTAACTAAATTAAATGGCGCAAAATTTTAAACATCTAAAACCTACTCTAAATCAATTTTAGAATGGAAGTCGACTCTAAATATTGAGTATAAAACGAGAACCGACTTTTTGTTAATTTTAAAGGACATAAACTATACTTTAACGTTAAAGAGCTCGTCTTACTTTAACAGCAGCAAATAGCTTGTTTATCTTTTAAAAGTATACTTTATCCATATTGACAATGGTCATTATATACCAAAGCAAATCGAAGAAAAAATGTTTACTGATGTTTTATTCGATTTTTTAAAGATGTTCTTTGTAAATAGACTCTGAATATTATAAATTCCAAACAATCGTACGAAAGTGTTCTACGATTAACAAATCTTACATACAAATGTACATACTTATCTTACTTATGCACGTCGGCCGATACGAGTATAGCAAAATGAATCCGCACTTTGCAACAACAAATTGAATTTTTATGCTGTGAATTTGCGATTTATACTTTATTTCCATCTAAAATAATGTAAATAACTTATAAACAATCAAAATCTGTACCGTGGTAGTATATAAAATGCACTTTTTTCGGCGAAAAATCATTTGGTTCGAAGTTGTCTGTTCTTTTTTCTTTTTTTATTTTTTTTTGTGTTTTTGTAGTTGTGTGAGTTGTGTATCTGTCAAATTAAGGGTTGTTCAACGCAAATTCGCTTAGGTTCTGTTGTAAAACCCACATTAGTTAGAAGAGTTGTCTAACTTGATTAAAATTATGAAAAAGTTAGACAAAGTCTCCAAGCTAGACGACTGCGTTAAGTAGAGCCGGTTTTATTGCTTAAACGAGAACTCTTTAAAATTTTGCGCCAATGTTTTTTAATTTTTAGTCTTCGCTATCATCGTAATGTGAACTTTGATCAAAATCTCGAGTTCGATTTTTTTTTTCAAATATGTACATAACTTGCCTTATAGTACCTATAAGTCGCAAGTAAAAATATGAAAAAGTAAGTTTTCTACATTAAAACAAATTATTTTTGAGCGTAAAATAGGAAGTTTCTATATTGAACAAAGCATTTGCATACATTTTTATAATTATTTCAAATAAGGAAACTTGTTAGTTTTCCTTTATTTTCGGAACATGATTTATTGAAAAATTAGTTAAAAAGCTTATACATAAAATTAATAATAATTCAATAGAATAACATCAAACAAAATCCTTAAAAGACATAAGTTGGTCTAACATGTGGAGGCCACAGAATTAGCACAAGTAAATCATGCTTTTACCATTGTTTTTTGATATTTTGTTGGAAACACTTTCTGTCTTATCAGAGCTTATAAATGCCGAAGAATACTCTCCAGGTTAGGTTGCCAAATTCCTTGGTTTCCTTAATTCAACCTGATACTCTACATCGTTCCTTAGATTTTATATCGGATTCAGGTCAGGAAGCCAAGGTAAAATATTTATTTGGCGATCGCTAATCTGCAACCGGAAAGTGTGTTAAGGGTCTTTGTCTACGACAATGGTAAGTTTTCGTCTACAAAGAGCTCCATGTGAGATGCTCTTATATTCGCTGAAATATTTTAACAATAGGTACATTACCGAGCAATGAAAACACAGCCTACAACATGTTGCACCTACTACGGTATCACACAGTTTTTACGGTGTAGCGTGGATTAAATTCCTTCTTTGGTAGACGCCAAACAAGTCACTTTCCATTAGAGCCTGATAGGTTAGCCTTGGACTCATTACCCCAAAAACATTTTTCCGAAACAGTTCTGCCGAACTTAATCCTGGCTTAAATGTTTTGTTTTTTTGACACAAGTGGTTTGTGCTAGGCTCCTTGTTGTTCAGTCATTCAAAATGATTTGCGATCTCCTTAACAATTTTACCGATTTGGTTCATCAACAGGATGATTTTCGTTAATCCCGGTGGACATGATTTCTGTCGGTTAATTTATTCAAATATTTTGAAATATAAGCGTTAACATAAACTTAGTTTTCAAAATATTTTTTTTCTCAAAACCTTTAACTTTAAAGTACTAGTACGGTCTAGAACGCCAAAAAAACGCATGATTTTTGGAATTTTTTCCTCGGAAACCTTATTGGGTATTAACATAAAAGATTAACTATCCGCAATGGGACAATGTGTTTTTGGATGAGTCGACGTTGGTGCCCTCTATAATTCGGCCAATTAATTCGAAAATTAAAAAAACAATTTTTTTTTTGTACTCTTGACGTATTATTATTTTAAAAAAAAATATGTTAATACCTAATAAGGGTTCCGAGAAAAAAATTCCCAAAAATCGTGCGTTTTCATGGCATTCTAGACCCTACTAGTACCTTAACTGCTTTTTAAAGTCCCGTGCTAATTCTTTGTTCTTTAACATTAGGTACGGAATATCATGTCGCGGTCGAGTGAGCTCCTCCGGGCATTACGCAAAGCGGAACCCTTTTAAGCAATTTTTGCAAGATAATTTCGTAGACTTCTGTTGTAATTCCAGCAATTTCGTTTCTAATGTTCTCCTTAAGCATCGAGGTTATAGTTTGTTTGTTGATGTACACCTCTTCTTACCCCAATAAGAAAAAAATCGGCAGTCGTTAAGTCAGGAGAACGTGGAAGCTAGTCGAAATGACCACTTTTTACGATATTTGGCCAGAATAAATTTCTCGTAAACAACCGAAAATTTTTTTACTACTTTTTTTAAAAAAATCTTTTACCGACAAACCCTGTTTACTTGATTGTAATTATTTCAATTTTTTATGAAATCTATCCATATGCTCATTTCTTATCAACATTATGATGAATTTATTCCCGGCCCAAATGGTATCTCCGCCATATTTCCAAACCAAAAAATCTTCAGTTTATCCTAATTTCAAGGAAATATTCCTCAATTGTGAAAGACCTCTTTCATAACCCCTATACATAAAAAGGCCCCAAAGTGTAAAGTTACAAACTATCGTTCAATTGCTAAATTTTCACATACATATTACCAAAATCTTTGAAAGCATTTTGTACGAAATGTTAAGTCTTTGTTGTAAGTCTCTCATTTCCCCTAGACAACACGGTTTTGTCAAAGGAAGGTCCGCAATGACTAACCTCGATGAATGCGTTAAATTTTACTAAGTCTTATTCTTTTCAAATTGTCCACCCTTGGGCTTGAAGATCTATTTCTTCTTATCTGAAAACTATTTCTACAAAATTTAGTCCGGATCTACCTTATCTCTGATGATTTCTTAGCTACCTCTGGGGTCCCACAAGGCAGCCACTTACTACCTGTTCTTTTATTTTTATCATTACTGATATTGAAATGGCCATCAAATCTTCCCATATATCCAACTTTTTCAAGACCATTTCTTCGACATATGATATGATTTTATTCTTCTTCAACTTGATCTCGACAGTTACTTTGTCTGGTGTGGTGCGTGAAAAATTGCTTAGAGCTAATGTTGCTATATGGAATTTAATTTTTTTCCAAAAAAAAAAATATTAAAAAATAATAAATATTAAAAATATTAAAAAAAAAAATATTTTTTTTTTGTAAATTTTTCTCAGCACCTTTTAAAGTCCAAAAACTAATCTAACAGAATAAAAAAACTATGCTATGAAATGAAAAAATTGGTTTTTAATTCGTAAATTTCACTCAGTAGTTATAATTAAATAGAGATCCCTTTTGACTTTTATTAACAATTCGGTATTCTCAGAGATCTACGAGTACATAAAGACTTGGTATATTCCTTTTTAATGATTTCGATTATGTTTTTAATTATAATGTGAGACAAATTCCACACAAAATGACAACAAAGAAAGTCATGTATGTATAGACTACAGAGGTATTATAATATTTAAGAATATTTCGAGTATGCATACGAGTAATAATATTATGTCCTATCATGAAGAATTCATTTCATCTAACGTATACTTTGTTGTTTTTAGATTATTATGAGAACAGTGCCAAGGGCTTGATAATAAACCTTTTTTACTCATCACCATCATTGGCAGTAGGATTGTATGTTTAGTTAAGAGGGTTGCCAGGTTTTGTCGGCTTTATTTGAAAATCTCATTAGTTTAATATAATTCCACTCGCAGTTTCTTGGTGTTAAAAAAAATAACATATAAACTTAAACACCAGCTATCAGCCATCAGTATAGTTATCACTTTTCTTCTTCAAAAAAAAAAATCAAGCTATTGATAAAGCTTGATTTTTTTTTTGAAGAAGAAGAAAAGTAATAACTTTTATTGAAATGGATGCAATATTTATATTATTTTATGCGACTGCCAATCTAATTGATATTTTAAGCAATTCGGAACAATTCTGAACAATTCGGAATTATTCGCAACAATTCTAAACAAAATTACTTCAAACATATGGAAAAATGTAAATAAATACCTACGCTACGTATTGTAATTTATTACTGATTTCAATTGTTTTCAAATCTTATAACTGTAATATGTAAACAGTGGTGAACCTGGAGCTCTTGACGCCCTAGGCAAATTGATATTTTGAAGCCTAAAAGGTAAGCAAAAGTAAAAACCATTCTAATTTATGTTTATGGTTCTGTTAAATACTGTTCAAGATTTTCAACAAAATACAAATCAAAAGTCCACTCTACAAGATTTAATTTTTGCAAATCTTTTGACGACTTATTCAAATTTTAGTGTCAAAATTTATCGCTATTAACAAAACCGAATTACCGCACTATGGCAACCATGACTATAAGTCATCTTCTACATCCTACAGTATCCTCTTTGAATTTTATTAACTATGTATTCATACATATGTGATTGTTTTGCTCCTTTCCTTCAGGCCATACACACACACACACATATATAAAATTTGTTACGTTACGTATATTGTATATTTAATGGCGTCAAGGATTACACATTCGAGTGTAATGTCAACAGTATCAGCCGACAGACACCACACATAAGTTAAGGTACACACTTATGCAACAACATCAATGCCTCTGCCGACCACATTCAGTATTACATATAAGTTTTTAACTTAACCGTTATAGTTTGTATATAATCAAATATGGAAGAGATTTTTCACTTCAAGAGCTATGAAAATACAGCTTTAAATAAATTCGCACACGTAAAAGTCGTGTGGTAGTAGAGTGAATTTTGTGTGAATTAAAATTTAATAAAGTTTTTCCTGAAGTCTGTTATTTCGTAAGTGGCTGTGTGTGTGTGTATAATTTAGACAACTCTAGAGTGTAAAGCTGGTTAGTTTAATTTTTAAGAGGAGCGATTATTTTTGATTTGACTAAGTTTACTAAATTTAATTTAATTGAATTTGAAAGCTTACTTAAGTGCAATACTGCATTTCAAATATAAACTAAAGTTTGAAATTATAAGTGAAATAATTTCGTGGTCCGTAAATTTGAAACGATTCACCTTTTTTTCTTCACGATGTTTTATTCTGCCATAGTTCAAGAGTCCACAATGGATTTTTGACCCACTTTAGTAGGAAGTAAATCCATAGATTAATTGTGAGCGTATAACACATTGCTGGCCCGAAATAGTTATAATTCCCTATTATTATAATGCAAGTGAAAGTAAGCCCATAGTGTTTTTTTTTTGTTTCCAACCAATCAATACTGCATTTAAACAAAAACTAAAGGTAAAATTTTTTTTTTTTTAAATTACTTTAAAAATTTGAATTTACAATTATTGTAGTAAATAAATTGTAGAAGTCTCCACTCATTTTTGACAAAACTAATTAGGTGCGGAAAATAGACATTTGGATTTTTTTCGTTTGTTTTCGATGTTTCTGCTGTGATACTGTGTCGTTGGTTTTTACATGCGACATAAACAAAAGCACAATATGGAAAGTTATCATCATCATCATCATCATCATCGGCTCGACAACCGGGTTCCGGTCCTGGCCTCCTTCAACAAGTCTCTATGGAAAGTTATGCATTCGTAAAAAACTCGATATTTTAATCAGACTTGACATTGCGATGATAGGGAAGACGAATTAAGTGGGTCTCGCGATTCTGTCTGCCTAAACCTAAACGACTCGGCCAATTTTCTTTAAACTTCGTAGGTAGTAGTTTTTTCTTCTTTCCTAGACCGAAAATAACGGTACCTACCATACGATTTTCTTTCGAAATTTTATAAATATTTTTTTTATCAAAAACTGTTCGACAAATTTAAAAAATAAAAATACAAAAAATTTGTATTTAGTTAAAACTAGGTAATGGTTAAAAAAAAATTCGAAAAATGGTTATTGAGGGTACCCCCCAAAGAACCTTTTTTTTTTTTGTTTTCGATTTTCTCAAAAACGGTGCAACCGATTTTGATCATATTTTTTTTTGTTAGCTTTAACGAAACCTTGAATAGAATTGTGTATTCAAATTTCCAATTTTTTTTTTTGGATTTTTAAAGAAAAGTTCAATTTTTTTTTTCAAAACTCAATATTTCGAAAACCTCATGCTAGATTTTTTTTAAATTTAATAAATTAAAGTTTCTCAAAATAATCTACAAGATGTGAAAAAGAAAAATTGATTTTACCTAAAAATAAAGGTACCCACCATACAAATGCTAAAAATGGTTTTCAAAAATCGTATTTTTCGAGAAAACGGCGAGTAGAATTTTGATGAAATTTTTTTCTTTCAATTAATTTTTATGATCTTTAATTTAATAAAAAAAAATTGAAATTAAGATACGATTTCGTATTACTGACTGTACCTACCATAGAAACATTTTTTCTAATTTTGAATTTATTATTATCGACATAACGGATCTTTAAAGAGATGCTTCTAAAAAGTTTAAAAAACATTGCATTTCAAAACTTTAAAAAAAATATTTTTTTGAATTTTTTGGAAAAAAAGTTTTTTTTTTTTGGGAAATTCGGTATTTCAAAAACGGTTCAATATTTTTATTGGAAATTTAATTTTCATTCGTACAGTAATAAAAACTTAAAGTTGGCGTACAAAATTTTTTTTCTTAAAAATCTTTTAAAAATTTTGTACTTTTATGTGCTTATTTTTTTTAAAGAAACCACTACAAAGACTTATACCTTTTGTTCTTGCAGATATTCATGTTTGCATAGCATTCTGTTTTTATCTCTTACTACTAAATGAATTTAAAAAATTAATTTTATGCTTATGAACAGTTTTCTCTAATAACATTCGCTTTTAAAATTCCTAGTCTATTACATAGGAGCAAGTTCGTGCGTCCCAGTCGTGCATTTTACTTTTTACTTTAATCATAGATTTAAGATAATTTTGTAAGTAAAATATCATACCTTATAGTTTTATTTCAGAAGAAAATTCTGAAACACCCTGTAAGGAATTTTCTTGAAAATTTGATAACTTCATTGAAAAAGAACATTGTTTATCATTGGTTTTTCTTCAATTTTTTTAAACATATTTTGGAAATATTACGTTTTCTCTTGCGCCACAAACAACGGTGTGTGTGGACCATTTACTCATTTCCTCACTTTTTTGCTTGTATTACTTTTGAGAATGTAGGTAGGTAGAACTGGTGCCCACTGCCTGTCTAACCCTGAGGCCAAATAAGCGATAAAGTGCTCCATTTTGATATCATAACTCCTGTGAACCTGTGGATGAAATTGGTATTGGATATTATGGATATTCTCACGGAGTCATCCAGTTTGGATTGAGTTCAAAAAGATGAATGGATTAAGTAGGTTTTGACGTCTCTTATTATGTGATTTTGCTTTTGCACAATCATCCGGAATTTGAATCGGACTACCACATTCATTTACTATGTGCCAGGCTAGGCAGCTTGTTGACTGATGCTAGATCTCAATCCGATTGAGAGATCATCCGGCCCCCCGCGCCATAAACCTCCGTCAAAGCATCTAAGGAGTCAAACGGAGAATACCGCACAGAAGTAACCGAAGTTCATTCTAGAGCGATTTGTTCTCGTTGGGAGAAAAGAAAGTTTTACAGAGGAAAGTTTAAAAGATTTTTTAAGTAAACTCTGTAAGCAACTTAGTGTTGAAATGTTTTAATTCAAGAAGCCTTGCGATAGCTACAGTTTAACCACCTGCAATCGTTCGGAAGAAATGGTGTCATCGATATCGAACCTGTCGATAACCGCAATCACGAATAAGGCATAGGATTGAGCAGTGTGCAGAGTGCACCCTTCAATACGCTATGACTCTTTGAGGTTGGGTCGCCGCTGATCGGTGCCTTGGATAATGTATCATTGGCCCAATAAATTCTAACAGCAAGTTGCTCCAATTTATAACTAGAACCCTTCGCAATCCTTGCAGCGCCCAGCTTTTCCTTAAAGTGATAATTTAAAGGCTTAAATTGTTTTGACGTGTTGAGAAGGGAACTCACTCCAGCCGTGGAAGGGCCATGTCTTACAATCCCACCACTACTGAAAATGGGTATTTCTACCTTTCTACTGATTTTCATCAGATGAGAATCCCCCAGCCACAATTTTCTACCGATACAAAGCACATGAGTAATGGCAGACTTAGAAGAAGCTGGCTTAGAAGAAGAACCGGTCTCATTTCTATCTTAACGTTTGTCTTCTTTTTTTTTCATTTTTTTTTGCCGCAAGAAGGAAGCTCGGTTCGAGATTCGCTAATACAGACGAGGCTGGTTATCTGGTTGCTGCATTAGCGACTGAGTTATTTTTTGAAATTGGGTCTTGAGCTAGGATGACCATCGCCACGAGTCGATTAACACTACTAATCCAGAAATTTAAAAATGGGTAAATGTGAGAATAATGTTAACCAAGGCAGATTATAATGAAATAAGAAAATTATTTCAATTTTAAGTGGAGTGATTGAATTAAATTCAATTGAAAGGTTTTTGCGACCTCAACTCCATAGTGCGTTTCAATTGAATTTAATTCAATCACTCCACTTAAAATTGAAATAATTTTCTTTCGTTGATAAACAGTCTGACCACGGACATTAACATTCTAGGTGTCAGAATTTATTTAAATTCGACAAATAATAATTGTGTCTTAGAAGCCCACTGTCGTACCTGGGCCAAACGCACTATGGAGTTGAGGTCGCAAAAAACTTTCAATAGAATAATGTTAATGTAAAGAGTGCCAGACATCATCATCGCTGTACTGTCGAGAAAAAGATAAAGTCGGGCAACCTCATCCCCATACCGCCAATAAGGAGAGAGGAGGAGCTTACATATGTCAGAATGTATGGTTTTGAAGCGCCTATAAGCCATGTTAAGAATCTTCCTACCTTTTCGAACGTGGACATACTCGTATCATGAAAGTTTTGATCTTAAAGCTGAATTAAGTTCAAAAACACTCCTGCATCTACAGATCTTAAAGCTCTTGTGTCAATTTAAAAAAAATATTTTTAAACCAAACCATTTATTGAATTTACAAAAACATTAAAATATTTTATTTTTATTTGCTAACTCCAATGGAAAATATTTTTTCTGCATCTAAAGTTTTATGAGGTAATAAAATCTTTTTTACAATTTAATTGTTTAACCTCAAATTTTATTTGTTTGTATAAATTAAATTGACCACAGTCCCTCACACACTCGAATAATTAAAATGAAATTCCAAATAAATATTTAAATAAAAATCAAAAAAATGTTATAGTAAAAAAAAATCACCAACTATTATGTAGCCATACTCTTATTCATTTTGTCTGTCAGTGTACTTTTTTTTAACAAGGACTTTAAAATGAAAAAAAAAAATATTTCCACTGAATAAATCAAACATCAGCAGAAAACCATGGTTACTCTTTTATAGTTGGTTGGATATTTTAAAAATAAAATGCAAAAAAAAAAAAAATAAAATCAACATTAAGGTGGCGCAAAATTAAATGAACTTGTTTTGTCTTTTTGAAATTTGGTTTCATATTGCCATCTGAAAAAACTCTCTGAGACCTTAATATTAATATTTTATGGATTGAACTTTGAAGTCTTTTAATTTTTTAATTGATAAAAGTAACCATTCAAAATATATTCGGTGCTAAACTTAGATTTATAACTTTAAAATATTTCAAAAAAATTTAAAAACTTTAGAATTTAATTTTAAAATATAAGTATATTACAATTTTCAAATTCAATTTTGTTCTTAATTAAATTTATTATTGAATTTTTAAAATATGTCAAAGTTTAAAATTATGTATGCTAACGACTTACCAAAAATTCAAGTTTTTTTCCGTTATTTCAAACACAATTTGCATAGGTTGCCCAACATTGCGACCATGAACATTTAAATGTTAATATTCAGGGCTCATACTTCAACATCTCATGGTTTTAATAAGAAAATAGAAGTTGATTTTATATGACCCACCCTAGTCTAGCAACATACATATAAATATTTAAACTCACTACCATCAATGATGAAAATGTCCTTTTAAGTTTTTGCTCATAGTTTGGAATTTTACCTTTTTTTTTTTGTTTGCCTTCGTACTTCAGCATCTATTCATTCCTGTCGTTGGGCTCATAGTCATTTACGTTTATAGGCTAAGTGTCTGAAAATATAAAGTATGTCTTTGAAAAGTGTGCTATGCTTTTGAGAGAGGATGGAGGAGGCTTACATATTTTTTGTACTTTATATTGTCTTTTTTTTTGGTGGAAACAATTTTGACATGAAATTTATAGTGAAAGATTGAAACGCTCATTTTGTTACACATGTCCTTTTCAATTATTCAAGCTCAACTGAATAATCTGCATTGTTTGACGTAGAAACCATCTGAAATTGATTTAGATGTTTTTATTATTTGTTGGATACTATAGCAAAAACGACTATTATTGCTGTCTACCAAAAACGGACATAAATGCCAAAATTAAAAATAGTCAGGTAGCGCCATATTTGGAAAAGAGTTACTAAGTTTTGTTTGAAACTCAAAAGCTATATTTCCAAAGAAAATGTTTACAAATCACCAATGCAAATGTTGTTAGTTTGAAGGAATTTTCTAAGGTGTTTTGTTGTAATAAAAAAAAGTTTTTTTTTTGTTTGTTAGGAACAAAATTACTGAAGCACATGACGCACACTATGAGAAAAACATTTTTCCTTATTAGAAAATAGTTTATTTTAAAATTGAAAATGCGACAAGCAGGCCCTAATCAATTCACCCCGAAAAATGAGTTGTAAAATAAAAACAAAAACTTATCTCAAAACTAGAAATATAGAGTTGGCCTTTTCTATCTATAACACACAGTGGATCCAAGCTGGAAAAAGAACTATGCTTTAAAGTGCTTAATTTGGTATTGTTGTATGTATATACATATCTCTTCTTGTAATATTTTTCGAGAAACCCAGCTGTGACAATTGTTTTGGAATACAGCCAGTGGCATACGCAGAGGGGGGCTTAAGGGGCTAAACCCCCCCCCCCCCAAGCAAAATGATATACGTTGCTAAGTTTTCATATGTTTTTTTTAATTATTTTTTCGTTTAAATTTTATATTTGTTTAATTTTAGCTTTAACAATATTCTTCAATTTTAATTTAAAGAAAAACTAAGGGAAGGTAGGTATGTAAAATGTTATGAAATCATTAGTTAATACCAACCGTAATATAGATTTTTGCAATCGGACATACCATATACGTTCAAACAACTGAATATAGCACAGTTATAAACATAATACTAAGTAAAGCACTCTCTCAGTATCGTCTCTTCTTTCTGTTGCATTTTAGAGTGACCAACTAATTTAAAATAAAACACTAAAAGTAAAAATCCTATTAGCAGCATTTAGCTAAACATCCCTCAGTTTTTTTTTTTTTTTGGGCAAACAAATCAAAGACCAACTAATACTTTTTATATTTCAGAATGAAAATGTATTTAAAAATGCATAACACGGCGTAGTTCATAAAAACAAAAATTCAATCATCATAAAACAGCGATACGAAAAAATTAACCTGGTCACACAAAGAAAGAGATCGACCAACCGCAATTAATTCATTCCACACCAGCATTACCCCTTCCGGAAAAAAAGTCGAAGTAGGTTTAAAGAAAAGGTGAAGTAAATTGATAAAAATCGAAGTAGATTTTGAAATAACTTTTTACTTGCTTTTAGAAAAAAAATTAACTCGAAATTTTTATGAGTTGACATTACAACACAAAAAAGTATTGATTCCGCCTCTCTGTAGGTCTTCCATACAGTCATTATGAAATATCATATTTGTTTCGAAAACGGCTCAAATGATTTTGATAAAAAAAAATAATGTGTAGACCATACCAACGACGCGGTCTACATTTTGGTAAAAAAAATTGTTATTGACGGTACCTGTCATAAACATTTTTGTTATTTTCAACTTTCTCATTTCCGACTTTACTGATTTCGATCAAAGTTCTTAGATTTTGAAATAATATTCGACATAAAAAATTTGTTCCTTAAATGTATGTACATATATTATTAAATACTTACAAACACGTATTTCTGTATTTGTATTGTGCTGACGTAATTTTTTTTTTTGTAATGGTAATTCTACCAATAGTGAAATAGAGAAAAAGAAGTACATTTCGGCTCTTTTCGTAAAATTGAAGTAAATTGAAACAGCGATTTTTAAAATGAAGTAGATTTTAGTATTTTGCTGATAGTGCGAAGTAGGTAGTAAATTTTGAAATATTTTGAAAAAAAGAAGTAGATCTAGTTTAAGGATCTGTTGCCTAGACAACTCTCTTCTATTCATTCTGTTTCAACACTCATTCTCATAATTTAAGAAATCCTCGTCTCTTCTGCCCAAACACAGTACCTTTTATGACTCCAACGAACCTATTAATCGCATGTTCATGGGATTAATTTAACCATTAGCTATTTCGACTTCAACCTCAGTTCAACTTGCCTGAAAATCCGTCTTTATCATCCTTCCAATTCACTCCAATCCTGGATTAATATTTAAATTAGATTGAGAAGCTTGTATTAACCTTTAAAAATGGGGTATTGCCCCCACCAAAATTCAAATTCATTGTGATTTATGGCAAAATATTTCTTAAACGGTTCTTTTTTTTCTTAATTTCGAATCGAAAAACTATCATTTCTCGACTCTTAAAATTTCTATCTTTGGTTGTTATACAAATCGAATTTCTTATATTAAATCCAATACGTTAAAACATTAGAATTCTCAACATTTTACAAATTTTTAAAAAGAAACCAAAACACGGTCATAAAAGAAGGTTTACATCAATTCCATCTATGTATTTCACTAAAAACAACATCTGAATGCTCGTACAAGAAAAGAAAACTTTTTTCACAAATTATTATAACAAATTATTATAAGCAGATAAGTTGCATATTCGTGACTCTAACAGTGTCACTTTTACAATTATGTAATAAATTATAATTCCTGGTTTTAAAATTTGGCTTATATGCTACGGTATATAATGCTAGCTTTTGGGCAGCACTACAACTTACTTGAAGTCTATTCGAAAACAGACAGCATGGTGCCGAAATACTTTCGTATTCAAAAATTAATTTTCCTTCCTCATGGAATATTCAAATTCAATTATGTACTATGTGAGGGCATACCACAAAGATGTCATTCCGCAAGCTCAACACAGAAGAGCTTTTTTATATATAAGTTTCCATTGCTCATTTAAATAGGTTCTTTATATCAAGAACAGGTGTTACGATTTTGATAACAAATTTAAGTTTGGTTGAAAAAATAAAATGCACAACTGGGTTGCACGAGCTCAGACTTATGTTAAAGAGACTTACAATTTAAGAATTAATTAGAGAAAAATGTTCAGGACCATAAAATTAATTTTTAACAGAAATAAAATATACCACTAGATTGCACAAACTTTGTCTTATGTAAAAGTACTTTGGAACTTAAAAACTTGCTATATAAAAAATGGATTTAATGAGTTAGAAATGTTCAATTGCATACAATAGCCGTCTGATTTCTAGAAAAGTATGAATTTATGCAAAAAAAAAGTTTAAAAATCGTTTTGTTATTAAATTAATTTTTTATATAAGAAATTTCCTTACAATTTTTTTTTTTAATTTCCGATGTCAATTTTAAGTATTTAATATTATACATTTTAGGAAATTATTTCAAAAGCGAATCGTTCACTCCTTTTCAAAATAATTATTTTTCAATAAAAAAATTTGGATTTTTTTTTTCAAAAATCCAAAAAAGTATTTTTTTTAAGTTTTGAAATGCAATGTTTCTTAAACTTTTTAGAAGCTTGTCTATAAAAAATTTCATTAAAATCCCTTATGCCGATAATGAGAAATTCAAAATTTGAGAAAATCGTCCTATGGTAGATAGAGTCAGTAATTTCTAGATTTCAAAATTTCTTTTATTAAATTATAGATCGTAGAAATTAATCAAAAGAAAAAAAATTTTAGGAAAATTCTCGGAACCGTTTTCGAGAAAAATACGATTTTTGAAAACCATTTTTTAACTTTTGTATGGGGGGTACCGTTATTTTTAGGTAAAATAAATTTTTTTCTCTTACATCTTATAATTTTTATTAAAAAACTTTTATTTATCAAGTTTTAAAAAAATCGAGCAAATATTGAGTTTTCAAAAAAAAAATTTTTGAAATATTTTTTAAAAATTCAAAACATTATTTTTTGAAAACTTGAATTCACAATAATATTCAAACTATTGGGGACCTTTAGCAGAAAAAAAATTATCAAAATCCGTTGTACCGTTTTCGAGAAAATCAAAAAGATGGTTCCAAGGGGGGTACCAAAAATAACAATTTTTTGGAAAATTTTGTTCATTCATTAGGTAGCTTTAACTAAATGAAATTTTTTGTTTTTTTTTTTTAAATCTGTGGGACAGTTTTTGAGAAAAAAAAAATTATAAAATTTCAAAAAAAATCGTATGGCAGGTACCGTTATTTTTGGTCTTAAAAAAAAAACAAATAAAAAACTTCCTGTCGAAAACAAATAAAACCCATATCTATCAAGTTTAAAGAAAATCGGTCGAGCCGTTTAGCTGTAGTCGAACAGACAGTCAGACAGACAGAATTGCGAGACCTACTTTTTTACTTGCAACTTATAGGTACTATAAGGCAAGTTATGCATTCGTAAAAAAAATCGAACTCGAGATTTTGATCAAAGTTGACATTACGATGATAGCGAAGACGAAAAAAGTGGGTCTGGCAATTCTGTCTGTCTGTTCGATTACAGCTAAACGGCTCGGCCGATTTTCTTCAAACTTGGTAGATATGGGTTTTGATTTTTACCCCCGGATGTTTTTTGATTTGATTTTTTATGACCAAAAATAACGGTACCTGCCATACGATTTTTTTCCGAAATTTTATAAATATTTTTTTTTTCTCAAATACTGTCCCTGCGATTTTCTTAAAAAAATTCAAAAAATTTAATTTAGTTAAACCTAGATAATGGTCGAAAAAATTTTTCAAAAAAAGTTTTGGTAGTTTTGGTACCCCCCTTGGGACCATTTTTTTTGTTTTTGATTTTCTCAAAAACGGTACCACCGATTTTGATCATTTTTTTTATGCTACAGCTTCCCAGCAGTTTGAATATTATTGTGTATTCAAATTTTCGAAAACCAATTTTTTGGATTTTTAAAAAAACTTTCAAATTTTTTTTTAAAAACTCAATATTTCGAAAACCCCATGCTCGATTTTTTCAAAACTTGATAAATAAAAGTTTGGAAAAATAATCTACAATATATGAGCAAAATAAATTCATTTTACCTAAAAATAACGGTACCCTCCATACAAATGTTAAAAAATGGTTTTCTAAAATTGTATTTTTCTCGAAAACGGTTCCGAGAATTTTGCTTAAATTTTTTTCTTTTGATTAATTTCTACGATCTATAATTTAATAAAAAAAAATTTGAAATCTAGAAATTACTGATTGTACCATAGAACGATTTTTTAAAATTTTGAATTTCTCATTATTAGCCCAACGGATTTTAATGAAGTTTCGTAGAGGGAAGCTTCTAAAAAGTTTAAAAAACATTGCATTTCAAAACTTTAAGAAAAATATTTTTTTGACTTTTGAAAAAAGAAATCAATTTCATACAAATTCATACAATAATAAAAACTTCAAATTAGCATACCAACATTTTTTCTTAAAAATGTTTTAAAATTTTCTTATACTCGTATAAGACCTTATTTTTTAAGAAACCACTACAAAGACTTATAATTTTTGTTCTTGCATAAATCTATATTTGCTTGAATCACATGGCATCCTATTCTTACCTTTAACTACTAAAGAAGTTTTTTTTAGTCATTTAAAAAATTAATTTTATGCTTATGAACATTAACATTCATTTTTGAAATTCTTAGTCTTTTACTTAGGAGCAAGTTCGTGCGACCCAGTCGTGCATTTTATTAGTCATCGCTATCATCGTAATGTCAACTTTGATCAAAATCTCGAGTTCGATTTTTTTTCCGAATGCATAACTTGCCTTATTGTACCTATAAGTCGCAAGTAAAAATGGGTCGTGAGAAAAATTTAAAACATGTTTTAAAAATTTCTTGCGAGCCGTTTAAGTTGTCGATAGAATTGCGGGACCCACTTTAATTTTTAGATGTTGGTACCACTTGGATGCTTTCACGAGTCTCTTTGACTATGTTCACAGAGTAGGCTCATCATGTGAACCTCGGTTGAACTCTAATATTATGGGAGATATTTCCATCCAATTTATTTCAATAAAATTTGTATCGTTGGATTAATAAATCAATCAATTACTGAGTGCGATATTACACGCTGACTTTTGAGTCATGATTGTGAATGCGAAATCAGATGGTTTTTTCTCATTTAATTTCAAAACAAAAGTCATCATAACTCTAAAGTGTTCATGTTATAGCAGACTAAGGGCCAGTTCTACAAACGTGGTTCAAAACTTAATTCGTGGTTCAACAAATTTAATTCAGCGATCATTCGATTTAAATTCTGAAAAATTTTAAATGAACTTTTTGCTATCGTTTTGGCTAAAGGCTACCCCAAACCAACTTACTTATGTATCTATTTGCTTCCAAAAATAGACCAAACTTGTGAAAAAAAGCTGTTGGACTTTTTTTTTTGCGTGTTTGGATCTTGGAGAATGTATACGTGTTTATTCAATTTAGTTGTTTTTTAGAAGTTAAATTAATACATTAATGCTGTATTCTCAAATTCGAAAATTCGATCCTAATTCAACTCAAATTTTCTGCATAAAAACGGACTAGTAGTCAACTGCATTTTACTTTGACCATAATCAACGAACAAACCCCTATCCTTCAGATTTTTCATATTTTGCTGGCGATTGTGAGTGCAAAACTCATTTTCACTGTCACTAGACTCGCACAATTCACGAAAAACCTGTAAATAACTCATGATCTTTTTTATAAAATTTAAATTTTCTTACCATATTTTGTTTAACTATTTTGACAAGTTGTATTCAATAGTTGCCAACTGAGAAATATAAAACTAGTCTGCTGTGGAATCCCAAAAAAAAACACCCGTATAGTAATGTCAAGTCTGATCAAAATCTCGTGTAAGATTTTTTTTTCGAATGCTTAACATGCTCCTGCCATGCAGTACCTTTTGAAATAAATAAAAATTAGAGGCACTACGGGACGGCTCGTAGAGAGCCCCTCACACTATTTGCACTCAACAACTCCTATTTGCATGTAAGTAGGAAAAGAGCGAATCTACAATATCCCAGTCCGAAAAGCTAAAATGAGAAGCATTTTAAATGGCAAGAGATATTATTAGATGATTTGGAACTTCGGCTGGGGAGCGAACTCTGACAAGATAGTCCAATTTAGTTTAAATTCTATGATTGGAATTGATATTTTGAAAAACGTTTCTTCAAAGTACTTAGAAAATTTCTTTCAAAATTTCAAAGTTATTTTTCTTTTAAACACGTATTATTCAGCTTATTATTGGGGAGTTAGATAGCTAAAAAGTTTTTCGTCTTTCAGTTTCTATCCCTTTAATAGCTAATGGCTTTTGAAATTTAAAAAAAAGAGGAAAAACATAAAATTTCCACTTCTAACTCTTTAAAGGGATCGTATCGGAATCCCGCTTTTCAAAAATCCCGAAAAAAAAGTTTTAAAATCCCGTCTGCTAAAATACTGCTTTTTTTTAAATCCCGTCTTCTAAAATACCGCTTGCTCAAAATCCCAATATATTATAATCCCGCTTTTTAAAATCCCGCCAAATCCCGCTTATCCCGTTTTTTAGAATACGTAGCTAAAACTTATTGATTTTATGTTGGTTATTTTCCAGCTTCCATAAATGCTAAAGAAACTTTGCATACACCCAATTTCGCACCTACCCCAAATCCTATAGTGTGTCCAAGGAGGGGGGTTGCAGGGGGCAGCATGCCTCCCCTTACATACCTCACTGCTTACACGTCGTAATAAGAAAGGTGATTATAAAAAACGGGATTATAAGAGACGGGATTATAAGAGACGGGATTTTAAAAAGCGTGAATATAAAAAGCGGGATTATAAGAAACAGGATTATAAAAACGGGATTATAAAATCGGGATTTTGAAAAACGGGATTATAAAAAGCGGGTAATCGTACCCAACCCCTCTTTAAAGTATAAGTTCAGAAAAAACAAAGTATGATATTGAAATTTTTGTTTATAAGATGAATAGCTTACGAGATAATGCTTTTACAAAATGTGTTTTTAAAAATGGCGGCTTAGACATACCCTAAAACACAGCTTTTTGTCTCAGAAAAAGGTAAATATTTTTTTTATGAACACGTGGATCTCAAAAACATATCCAAGTTCACTCATTTGCAACCTTTTCTACATCAAAAGGTATTATATCCTATACAGATCCTTTGATCTATGAATACTCGTAAGTCCATGCAATCCAGCGTTACACTTTATTTATGTTAACATTTTGTGAAGGAACATTCCTGCCGAAAATTCCCTCTTCGTTTGTTTTTTGAAGAAGAATTTACATTCTTAGAATAGGTATGTATAGCTCTGCCAAAATGAAGCCTTGAGTGGTTGGTTGAGATTACTTTCCTGAAGTGCCAGGCAAAAGATATAATATTCTCCGGGGAGGCCAGAAAATTAGATTCCATAGTATGCTGCATAATTCAAATTGGACTTATTTATAATGCTAATACCTAACACTTGGTTATAGAGTGTTTTTGCAACTTTAAGTATAATATACTCGCTCTTGAAAATCCACAAAGATAAATTAAGATAAATTAATATACGCAGGTAGTGTTAATTATAAGGTAACGAAAATACGAACTAATTGTACACGAGAGTGATGTGTTGTAGTGTAGTGTTAATTTGTTTTTCCACGTGTTATCAGTGCTTAAATATAATTATTGTCTAGAGGGTGAAAGATGTGGTATGAGAGGCTCAAGTAAACACGATGATAGGAGCTCAAAAATCAAGTGCTATACGAGGCTTCAAATTTCTTCGAGGACTGAACTTTTTTTTTTTGTGACTTTGTGTGTGACTTTTACAGTTGCGGTGGGCGAAGTCCGGTGTTCTGAATTCCTCACGATGTTGGTTGATATAAATAGATTGGAAATATATTTCAATTAATTCATTGATCTCGTTAATTGGGTTAATGTACAGCCCAGAGATGTGGGGTTTGTGTTGTGTGATGTGATGTGTAAGTGATTTGTATTTGTTTTTATTTTTTTTTCCTGCTAAAGAGTGGAATTCCTTGCGAAGTTAAATTTAGCATATTTATTTTGTATATTTTTGAATAAATTTTTATTGAGAGAAGAAACAAATTTTTCCGCTTTGCTTTGTTGAATTCTGAAAAAATGTTTAAACCCCGAAATCATGAGGTGCGATTAAGTAGGAATTTGGTTTGATTACTACGCTCTGATGCTGTGTTGGTTTTAAGAATTTTTATTAAAAACAAAAACATGAATGCTGAGAATTTTAATTATGTTTATGCCAATTTTTGAAGCATAACAGAGAATTGTATACAAAAAGTCTAGAGAAACAGCAAAAAGTAACAGACCGTTGTTGGCTTGAAGATGTATTTTTGGTTTAATGGAGTGCCGTATAGGGGTATATGGTAAGCAGTTATTCCTTTTCACAGTATTCAGTGGGCGATGTTGAGAGAAAATTAAGTTGGGTGGGAGCTGGAGGTTTTTGTAGATATGTGTTCGAAAATGAAATAATGTCCACCGGGTAGCTAAAAATAGACCTTAACACTAAAGACAAAGGCTGCCTACAGTCTTGCTTAGAATTGTCAACCCTATTTCGGCATTCATTGGCTAAAAATGACAATATTGACAGAATTTGTTTTGGAGGACGATACATACCAATAAAAATAAATTAGGCCCCAGAGAACTTGATCCCAGTGGGAAGCATGAGAGACTGGAGGATTTTTCATTTCAGGCTAAAGGGATTTTGACTACCTTAAAAATGTTTGAGTTTAGTGCAAGCGTTTTAGGAAAGTTGAAGACGATTTAAAAGGAGATACCGATGCACATTGGTTTTGAATGTCTGATTATCAAAATGGGAGGAAAATATTGAGGTGGGTAAGGCATTCTACATTCGCGTAGTGCGGCTTAAAAAAGAATATCTAAATTTAACAGTACGTCTGAATAGTCAAATGTTTCTGATGTAGTTCTATCATCTATTATTCATTTAAAAGCTCTTTTTTGGATTCTATCCAAGAGACTCAAGTGGGTTATAAGAGCACCTGTCCAAAAATATGGGAATTCTATTCGATTTGGTAATGGTTCTGATAATTATATCAAGGTTTTTATAACACAAATTCTATATACTATTGAAATAAATCAGACAAGTAGAAGACTTAGCACTATTATTGGACTTGTTGAATTATTAATTCAAAATAGCCTTTAAGTCCACAAAATTGATAATTGTTTGTTTGGTATGGTAAATCATACTAATTCTAGCACATACAATATTTTTTATCAAAATCGTAGGAGCCGTTTTCCAGAAAAATAAGGTTTTTTCATAAACATTTTAGGCAGTTGTATTTCATATACAGATTGGGCCATTCAGTGGTTTCTTTTTAAATCAAATGTTATTAAAACTGACATCTGTTTCCCGCTCGAAATCTTGACAGAAATTCAGTATCTACAGAACGAAATGAATCGGCTTACGCTTGAACAACGTTTTGAAACATTGAACACAGTGGGTTTTTTGAAAAGAAGTTTTGGCCGAAATGAAGCATCCACCACGCCTGCTGTACTCAAGTTTGTGACAAAAAATTCGTGAGACTGACGATTGACTTAGCAGCCACTGTGTTCCATAATTAATGGGAATGTTGGCCCTTACTAATAAAGCCATAATACATGAAAAACCTTTAATTTTACTCATTTTATTGCATTTTTATAAAGAAACTTATACGCCGATATTTTTGTTTTTAGGGTTACAAAACTTATTTCTTAAGTATTTTAGATAGTTTTCAAAAACAGCTTTAATGCAAAGTTTTAAGTCTTTTTCCAAACAATAATTTTTGTTTCTATTTGCTTACTTAAACGCTTAATTTTTTTTACTCACAATAAACTAACATAAATTCAGGGTGCGCCATTTTGTATGTCGTTATTTCACTGTTTTGTCGTATTCCAAGCGACGTACACGGCGTTAGCAATATTCTTTGAGTCGATTTTAAAAAAATGCTCCGCTAGGTGTTTCCACTGTAGCTAAAATTCTGAGCACAGTGGTGATACGACACACTTGGGTTCTCGGCAAAATTCTCTCTCACCACTTCAATCAGTTCATTGGAATGTCGTGGAACTCCCCCGTGCTCAATAAAATTCGACACCAAATGACAAATACACTGAAAATCACAGATTTGACAAAAAATTTGTCAATATACATACGTCCAACAAAAAGTTATATCAAATTGACAAAAATTATAGAATTTTGTTGTGGTAACAAAAAATATTTTGTTGTATCCACAAAATTATTTTGTTATGCTAACAGATTAATTTGTTGAAATAACAAAAATATTTTGTCAATATGACAAAATTTGTACAATTACAATTACAATTACAATTGTTACAAAAGTAATTTGTCATATTAACAATTCTTTTGTTGTATTAACAAATTTTTTTGTTAATGTAAACAATTTCTTTTTTTTATTATTATCGGATTAACAAATTTTTTTTGTTTTGTTAAATTAACAAAACTTTTTTGTTATATTTTGTTAAATTACAAAATATTTTGTCAATTCAACAAAATATTTTGTCAATTCAACAAAATATTTTGTCAATTTTACAAATTTCTTTTGTTGAATCCACAAAATTAATTTCGTCAAAATATTTTTTTTTTTGGGATTTAAGTCTACAAAAATTGGCGTTTCGTCCCTACGATCTCACATGCAACCATCTGTTAGGGCGTTTGAACAATACGCAATTTTTGTTAAGTTCAGTTAATCTTACATCGATTTTTTGACAAAAACCAAATGTGAACTATATCATACACAAAAGAAATGTCATGATCAAAAAAATATACGCGCAGAATTTTTTGGTTTCCTTACAGTTTTATCTATCTGATAATATTATTTTATAACTCAACCCCAGAACAAAATATTTGTCATTTTAACAAAAACGTTTTCATTTTTTGTTAAATTGACGAAAAAAAAATTAACAAAAACTTTGTGATATTGACAAACATTTACAAAACAGATTTTTTGTAGATACAACAAACATTTTGTTAACATCACAAAAAAGTTTGTATATATGACAAAAATCTCTGTTTTATTTTGTTATATTAACAAAACTTGTTTTGTTAGACTGACAATATTATTTGTAGTGCATATTTTGTTAAACTGACAAAAAATCATGCTGGATTATAAAAATTTTGTGAAATCAACAAAATCATTCTTTCGTATTGACAAAAATTCAGTCAAAACGATAAAATTGTTTTGTTGAATATCAACAAAACTTTTTTATCAATATTACCTAGGAATTTATTTTCAGTGTAGTGTGTTGAAAGACGGGGCTTGTCCACCACAATATTTCCGACGATATGGACGTTGGGCGTCACATTTACGGTGTGTTGTTTCGATGTAAAGCGATTTATGGTTAAAAATTTTTGTACTAAATTAACATTTTAAAACCATGTCACAACTCAAGTCATTCGTTAATAAATGTCAAAGTTATTCAATGTTTACATGCTGACATAGGTCCTATATGGCAAGTTATGCATTCATACAAAGATGGAACTCGATCTCAGACTTTACATAACGATGACTTGGAAGACAAGAAAAATGTCGGTTTCGCAATTTTCTTTGTCTATCTGTTGGACTACAACCTAAACCTATTTTCTTTAAACTTGGTGGATAGCAAGTTTTTAATTTGTTCCTCTTCTTTAAGATCAAGAATAACGGTAGGTCCTTGCCATAGAATTTTCTTTGAAATTTTAGAAAATATTTTTATTATTTTTTTCAAAAGTGTTTCACAGATTGAAAACAAAAATCTATAAATTTCTTTTAATAAAAGCCAATCGTTCAAAACTAGTTATTAATGGTACTTTCCAAGATCCATTATTTTAGTTTCGATTTTGTCAAAAACCGTTAACTGATATTGGATAATTGTTTATGATCTAAGAGCCTATAAAGTTTTAGGGATATTGTGAATCCAATTTTTGAAAAAAAAAAAATGTTTTGGACTTTTAAAAAATAATTTCAAAATTACTTCTTGAAAAATCTATATTTCGAAATCCACATTTTCGATTTTTTTTAAACTTGATAATTAACAGTTTTTATTTATCACTATCTAGAAGATGTGTCCAAAATAACGCTACCCATCACCCACTAACCAAATGTTACAAAATCGTTTTTGTAAATCTTCTTTTTTTTCCAAAAACATGTCCTAAAATTTGATAAAATTTTTTTCTGTTTCGCTTAAATCTTACAAAATAAAAAATAAATAAAAAAAACTGCATTACCTACATTAGTAGAAGTGTTTTGATTTTCGACTTTTTCACTATCGGCACAACGGATTTAAACCTTGCATATTAAAACTTGAAAAAAAAATGTTTAGATTTAAAAAAAAAATGTTTAGATTTAAAAAAAAAAATCGAAAAGTTTCTCAAAAACAGGTTATTGATTTGATTTGTAAACAATCAATTTCGTTAGAAAGTTTAATGTTCTCCAGAATTTTTTTGGAGTTGAACTGTCAAATTCCCTTTTTTTCATCGAGTTAAATTAGTGCAAAGATTTCAATGTGATTATCCTCTGAGAAACGCACAAGTGAATTAAGTATAAGTTAGTGGTTAAACCATGCTTAAGTCCAATAAAACGATAATAAACACAGAGAGACCTTAAGCCCAATTATTCATTCCTGTAAAGAATTTTCACAAAGCTATTGTGAATTTGTGTTCATTAAAGAAGGACCGATTGATCCTCGTCAATATTTGGTAAATTTTTATACGAAAGAAGTCACTTGGGTGACCCTAGACTCAACTCAGTGAAAGGAAGATCCCTATAAACACCTCCACAAGCTAGAGAGTGGGTTACGCTAACGTGCAAGAGAAATGTGACTGACAGAAAAAGCTAACAATCCAAGGTTGATATTCAGAGTATAAACTTGTCCTTGGGTTAGAGAAAATTCTTCGAAAGACGAATGAACTTAAATGGTGTGGACTTGGAAGTCTGATGGTGGATGAGCTTATCTGGAAAGACGAATGGCAGCAGCATAATGGTCGCATCTTTTGCCTATTGAGTGGATATAAATGGCAGGCTGTTTTTAATGTGTCCGATTAACCAAACGTCTTGTCAGCCTATGGCATAGAGGGTTGTGATATTGTTATTAACGTTTTTGAAAACACCAATGATATTCCTCATTCGAGTCCCCAAAATGCAACCTTAATATGGTGAATTCTAAAATTGACCCATCTCTCGTAGTAACCCTCACATCAACGTGGAGATTCGTCCAATTTCATGTTATAACAGAAATCGAGACATCCCAAATAATGAATCATCAACAAGATCAATCCAATGAAGACCGTCAATGACATATTATGTCTCCTACCAAATAGCACTGCTTTCTTGAATCAAATGTCACTTCAATTTAACGGAGGCTGACAGGATTAAGGCTCAAGTCAAATAAGATCAAAATAATGCACATAGGCCAAAACGTTAAATAGTAGATTATTTAAAGACAGGCAACTATTTTAGTAAAAAATGTTCAAACAGACCTACATGTGAGCATCAGAACAAGTAAGGGCCGTTGGGTGTCTTGAAATCTATGTAAAATTTCACTACATACCAACTTAAAAATATTCGATTCCCACGTAAAATCCTTGATATTATAATAACTCTGAAACATGGAAGTTCTGTGCCTAAATCTCAAGCAGGTTACAGGCTTTCGTTGAAAGAAGACCGCAGTACATCTTACATATCTGTTGGCCACAAATTTTATTCAACTTTGAGAGGTTGTACTAGGACTGATCCGGAACGAAATTGGCGATGCATTAGTAAAACTTTCAGAAAACCACATAATAGCAAAAAATCTTTTGAATAGAATTCTCAGAATGCAAAACGAGAATTCAAAACAAAATGGTGGTCAACTGTATTGCTAAAAGCTTTTTTTACTTGCGACTTATAGGTACTATAAGGCAAGTTATGCATTCGTAAAAAAAATCGAACTCGAGATTTTGATCAAAGTTGACATTACGATGATAGCGAAGACTAAAAAAGTGGTTTTGGCATTTCTGCCTGTCTGTCGCTTCGACTACAGCCTAAACGGCTCGGCCGATTTTCTTTAAACTTGGTAGATATGGGTTTTGATTTTTTACCCCCCACGCTTTTTTTATTTTTAAGACCAAAAATAACGGTACCTGCCATACGAATTTTTTTTCGAAATTTTATAAATATTTTTTTTTCTCAAAAACTGAGAGATTTTAAAAATAAAAATACAAAAAAATTTCATTTAGTTAAAGCTAGGTAGTTTTTTTTTTTGCTAAAGCTCCACAAAAACATTAATGGAATTGTGTACTCAAACTTTCAAAAAAATTTTTTTTGGATTTTTAAAAAAAACTTCAAAATTTTTTTTTAAAAACTCAATATTTTGAAAACTCTATGCTAGATTTTTTTTAAACTTGATAAATAATAAAAGTTTCTCAATATAATCTACAAGATGTAAGAACAAAAATTGTATTTTACCTAAAAATAAAGGTACCCACCATACAAATGTTAAAAAATAAAAAAAAAAAATGGTTTTCAAAAATTGTATTTTTCTCAAAAACGGCGCCTAGGATTTTGAAAAAAAATTTTTCTTTCAATTAATTTTTACGATCTTTAATTTAATAAAAAAAAATTGAAATTGAGATATTACAGCTTTGAATTTCTCATTATCCTCATAACGGATCTTAATGAAATTTCTTATAACGAAGCTTCTAAAAAGTCTAAAACAAATTGCATTTCAAAACTTTAAAATAAATATTTTTTGAATTTTTGAAAAAAAAAAATCAATTTTTTCTTTCTTTGAAAATTCGATATCTCAGAAACGGCTCAATATTTTTTTTTTTGTAAATTTAATTTTTATTCGACCAATAATAAAAACTTTAAATTGGCGTACCAAAATTTTTTCTTAAAAATCTTTTAAAAATTTGGATATAAAAGCTTATTTTTTAAGAAACCAATACAACGACTTATAATTTTTGTTCCTGCATAAATTCATAATTGCATAGCATTCTGTTTTAGTCTTTTACTACTAAAAGAATATAAAAAATTAGTTTTATCCTTATGAACAGTTTTCTCCAATAACATTCGTTTTTAAAATTCCTAGGCTATTACATAGGAGCAAGTTCGTGCGACCCAGTCGTGCATTTTATTTTCGGAATATTCGTATAGTTAAAACCCAATTCGTGGAATAGAGTCGGACGAAGTGATGTTGCTTGCTTAACTCTGAGTTGAAGTGATACGCAAGTTGTCAAAAAGCATAATATCAAATTTATTTACGAAAAAAAAAGTATTATGAACTCTAAGCCTATTTTGAGAGCAAAAGTCCCAAGTTCCTCGAATTTCTAAAAAATGCCTAAAACTCTAAAGTATGTTCCCTTCGGCATCAATTTTTATAAGTTTGTCAATTTTTAATAAGAATACTTTTTCAATACGGATGGACCTTTTTATTTTTGAAGAACTTTATTCATATGTGTATCTTATTTAATAAATAATGAGGGATTTAATAAACCTTTACAGAAGCCAAAGAAAAAAAATGTTTCTGCCAAGAGTTCTGAACTCCTGCAAAACTTTCGTTGACAATCCTCTAATCTCTTTTATATGCAATAAATTATTCATTACCATCATCAACATCTTCACAATTCCCTTCAAGGGACTTAAGTTTGGTAATTCTTTGTGTCAGTGTTATTGTTTTCTCTTTTAGGGAAGAAAAAAAATTTAACACAAAAACATCACGTGTGCTTCTGACAGGGCTACGGTCCCTTAAAATGAGATTTTTCCCATCAGCTTGACGTTTAAATACTCTTTTCATATACCAACCTATATTCCCTGAGACAAAACCATTAAAGATCCCCCCCGAAAAGATAGAGGTTATTTTTAGTCCTTCAATATAGCAGCGTCTTCGCTGGTGGCGTGCATATTGTCAACAGTGATGGTCGTGTGGTTGCCTCTTCAAAGCAATTACCCATAAAAGTCGAAAGAAAATGCTTTGCATACTTTATCCCTCGTTATTCTGAGCATAGAGTCTTTTTGCGTTCCTCTCTCTTCGATTTGACTTCCTTTTATCCCCATAATTGCACAACAGGTTGTGATGGCACTTAGTTGAAAAGCATCATTTTCAAAAAAAATATAAGTCTTAACCATTTTACCTACCAACCCAAGAGAATTGCCCCGATTTGGTGCAGAACACCATCTTCTTTTGTTCCAAGGACGAAGGTTACATACAGAAGAAAACAAAAATTAAATAAATAAAACTAATTTTTGTCGAAAGGTCAAAGGAAGCTTTTATGAACCTTGAAAACCGAAGAATTTACTTGTTTTTCAAAAATTAAAAAGGAAAATGTCTTTCAAAACTCATCAGCATGACGGTTTTTAGGTGGGCATCTCCAGCAGGTATGCGCGCATCATCATCTTGGGCTGTTGTCTTAGGACTGTGAGCAGGCGATATGAAAGTTTTATTCGTTGTTATTTCAGTTCGAGTTTGTCATACCTAAACGCACTGCCCGCCATCAACCGCCCACGGACACAGAGAAATCATCACAAGGTGTGTAGGTGGTTCTGTATTTCCAACCGAGATCGAATAAAATTTTGTATTTATGATTTTATTTTTTTATTTTGTTTATTCTTTCAACTTCGTGGCGCCATTCATAATTACGTCGGATTTTTTCCTTTTCTAAAGAATGTTTGGCTTTATGAAGTTGGAAACATCTTAAACCAGATCAATATTTGTCTTGAGGAAAGGCTGTTTTCGAAAAATTACGCAGAAGATAATTCTTATTAGAGAAGAAGTAATTTATCTTTGAGAATTGAACGTAATTGGTGGAATTTAGTTGATCGCAAGGCATAAGGAATAATTGATTAGGTCATTACTGTACTGACGGAATAGCTAATTTGTGCGAGGAATACATTTTTATTACCAAGGAGGGTTTTGCACAGTGTTGGGGATTCGGATTAAAGTGGTTTTTTTTTAACTTCGCCAAGTAGATGGATTTACAAAAAAAGTAGGGAACACGGTTCCTTGCCAGCCGGTCGTGCTTGGATAACCCCGTTTCAGGTGTTCCATCTGGTGCAAAGGTTTGAATAAATAAAGTCTTCCATTTTTATCGAAGCAATTAAAATTACCTTAATTGTTCGGGCTGGGTCTTCTTTGTTGTGATGTTTTCCTGAAGGATGAGATTTTTTTTTTAATTTGACAGCAAATGCCTATGTGCTTGAATCCTAAGGCTTCCAATTAAAAAAGCTATTACAGAATTTGAATTGTATATGTTGCGAATTTGGTCAACACTCCTTGCTATAGGTATTATACAGAGATTATTGTTTTAGTCGCACAACACGATTTTTCGTTGCCATTTCAATTTGCAAAGATTCAAGACCAATGTACATCGACACCTCCTTTCTCTCACCCCCTAATTTCCCTATCGCTCGTGCTGTGCTTTACATTATAACGGACTCTCAATGAACTCTTGAGCGCGTGTGAATTGTAAAACAGACTGTATTAAGCTAAAGAAATGGGAGTATTGCTCCCACCAAAATTAAAATTAAAATCGAAAATAAACTCAGAAAATCGATGTTTTGTACAACTTTTCCAAAGTATTTTTATTTAATTTTGTAAAACTGTTTTCATATTGGGTATAGTTCACCTCACTATTTCAATTAGTTCTTCTTGAGCGTTATTTATTAAGCCAGAACATATGAGTTTAGCCCTACAAAATTAATGGAAGATTGTAAGGTCTTAACAGTTTGAGATAATACTTTTCTGAAGGTGTTTCGTACCCATATTTCTCTAATTAGTTCAGATTTTCCAAATACTCGTATTCTAATCTAATAGTTCAAAAACGAGAACGTTTTTTCGCTACATTTAAGGATTATGCACACAAAATCAGTCTTGTTAATTACCCTCTGTATATTATATGGACTAACACGACGCACAGTGATATTAATGTGGTACACGCTACTGTGTTGTATCATTCTACGCCAATTCTTATCCGGCTCGAGGGACCAAAATAATTTATTATGTGAAGGTTCTTATAATACAAACTCTGTATACTACTTAGTTGGATATATAGTTGGATATAGTCAGACGCGGATCCAGGATTTCGTTCAGGGGGGGGGGTGCAATTTTCGTGATATTTTGCTTAACTTAAAAAAAAATGGTCCATTTCTCTGCATTTCTGTCTTAAAATATTAAAAAGGTATAAACATAAGCGAATATAAAAATAACAAATTATTAAATTGAATTAAGGAAAGCATGTGCAGGTACATAATATATGTAGGTCGTATGTAAATAACTATTAAATATTAAATCAAACATCTTCGTTTACATTACTTTAGCCTCTTTCAATAATGCTCTGTATGCATGTCTTAAAGTATTAAATAGGAACTCGTACGTATTAAAAAAAAAATGAATTAATTAATTTAAATGAAGGAATTATAGTGTTGTACATGATACGAGTATACATAGTTCTTAAATACTTAATTCTAATATTTTTGTGTGGCCGGTTTTTGAAAACGGTTTTTTAACATTTGTATGGTAGGTACATTTATTTTTCGGTAAAATAAAACTTTTTTTCATACATCTTGTAGATTATGTTGAGAAACTTTTATTTTTTAAGTTTAAGAAAAATCAAGCATAAGGTTCTCGAAATATTGAGTTTTGAAAAAAAAAATTGAATTTTTTTTAATAATCCAAAAATTTTTATTTTTTTGAAAATTTGAATACACAATTCTATTTAAGTTTTTTGGAAGCTTAAGCAGACAAAAAATGATCAAAATCGGTCATACCGTTTTTGAGAAAATCAAAAACAAAAAAATAGTTCCAAGGGGGGTACCAACAATAATAATTTTTTGGATTTTTTTTTCATTCATTACCTAGGTTTACCTAAATGAAATCTTATAATTTTTTTTTTAAATCTGTAGGACGGTTTTTGATAAAAAAAATATTTATAAAATTTCGAAAAAAAATCGTATGGCAGGTACCGTTATTTTTGGTCTTAAAAAATCAAATAAAAAAACATCCGGGGGAAAAGTTTAAAGAAAACCGGCCTAGCCGTTTGAGCTGAAGTCGAACCGACAGACAGACAGAATTGCGAGACCCACTTTTTTGGTCTTCGCTAGTATCGTAATGTCAACTTTGATCAAAATCTCGAGTTCAATTTTTTTTTCCGAATGCATAACCTGCCTTATAGTACCTATAAGTAGCAATTAAAAAGAAAAAAGTGTTATGGTTTTTATAATTGTGAAACGAAGAACTGCCCAGGGGGGGGGGCAATTGCACCCATTGCCCTCCCCCTGTATCCGCGCCTGGATATAGTTCACATTGGATTTTTGTCAAAAAATCGATGTAAAATAAGCTAAATTTAACGAAAATTGCATATTAACAAGGCTCTCTCAGTCAACTGATGAGTCCATGTAAATCGCGGAACGCCAATTTTTGTGAACTTAAAGGCAAAGAAAAAGCTATTTTGAATCATGAATTTATTATCTTTATGGTTCATGGACTTCATAATAGCGATCACAAGTGGTCTGATCTCTCTTTAAAGACATGCAATGTCTGTTCGTAATTCCTGAATATTCGACCTTAGTATCCAAAACATTTCACGCGGGGATGTCGCGAAGAGAAATAAAAAAGAAAAAAAGTAGTAGTTTTTTATATGCATATTTCGAAATTACGTTAACACAGCGAACATTTAACTAAGAACACATTTAAAACCTGTGGTAACTATAATACATTTTTATTCCATATTCCAATTAAGAAGACCAAAAATCTTCAGAATCAGATAATCTGGTTTCGACTACAGAAAAACTTTTATGTTTTTTTGACCTGTAAAACTGTTTGTGAGCAAAACTTAATAAATAAAATTTTGTTTCGTAACTATAAACGTATTTAATTTAATTTTGTCTTAGTTCATTGCGGTTTAACAACAGAAGACAGCATTGAGTTTTTGAAGCATTAAATTCTACGCGGGTTTTTGTTCCCCATTTCACAATGTTATCGAGATCAGAAATAAATAGGCTAATAATACGCTGTCGTTATAAATCAAAATACGAAAGACAAGGACATGCATCTTAAAACGAATACGAAAAGTTGACAGTACTGTCGTCAGGAAAACAATTTAATGAATTAGAAATTTTAGACAGAAGATCATTGATAAATATCAGAAAGAGAATCGGAGACAAAACGGATCCCTGTGGCACACCAGCAACCAACCATCCAACGAAGAACTGATTTATCGATAACAATTGCACGCATTTTCGATAAAAGAGCTTGATTACAAACTCTATCAAATGCTTTTGAAATAATTTTACTTTCTCTAAAATGATGTACTCGTAATTTGTGCCACTATTCGGTAATATAAACCATCAGACTAAAAGTGGACCTATTGCTACGAAAGCCAAACTACAGGTCATTGAGAAGCTTTCGTTCTTCAAGATATTTTGGTAACTGTTTATTGATAAGCGTTTCCATGACCTTGGGAGCAAGGGATGCAAGTGCAATTACATTGGACTCGAGATTAAGATCAGACAGGACATAACTACGGTGGGGAAGATTAAAAACCAATTTCATTTTAATTACTAAATGAAGATGTATGAATGAATGAATGAATGAATAAATTGAGGTATAAAAACACTGCGACCTAAAGATCTATTGTGCCCCCCATCAAGAACTGGATGAGGTTAGCTCATTATTACAGTTCTTCCTCCAAGTTTGTTTCTTTGAGGAATCGAAGTATTTGGAGTATTTTAAGAGAGGATAATTCACTCTCTTTTATGTGGTGCTTGCCCAGTTACCTGTGTCTTTGATGCACGAGTGCATCACATTTCCCCAGTATGTGGTCAGGTGTCTCCTCGTAAATGTTGTAGAATCTGCAAGACGCGTTGTTCACTAGGCCTAGGATGTTGAGGTGTCTTCTCAACTTACAGTGTCCTGTGAGAAGCAGTGGCGTAGCGTACCATCTCGGCGCCCGGGGCGGGAGACCCATTTTGCCGCCCCCATTCAATACTAAATTAAAATTAAATTTCGAGACATCATTGCACAGGCAATGAAGTATCTTTTATTGATGGTAAAATAGAATTAGCGGTTTCATAAACGGATTTTACGAGCCTTACGAATGAGGCTTGTGAGACAAAGCTGCATCTGCGGATGCATCTCCATGCATGCGTTTTTTCCTGCGAATTGTACTCGTTTTGAGATCGATTCCGAGTTTTTTCCAAAAAGTCTTAGAAAAGTCGATTGCGGCTTGGACAAAACGGTCTCTGCTCTCCACCAGGAGAGCTTTTAAAACGCAGAGTTTCTGAGCACACTTATCCACACTCAGTCCACATTGCTGCAGGTAAATCTGTGCGTCATCTTCAGGTAGCTCTGCAGCTCAAACGCCAAGAAAAGTGAGGAAGTTGAATGACTGCATGACTGTCAGAAGAAGACTGGCTCCCGATCCGTCAATTCTTCCAGTACCTCAAGAACTTGCACAAACTTATTTTTAAGCGTCTTTACAGCTTCTGCAGGCTTGTGACTAGATGTTTGAGATACTTCTGGTGAGTCGACTTCGTCTTGACCCTGCTCTGTGGTGGGACCAGAACGACTTGCAACTTCGACGGCAGGCACGTCTTCTTCTTCTGCCCGTAAAATAAGTTATGCATTCCCATGAATATTGGCCGGAGGACAATTCTAGGCCACTCACGATTGTAGATGGAGGAATCTTACTTACATTGGAATCACTTCCGCTGCTGCTGGATGCCGCCGAAGACGTTAACGTAGTTTTTGAACCAGAACTAGAACTGAAATATTTCGCGTCTTCGCGTCTGCTTCTTTCTTAGCCTTTTTCCTGCAGTATTCCGCGCCGCTTTCTTTAACTCTTTTCATTTTCAAAAACTAGTTCAAAGGTTGAGTGAAGTACTAAGTGCTTAGTTTTAGAAGATTCAACAGTATTTAAACTATAAACAACACAATCGAAATAACTTTCTGTGATGCGGGAGGGAGCAAAAACATTGAGCTGGCTGAGACTAGAATAACGTTTCCGTCGAATCCTAGTTATCTTATCATATCTCGCATATGCATATCATATGTTTCGGAACACTCCCTTTCAGTTTCGCGAGAGTTTCGGAACGTTTTGTTTTAGTTTCGCGATCAGCGCCACAATACGGAATGCACTCTTACGGCCCTACTCACCGTCTAATTCACGAAAGCGGTCAACGACGAACTACAGATAGGGTGGCAAATTTCAAATTTACATCATTGTTGTTTGTTGATTTGTCGAACGATCTGTCATGAAACATATGATTTCTACTCTACCCGCATCACCGGCGACATTTTGCCGCCCCCCTAGGCCTGCCGCCCGGGGCGGACCGCACCCCCAGCCCGCCCTACGCTACGCCACTGGTGAGAAGCCTTGTGATTTTCCTGAGGTTGTTCCTGCTTAAGGTAATGCAGGTTAGAAAACGCTCTCGGTTGTAGTCCCCGAGAAGAAGTTTTGCCTGTCTCAGCTAAGGGAGTTCTTTCCAGATTTTTGATCCTTTTGCCTCCTCTTCAGATGCACCTATTTTTTCTAAGGAGTCTGCCTCTTCGTTGTCCTGGACACCAACGTGGCCTGGTACCCAATGTAGTGTAACAGTGTTATTTTTGCCCAGTTCATTAAGCTTTATCACGCACTCCCAAACAAGTTTGGAGCTAATGGCGTAGGAGCTTAGTGCTTTCAGAGCAGCCTGGCTGTCTGACATGATGGCAATGTTTTGGTTTTTATATTTTCTATCGAGGTTTCTTTCAGCACATATACGAGTACCTATGGCATTTACTTCTGCCTGGAATATGCTAGTAAGGAGAGTAAGGAGAGTTTAGTTCTAGGCCCAAAAACTCCAGCACCAGTCTCTTCAGCTGTTCTCGATCCATCAGTGTACCATTTGATGGCATTTTCTTTAAGACTGTAGCTTACTGTTTCGCCTAGCCAGTCTTTTTTGCAACTTAACTCCGTTTTGAAATGTTTTTCGAAGTTATATCTTTTGATCGTACCATCTCTTGGGATGTCAAGAAGGTTTGTTACTGTGGACCGGATTATCGAGACTTTTTCCCTGTTTCCAATAATTTTACCCATCCCAGTACCCTCCTTGGCAAACCTCATTAGCAGCATTTTCAATGGCCACGTGTAGTGGGGTTAAATGAAAGATGGTTTCCATCACTGCTGTAGGGAAAGTTCTCATTGCTCCTGTTATGCATATACATGCGAGCCTTTGCAATTTGTCTAGTGATGAAGATGTATACTTAAGTGCATTAATTTAAGGTGTATAATGATTAGTGAGTTGGATTGTCATACCGAGGGTCTTGTGTTCGATTCTCAGCCGCTGCAAACAATTTTTCAAGGGTGTAATACCTCTTGCGAGTAATTGATACTTCCGCAAAGAGTATCTCTTGTCGGGAGAAGCTCATTAGCCCTTCAGAATCGGTAGAAAATTGTAGGTCCTATGAGCCATCATGGCTTCTTATATATTTTATTTTAATTTAAGGTAAACGAAATTCTTATTTTTCGTAAGTATTATTCATTCAAATTTTAAATTACAAAATTCTGTGTCTTTCTTTTCCAAAAGGAAAATTGCTTAAGTGATTGTCATCGAGTTGACTTTTCGTAGCTTCAAATTCTCTTCTTCGTTTTCATTTTCATTAAAACAAAAATTACCCTAGCCCCACTTTTCATATTTTTTCTCTTAAAATAAAATTACATAAATTATTAATTTCACGACACTGACCGTCGAAAAATTCATTGTAAAGTTCATCGTACACCATTAACCTTCTCCTTCCAACCCACAAAGAATATATTATCAAGACCGGCACAGCTGTTCCATAGCAATTTCAATTCTTGTACGCTATTTAAGTGTTCAGTTTTCACTCATCATTAAAAAAAAAAAAAAATATCCACATCAACCCTGACCTACTCGTATTTCCTCACAAAAATTCAATTCGTTTTCCAAAGTAACATTATAAAATTCCAATATACCTATACATCATTTCCGGGATTTATTTTGATTTTGTGTTTGTATTTTTGTTTGCTTTCAACTTAGAGAATTCTAAAGTGTGTGAATTAAAACTGTTTGGGAATTCTTTGGCTATTTTCCAATATAAAAAAAAAGAAGAAAAATGCCGATGTTACTTAATTATTGGTGTTGTTTGTTTCCTCCTCGATGTGCCTAAACGATTTCATTAATTTTTTTTATGCGCCTACATTTAAAGTTTTTAATAGCTTGGTTATTTATCGAAATTTAAAACGACAGAAGACCTCGTTAAAAAAAATAATCAAAAGGTATTTATTTGCTAACACTCGGAAAGAAGCTAGAAATATATAAATTTTGCAAATATCATCCGCTCTGAAAAGACTCATCTTAATTTGTCGAAAACATTTTATTTTCCAGATAATTGTTAAAAGTTAAAATATTTAACTTTAAACTTTGTCTTAACTTTAAAAATGCTATTTAATAGCGACAAATCAAAAAGCATGAAAAAAAATAGAACAAATGAATTACTCCGAAAATAAGATAAGACTGATCGAGGCCAAAGATAGCATAATAAAAGAACAAATTCTAAAGCACTAACTTGATGGCTTGGTCTTCAAAGCAGAATTTCAGTATTTCTTGGAACTGTGATTCGAAAACTCTTAGTTTTGTACATCCGCTCGATATGGCAGAGCTAATGTAGTCGACGTGTTTTACTTTCTGGAAAACGCTCATATTTTGGTTCAGTTCATAGAGCTTGCAGTTTTATATTCTCCTCCATTCGCCCTCCTTGAACACAAGACCAAATATCCGTTTAACAAATTTTCCTTAGAAAGTGCCAATTATCAACTTTCCATTTCTGTAAAGCAGGATTTATAGAGAATGCATTCGTCTGTTCTGCCAAATCTAATAGTTGAACCGATTTATTGAATATAGGGTTGGCAATCTGGTGGTTTCTTTTTAAATAATAGGTCATTTTCACACTGACAGCTGTTTCCCGCTCGAAATCTTGACAGAAAGTCAATAACGAAATGAGTCGCTTTACGCTTGAATAACATTGGGCAATATTGAAAACTTATTTCCAAAGTGATTGCTGTGTAGCCCAAACAGTATGTTTTTTTGAAAAGTATTTTTGGCCGAAATGAAGCACCCACCGCGTCTGCTTTACCCAAATTTGTGCAAAAAGTTCCTGAAACTGATATGCTAGTTGACAACACTCACGGTCGTCGTGAAGTGCGCACATACGAGATATTGGTTGCTGTAGCCGAGAGTGTGAGACTCAATTCACAAACATCAGCTCGCCATCGATCTGAACAGGTCAACATTTGACGTACTAGCCTGAGGAGAATTATGCACAAAGATCTCGGATTATTCGCTTACAAGGTGCAAATGACTCAGCAATTGAAGGCGCTTGACCATCCGCTTTGTTATCGCTTCGCCGTCTGGGCCTTAGAGCAGCTTGAATTGGACAACGACTTTGGGCGAAAAATCATCTTTTCTTACAAAGCGCATTTTCATCTCGGCGGCTATGTTAACAAACAAAATTTGCTGGGAAAACCCGCAGGTTATGGTCCAGAAGCCAATGCATTCACAGATAGTGACAGTTTGGTGCGGATTGTGGAGTGGTGGCATCATTGGACCATTTTTCTTCGAAATTGAGGCTGAAAACAACGTTTTGGTCAACGGTGGGCGTAACAGAGCCATGTTAATCGACTTTTTTCTACTCAAATCTTTGGCGATCATGATCATATTCCCAAATCGTGTTATCAGCCGTTTTTGCGATGTTAATTGGCCGCCTCGGAGCTGCGATTTGACCCCTTTGGTCTTTTTTTTTTTGTGAAGGACCGATGTTATGCCAACAATCTGGAAACGATTCAAGCACTTAAGGCCAATATCATCTAAGCAATCCGTGAGTTACAGACTGAAACCATCAACAAGATCTTGGAAAATTGGAGTGACATAATGCGCTGCTGCAAAGCCAGCCGAGGTAGCCACTTGAACACTCCATATTAATGAACCAATTACTAATGTTACCGAAACCTCCTCTGAACCCACTGAACCCATTCCACCTCAACCTGTAACCGAAAATCTTGACTTGACTCCAACACAGGAATCCGTCGTTACTGGTCCAAAAACTTTAATTTCAGTTCCGAAGCCCAGGGCCATATTTATATCTCGTCTCCAACCCGAAACGATGCCTGAAGATGTTGTGGATCATTTGATTGCTACTAAGGCTATTGTCAATTCATCATGCGTCAAATGCTCTAAAATAAGCAAACCAAACAGCTTCGTAGCATCCTTCAAAATAATAGCTCCCAATTCTCTCTTCGAACCCATATGTAATACTTCTTGGCCTCCTAACACATTGGTAAAAGAATTTACAGCGCCCTTGAGAAGGAAATCAAATTTTAATTCGTCTCCTAGTATAAATTCAAAAAACTGCCCAGGTTCTGCATCTACTACCAGAATGTGAGAGGTCTCCGAAGTAAAACTTCTAAGACTTTCAAAAATTCCCTAGTTTTGCCATACGATCTTTTTGCCCTTACAGAAACTTGGCTTAACGCAACAATATTAGACACGGAACTTTTTGATAATGAGTTCTTAGTTTTCCGAAAGGACCGTCACGTTGACGTTACAAATTCAGTTGGCGGGGGAGTACTTATTGCTGTTAGAAGTATTTTCTGCTCAACACAAATAGTCTTCCCATTCAATCTGACAATTGATCTGTTATGCGTCAAAATAACTAAGGAATCTTTAGTCTTATTTGTTTTAAATGTTTACATTCTACCTAAAAGTCCTGCTTCCGTATACACTGAACTTTCTTTAGCACTCGATTTTATTTTCAGTTTAGCTAGCCTTGACAGTAAAATTCTTTTATTAGGGGATTTTAATCTTCCCCATATCGAATGGGTTCCCTCTGATGACGAATCCTATTTTGAAGCTTCCACAAGTTCACCCCAACAAGAGCTCCAAATGTTGGATAATATTATCTCTACAGATTTACAGCAAATTAGCTGTATACGAAATAATATGAATAGACAACTGGACCTTGTATTCTCATCTGACGCCGTTAGTACAGTAGTGGTAGAATCTATCTCTGCTTTGTCTAACATAGATCAATATCACCCGCCTCTTGACATTTTTCTTGACTTGAGTGGTCATTTACTAGAAAATAGTAATCCCCACGACTGTTCTTATACTTTTGACTTTCGGAGAGGTGATTTTCAACAGCTTTTAGATAGTTTAATTATTTCCGGTATAGAACGTTTACCGATTTCTAATGATCTTGACAAAACTGTCTCAAGCTTCTATTCTATTTTGATGAGATGCATAAATGAAACTGTCCCTAAAAAAAGATATATTCCCTCTAATTCCTCTTGTCATCCTTGGTTCACAAAAGAACTCTAATGCCTTCGAAATAAAAGAAATAAGGCTTGGAAAAAATATACAAGGTTCATGACAGTAGAGACTCAAGTAGTTTACATTTCCCTTTTAGAAGAATTCAAAAAACTCTCTTATGATTGTTATAATGATTATCTTCAGACCATGGGGCTTTCCCTGAAATTAGAGCCGAAAAACTTCTGGAAAATTATAAATTCTAAAAAGAAAAGCGACGGTTATCCTGTTAATCTCGTTTATAATGACGTAATCTTGAGTACTACTACAGAAATCTGTGAGGGATTTGCAAATAATTTTAGCCAATCCTTCATTGATTCCCCTGTTGTTGTTGACGATAACTATTTTCAATTCTTACGAAATTGTCCTCAGGTATCATTTAATAATATTACAATAGATCACGACAAAATTTTGGACTTTCTGTCACATTTAAAAGACGACTATTCTATTGGACCCGATGGAATACCACCCGCTTTATTGAAGAAATGTAAGTCTGTTTTAGCTCTTCCTCTGCGTAATATTTTTGTTCTATCCTTGAAATTAGGTAAATTCCCTGCAGTTTGGAAGAAAGCATTTTTAACGCCAGTATTTAAAAAGGGAGATAAAGCCAATATTACCAACTATAGACCAATTTCCAAACTTTCTTGCATTCCGAAGTTGATCGAACAAGTTGTATGTGACAGTTTGACATTTACATGTAAAACTATTATCTGCAACCAACAACATGGTTTTATGCAAAAACGTTCTACTGTTACTAATCTTGTTGTCTTTTTGAATAAATGTTTAAACTCTCTAGAAAGTTGTCAAGAAGTTGATTGTGTATACACTGACTTCTCGAAAGCTTTTGATCAACTGTCTCATGAGATTATCAAGTTTAAACTTGTCTCATACGGATTTCCAACACCTTTCATCAAGTGGATTTCGTCATATCTTGAAGATAGGTTATATCAAGTCAAATTCAGAAATTCATACTCAAGAGAGTTTATTGCCAAATCAGGTGTTCCGCAGGGAAGCCATCTGGGACCACTACTCTTTACATTGGCTATTAATGATGCTCCTCTGTGTGTTCGCAACAGCGAAATTCTAATCTTTGCAGATGATATGAAGATTTTTAAAAATATAGTATCTTCAAATGATCGGGCTTTACTGCAAGATGATATTAACCATTTTGCCTTGTGGTGTGAAAAGAACAGTCTGAACCTCAACCCGACAAAATGTCAAACTATGACTTTTTCTAAAAAACGTTCTCCTTACTCTCATGAATATGTTATCTCACGGCACATTTTAACTCGTGTTATGACTGTAAGGGACCTTGGAGTTCTTTTTACACCCAATTTAGATTTTTCTGCTCATATTAATAAAATCGTGAATAAGGCTAATTCAATGTTAGGGTTTATTAAGCGCTGGTCTAAGGAATTTGTTGATCCCAATGTCACCCGGGCTTTATACAACTCCTTGGTGCGTCCCCATCTTGAGTATGCATCGCAGGTTTGGACTCCTCTTTATGATATTCATATTGAGAGATTAGAATCTGTGCAAAGAAACTTTACTCGTTTTGCCTTGAAAGGACTTCAATGGAATGATCCTTCGTATGTCCTCTCTTATGACCAACGATTATCTATTCTTCAGATGCAAACTTTGGAACAAAGAAGAACAAACAATGATTTGGTATTTTTCCACCAATTAATAACAGGCGTCACAGATGCACCAGATCTTTTATGTTCGGTTTATTTTAATTATCGGGGAGGAGGTTATAATCTTCGAGGCCTCGATATGGTTAAGGTCCCAACACACAGGACCAACTATGGCATTCATGAGCCCTTGACACGTATGGGTAGACTTGTAAATTGGAATTCAAATATTTTTGATTTTAATATAAATAAATGTAAATTAAAAAACCTTCTCAAAACCAGTGGTCCACGCTCCTAAATGTTCTTTGTTTCCTGTTATGTTATTGTTTTGTGCTTACGTAATATTATTTGTGTCAGTGTTAATTGTAATAGAGTTTGCCTACTAACAACTAACACTGCACTAAATGATGAGCCGGTGGTATAACACAGTTCTCTGTGTTGGCAAACCATTGGTCGAAAGACGGAGCTTGCTATAAGCTTTCTTCGACCAATTCTGATAGTGTAAAAAAAAAAAAAAAAAAAAAAAAAAAAAAAAACAACGTTGGGTTCCATAATTAATGGGAATATTTGCTCTTACTTATAAAGCCATAATACATGGACAAAATTTAATTGTGTTAATTTTATTGCATTTTAAAAAAGAAACTTGGATTTGGCCCACCTCTATGCTCTATATCGCCTTCGATCTAAATATTTTTATCTGCTTTAAACAGAGATTAAGAAATCACATGACAGTACATCTTCTTGACGAAAGCCTTACACATGCTTACAATGGTTCTACGCAGGTATTTCCGCGTTATGCATCTCAGATCACCTTTCCCAAGATCCCAAGTCCGATGATCGCCGTTAAGAGCTATTGGCTATGAATATATACAGCTTTGAAATCCATGAAAAGGTGGCGAGTGTCGACTTGAAATTCATAAGTCTTTTCCAGGGTTTGTCGCAGTGTGAAGAGTTGGTCTATGACCGATCTGCCGACTATAGTGTGGCACTTTAGACACTTAAATATTATCTTATATGCACCGTTTAGCAGGGATATGCCTCAATAGAATTTGCAGGATATAGATTCGTCCTTTCTACAAATGAGGCATATGGAGCTAATATTCCAGTTATCGAGCATGCTTTCTTCCACTCATACTTGGTTAATGATTTGTTGCATATACCCTACCATTCAATAGTCTCCATATTGAAAGAGCTCTGCAGTTAAGTCTCCGGCCTGGTTATTCTTTAACAAAAATTAAGCTAAAACCACCTATTCTATCCGAATGGAGAATTCTTCATTCACCAAAAGTGTATTGTCTTCTTACCCTATTACTCGTTCTTTATGATTCCTTTATAGCAGCTGCGGGATTTACAGCTTTTTATCTGTGGTTCTTGATTACCTTCGCTACTACCAAAAGCTGGCTTTCCATTCCTTAATTCGGAAGGCTTGTTGGTTGAGATTTGTTTTTGTTGAATTTCCGATTATTATTTTGATCGCAAAACTCTTCCATCTTCTCGAGTTGGGAGGTTGATATCTATCAACGTATTCGTTGTTTCGTTGTGCGTGCGTAGAAAGTCGACAGTAAATAATCCGAACGGCTAAGATGAGGGAAACTTCATTGTGATAAGAGAATTACTCACTTTCTCACTAGAGGCAGTACATACGTTTGAATGAATGAATGTATCATGTATTGGGATATTACACTGCGACCAGGAGATCTATCTATTTAAAATGAATGGTTTCGCTCATCCGACAGTTCCTCCTCCAAATCTGTTGCTCTTAGGAATCTTAGTATTTCGGGAACCTTCAGAGAGGATAGGTCTCTCTCTTCCACCTGGTATTGTCCCAGATGGTTTTTCCTTTGGTGCATGATTGAACAACATCTTCCTAGTATATGGTCCAGTGGTGCTTCCTCATGCGTTTTGCAGAATTTACATGTGTCACTGCTTACCATATCAAGTAAACTTAGATGTCTTCCAAGATTGCAGTTTCCAGTTAGAATATACCTGATATTTTATACTTAGGTTATTTCTACTTAAGTTAATGAAGTTTTCGAAACGTCGCTGGTTGTAATTGCCCAGTAGTAGTTTCGAATGCCTCAGCTTTGGGATTTCTTTTCAATTCCAGGGTCTATTTGCCTACTCTGCTTGTTTAATTTTATTGACATTTTCTCCTATTCCGCAATAGGGCTTTGGCCCTGTTAATGATGATGCGCCTATTTTTTCTAAGGAGTCCGCTTTTTCATTTTCATGAACACCCACGTGACAAGTTTCCCAGTGAAGTGTAACCCTGATCAGGTTGCCAAGTTCATTTAGCCTCCTTATACACACCCACATCATCAGCCGATAGTGTCTTGAGTGCCGCTTAACTACCTCACATGATGCCAATGTTTTTGTTACGATAGTTCTAATTTCGATCCATGCATATCCCTCCACTTGGAAGATGCTGGTGAACTGCCCCATCGGTATGGAAAGTTTAGTTCTTGGCCCAAAGATTCGTACACCAGTCCCTTAGCGGTATAACAAAATCCTTTATTATGTTAAAACTTATATTAACTATAAATTTCAATATATTTTGATCTAGCCAAGCTTCAATAAAATCTCTGCAATTTAATTAGTCTTTTAAATATTAGCCAGCCTCTTAGCTTCGAGACGTTTTTCAAAGAGATATCACAGCAGCTCACCATTAATCTCTTTTGAATCCCGGATCAAATTCAAATTCTGGGAATCCTGCGAACTCAAAAAGTTGTACATGATGGAGCTTCAGATAATAATCTGGATCCTCCACAACTTGTGAATAAAATTTTACAAAGATGATACATGGCGACAAATCTGTTTTTTTTTTTTTTTTCTAGCGGCTCATTATCTTTGTAATAGGTGCTACTGCCTTATAAGGCTCTATTAGATCATCAAGATATTTTTTGATAAAGTGCAAAACTTCTCACACTCTTAATACACGCCCTAAGTGTACTTCCAAAGTCGAAAAATCTATCTAAGTTTGTATAGTGAAACTTCCAATGAGCAAAAATAATAAACGTCGTCTTCAAAAGTTCAAAGTGGTTAAACGAATAGGCTTAAAATCCATTTGATTCATGTGATACCGATTAACCTTCTCAATTACCCTTGGAAAGAGATATGAATGTATGCCGGCCGACCTTCTAACTTTAAACCAATTAAACTTTCAATGATCCATAGGCATTTTTGAAAAATATTCTCATAGCTTAAAGACTTTAACATTTGAGTCCAATTATCAGGAACGCCCACCAACATGCATACACAATATTACGCCCACATTTTTGAAAGTTTAAATATTTGCTTATTTTCCCTAAACAGGAAGTGCTTGTTTTTTTTGTTGAGGTTTTTCGACTACCTAACCAAAAATCAATACAAACAAAAACAAAATTACTTAAACACTCGAATATCTATTCCCAGCACCCTTTCGCGTTGATTGTTTCCCTGTGCATCCCCTTTGTTCATGTGCATTTATGTAATTTTCATTTGAAAAGTTCAGCCCTCCCTGCTTCTGAATAAACAAAGACTGAAAATTTACCTGAAGTTCAATTCAAATAGAGAAACATTCACTGTGCTGTACAATTTGTGACCAAACCACCGAAGCCCACTCGGGCGTATGAGCAATATTTGTTCGACTAAACATTCAGTATAAAATAGAAATGTTGTATCTCCGAAACCCACGCGATTTTTGAGCTACAAATGTGACGCGTTGATGATGATGATGATGATGATGAAGATGCGTATGTTCCCCCTTGAAGAAGAAAAAAAATTAAACCAAAAATCCATTTGCACGTAGTGCTCTTCGTACTTAGCTCATTAATGAGCGATGAGGGCACAGCAACAGAGGAGTTGCACGAGCAAGATAAGCTAATGTGGTGATGGTTGAGGGACCTGGAAAGATACCCCCTGGTAATGGAGTATTTCTTCTGACGTCACAAACTGGCAGTTTCGTTATCCCGGAGAACATCTGGAAAATGCCGAAGGTTACCTACCCCAAACAAGCCGGGATAAACAATTTGGTTTTATAGCTTTGTTCTGTGTTGCTCGTTTCGTACGCTTGAGGCAAAATGGACGAATTGCTGGCCTACCTTTCCACTGAAACACGTCGAATGCACGTGGGTCGAATGAGAGACGCAGAAAGGACGGACGCAAGTTGGTTTGCTGTTTGAATTTAAGTTCATTAAATATGCATCTGGATCTGGTACAATGGCTCTGTGTGAAGGTGGAGGGTTGAGAGTATTTGCAATAAAATTCGTTATCTGACGTCAGACATCACCCAATTGAGCACTAGCAAAGTAATGAATGGGATTCGAATCTTTTTTTCCTGTTTGTTTGTTTTTATTTTTTTTTTGTGGGGGTAGGTTCCACACGTACGTAAAAATCTCATTCATGACTGGCAGTCATGGGGGAAATTAATTCTGGTCCGATTTAAATATGGATCCGGATGCGATACTAGCAGCAGCTAAATGGCTGTTTTGCGATCTGCCAATTGATCTCTGGAATGTAAATAAACAAAAATTACTGCTGAATCGGAAAATTTCTAGAATTGTGTTGGATTTTTTTTTTGTTGTTGTTGTTAAATTAAATTGATTGATGCGGGTGATGAGAGACATAGTGGTGTGATTCTAGCATTGAACTAGATTTTCTTTTTCGAAGAAAGGTGGGCAAAATATTGACACTGGTTTGTTTGATCTTGATCTTGAATTATGGAAAATCGACTTTTAGGTGATGATTTAGCACTGGAAAAATATGCTCATGTTTATTTTTTTTTTTTTTTTAATATGAGACTAGTAGTAGTAGATATGGTATTCAGAGGGAAAAAATTATCACTTTTCAAACGTAATTAAACTTTGACCATAATCTACGATTAAATCCCATTTAGTTTTTTTTTTTCAAAATTTTCTGACAGTTGTTTGATGGTACCAACTGTGAAACAAAAAAGAACAATCATTGCGCTTTGTTTTGGTTGCAAATTTTCTTACTGAATATACATATATAAATTCCGAAAAAAAACACGACTATTGTATTGAATACTAAAATTTGGCAAAAAATCCTCTTTGGGTAAAAGACAAAATAATAAATCAATTAGAGGCGAAAGGCTCAGGCAGTTAGTGACTTAGAACACTTAATCATTCCTCTCGCCAACATAAGTCTCACACCAAAGACATATTCTACGAGGTCCTGGAAATATCATACGAGCAGTGCTCAAGTTATGCCATTAAAATTGTCCCTGGAGATTTGAACGCCAAGCTAGGAACAGAAGACATCTTTGGTGACCCGATTGCAAGATATAGCCTGCACGACACCACCTCCTATAACGGATTCTGGCTTTGGGATGGGACGTTCTTGTGGCTAGTACGCAGTTCAAACATCTCGATATTCACAACAGACATGGCGAGTTTCAGATCAATCAACCGTGAACCAGATTGACAACATTGCGATCGACGGAAAGCACTTCTCCAATATGGAGGATGTCCGTACGTTTCGAAGGATTAACATCGACTCGGAAGCCAAAACATGAAAGTACTGCGAGGAAGTTTGACGTTGGACGTTTACAATCGCAAGAGATTGCAAGATCCTCATTAGAGGTCTTATCAAGTATTGAGAACCAGTGGCAAAATTGCCAAACAGCCATCAGAGATGCCGCTTTTAATGTGCTGGGTCTTACACGACCACCACAACGAAAGCCCTAGTTTGACGATGAGTGCCGGCATGCACAAGCAGACAAACAAAAGGCATAAAAAGCGGACCTGAAAAGAAGGACCAGCGCTGCTAGCGAGCTCTCCGAGCAGAAGAGGATAGAAGAACACCAGTTTTTAAAAAAGAAAAAGAAGGAAACAGAGGGATGTCATAGAGGGAATGAGGTTCAGAAGTTTCACCCAAAGGTAAAAAAAAAAACAAGGATATAATACCCAAGCCGAAGCCTGCATAGATGATAAAGGGAACATCGTACTGGAACCGCAGTCCGTCCATGCTGAGAATATGGAAAGAACATTTTTCCAATCTTTATAACGGCAATAAAGAAGAAAATGCCGCTGCTATAGAGATAGCACCGTTCGACTTAACGCCCACCCGACCTGGACGAAGTGAAGACAGCTATATCGAATTTCAAGTCCAACAAAGCCGCTGGAGCTGACGGCCTCGCTGCCGATCTGTTCAAAGCGGCAGGCGATGACTTAGTTGGGAGTATACACCAACTCATCTGCAAAATATGTTCGGAAGAAAGCATGCCCAAAGAATAGAACCTCAGCATTGCCTTTCTGATCCTCAAGAAAGGAGACCCTCTGAACTGCGCCAACTACAGAGGCATAAGTCTTCTGAACATCGCGTGCAAGAACCTTTCTGCCATACTATGTGAACGTCTGAAGCCTTTCGTCAACAAACTGATAGGTGCTTATCAGTGCGGCGCTAGACCAGGAAAGTCCACCATCGATCAAATATTCACATTACGGCAGATCTTGGAAAAAACCCAGGATCTACAAATCGACACCTACCACCTTTTCATCGATTTTAAAGCCGTGTACGGAGTGAACTATATAGAGCAATGTCTAGTTTTGGCATCCCTGACAAACTTGTCCGCTTGTGCAGGATGACGATGGAGAATTCAGGCTGCTCCATCAAGGTCGGAAAAGACCTTACCGATGCATTTTAGGTCAAAGAAAAGGTTAACGCAAGGCAATGCTCTATCGTGCGACTTCTTCAACATCGTTCTTGAAAGAATAGTGCAAAACTCACGCGTCAACACAAGATTCACAATCTTTCAAAAGTCCGTCCAATTATTCAGATACGTCGCCGACATTATTATTAGAACAAAGCGTTATGTCAGCGGCGCATTTGTGAGCTTTGAGACCAAGTATATGCTGTCATCCAGAAAGGACACACAACACCGACGTCTTGGACAGAACGTCACCATAGATTGCTATGGGATTTCTTTCCAATTCCTGGGTCTGTTTGGCTACTCTACTTGTTTGTTTTTGTTGACATTTTCTCCTATTCCGCAATGGGGCTTAGGCCCTGTTAAAGGGGTTGATGCGCCTATTTTTTGCTAAGGAGTCCGTCTTTTCGTTTTCATAAACACCCACGTGACAAGTTAGTTAGTTTGAGGTAGTGAAGGACCTTGTATACCTAGGCGCCGCTATAAATTCAGACAATAACACCAGCGTGGAATCAAACGGAGAATAACTCTTGTCAATCGCTGCTACTTTTGACTAAGAAGGCAACTGCGTAGCAAAGTCCTCTCTCGAGCAACTAAAGCGTCCCTCTATAAAACTCTGATCATCCCGGTACTTGCCTATGGTGCAGAGACATGGACTTTGTCGAAAGTGGATGAGAACGCTTTAGTAAGTTTCGAGAGCATAATTCTCCATGTGATTTTTGGTCTCGTCTGCATAGGCTGTACATCGAAACTGACCTAGTCAAACGACTGAAATGGCTAGGTCATGTAGAGAGAATGCACCCAAATGCTTAGGCCCGGAAAGTCTTTGCATCCAACCCCGAAGGACGGCATAGTACTTGAAAACCGCGAATCAGGTGACGAATACAAGTGGAAGAGAACCTCAACCAGTTTGACGTGTGGAACTGGAGACATCTAGCTAAGGACCGAGCTAGCTGAAGAAGCTTGTTAGATGAGGCCCTGGTCCACCCCGGAATATAAGTACCACCTTAAGTTAGCAAGTAAGTAACCATTCCTCTCTCTGTGTGTAGTTGGTGGGAATGAAAGTGTTATACACTTTTCTGCCGAATATGAACGGCTTAAACGAGAAGCTTTTTTCACGACAAAAAATATTCTTCGTGGATATGTAACTTCTTCGCCAGAGGAAATACTCATGAAAAAAAAACAAGGATTAAGGTAACGAAGGTTTGAAATTGATCTCAGACCAACACCCTATCAACTACATCAAAGGGAACTGGGAACACGAAAAAATTAAGTTAAAAATCTCAACCTCTCGAGAAATAATTGCCCGCACAATTTTACAACAAGAAAGGTTATGATGAAAAGTTCCATTTGCTCGCTTTCATTGTCGGAATGAAATGCAGGAGTGAAAGGAAAAAATCTTTTAACACACATAGGCAAGGATTTTTTTTTGTTCTCAAAGCTTTCCGGGTTCACATCAGAAGCATTATTATAAGTCAAGCATAACAGTCATTAAGAACCGCACACACCACTCTCATGAAATCCCATTAACACTGCCGCACCGCGCCTTGGGTCGCCCACCATCATTGCCACCTCTGTCGTGGCTCTTAGACTTCTGTTCTGCTCTCAGTGCAGCAGGAAAAAGAAAAGAGTGTTGTCGTCAGGGAAATTAAGTTCTTTTATGCCATCTAATAATTAGGGCTGAGCAATTATGAGTCCTTTCTGTTTGGCTCCTTTAAAAATAACATCGCGTGGATGTGGTGTAAATCTAATTCTGATAAATTTATTAAATTGTGACCTAATTTGTTTGTTTTTTTTTCATTTCAGAACCCAGAAAAGACAAGACTGATGCACCAATCGGTGGTAATGGCACACTATCACCCAGCACTGAACAGCCATCATCTCAAGGCTCAATGTTACCTCCGCCAGGAGGTGGTGGCGGCAGCAGTGGCGGTGGTGGCATGAATTCAAATATGGGTAGCGGTTGTGGCGGTCAAATGGATTCGCACCAGAATTCCAGAATGGAACGTCCAAATACATTGGGGACAAATAAATCCAATCGACGAGTCAACATTTGCTACCACAATGATCATTGTAAGTTTTTTTTTTTGCAAACTTTGAACTATATAAACTTGCGATTGTTCCTCCTGTTTTGCAACCCCAAAACCAAATTCCATTTTTGTGGCAAGAAACCATACTCAAAAATCTGCTAATGACTCCTTTATCCTTTTGTTTTGTTGTCATGTTTGAAAAATATGTATTTTTCCTGCACTTTGTTTGTGTTTGTTTCTTGGCATTCTCATCCACCAGGCTATTTAACACCTTCTTTCTTTAACAAAAAGAACAAAATAAAATAAAAAAAAACAACAACAAAGAGAAAAAAATCCTTTTTTCACATAAATAATTTTACAGATCCTGAAGGCGGTGGCCCACCAGGAAGTACACCACCTCCGTACACAGGTGATGGTCATCATAAACTTCCAGGGCATATTTTATTGTCTGACCTTCCAGAGCCTCCAATACCATTGTCGGAAATTGGACCCATCCCACCACCACCGATGTTTTCAACGCCAAGTCCAACGTTGATAGCTGGACGACCACATGGACCGGGAGCTGTTAACGATCAGGATTATCAGGATTATGACTATGGTAGGGCATAGTCTGTTATTTTTGTTTTTTCTTCATTTTCCCTTCTTCGTTCTTACAGTTTTTTTTTTCGTTTCATTCCTTTAAGTCTTTTTTATTCAACTAATAATTATAATGTTTATCTTTTAATCGTACTTTATGGTTGGCTAAAGGATTGAAAATCCCTTTTCCCCCCTTTTTTGTACTTCTTGACTTTGTTTGTGTGTAATTTAATTACTCTATCATTCATCGTCATGTTTCTTGTAGTGTAATGTTGGTAATTTAATAATTCCTTTTGTAATGCTTTTGTTTGTAATTTATCTTCCTTATTTTGTTAATTATATTCTTAAATATCTAATTTTTTAATTACTTTATATTAAAGTGGTATTTTTTATTGCATGAGAGCTACATACTTTGTTAGGAAGGACATTTTTTATTTAAAACGAAAGTCAACGGAATTTTGGTTCCCTACTTTATTTGGACATTGTATTATAAATTAATTGAGAAACAGCATTTGAAATCAAAGTAGCAATAGTCAAAAATCTTATTTTTTTAATTTCTATCTTGCAGGAAAAACATTTTGTTCTTATAATTATTTACTACTTGAAGAGTTTCTATCAAAAAAATATTAAATTAATTTTTTAATGTTATACAACATTTTGCTCTTCTCGATTCTTCTCACTCGTTGTGATGTACAGAGTTTCAAAACTATCTTTCAAACATCTCCTATTAAATTCTCTTCATTCTCCCTAAGTGCTCGCAATGTGTTACATCATAACATAATAAGGGTGGCTATAACCCCTTAAGTTTGTGCAGGTTTAAAAAGTGAACCTAACACCACGGCTATAGGTGATTTACCTTAGCAGCCATTTTGAAAAAAGAACGCGTTTCGCAAGAATAGCTCGAAAACCCCCCAAATATTTTTTTGAATTTTTTCTATAGAATTGTAAGTTATCTTTCTTTTTTACTTTTAAAATAGTACTTACGGTTTTATTCTTTTAAAGTTAAATCGAGCATAAGTTGTCATAATTTATTTTAATTTCAAATCCTTTACGGTATCAAATTTAAGACTATTCAGGTTTATAAATCTTTAATTATAAACAAAACGAAATAAAAAAATATTTGCAAAAAAGGACGATAACTTATAAAGTTTTCTATAGAAAAGACGTTTTCAATGTTTTTCCTGCACTTTTTATAAAAATATGCTTTTTATACATTTATTGTATTAGTTATCCTTTATTCAATAAAATTTAAATTCATTTTTTTTTTAATTTTAAAAATAAATCAAAATCTAATTATAAATTTTTTTATTTAAATACAAAAAGTTGACAAAGTTTGTAGCTATTTAATTAGTAGTTTCAGAATATTTAAAAAATTTTGTTAAAATTTAATATTTAATTTTTAAATAACAATATACAATTTATATATTTTATTAAAATATATAGGAGTACATACATATAACAGAAAAATTTAAATTCTCTATTTACCTTTATAAGAAAGGTTAAATATTTTCCGTATACAATTACTTATTTTAAAATAACATGAAATAATAATTTCGATATTTTGTGTTAAATATATATTTTTTTAAAATGCTATCCTTATGTTATCATACATCGAAGGTAAGGAGATTGTATAAACAATTAAAGGTTTCTATTAGCATTTACAAAATAAAGAAATAATATAGAATCTCAGAAAATGGCGAAAATATAATTTAAAATCAAGATTTGTTTTATTATAAAAAAGTGTAAAAAATATTTTCCGATTTAATATGGATACGTTTAGTAGAAGAAAAAAAAATAAATTGAATAGTTTTTTACTTTTACCAAGCATTGTTTTGATTCCATGACTATATTTGTTTTTTTTTTTTTTTAAATAACTCCATTTTTAAGTGGTTTAGAATTAACAATTTATTTAGGTTTAGATAAAAATTTGAATATTTCTAAAATATCATAAATTCTAAAAATTAAAAAATAATACAAATTGAACATAAAATTGAGTTTTGAAAGTTTTCTCAAAAATTATTGAAAGTCTCGAATTCTAAAATACACTATTTTCAAACACTATTTCCACGCTCCGTCCGTAAGGGTTGGTTTGATCAGAGTTGCGAAATCTGGTTCACATATCCTAGATAGATTTTGTTATACAATTTTTAATTTTTATTGTTTGTATATATTTTCGATTGATATCTGAATATTAGATATTAGATAAAAGTCGTTATTGGGCGTAAAGTGCTCTCAGAAGATAGTTCAAAATCGGTTCAGCAGTTTGTCAGCAAACGTTAAGACGATACAACGTTCACCGTCTCTACTGGTCTCATATAATATATAGTTTAAAAAAACGGTTTGATAAAATGCTTTCAATTGCTTATGTTTTTCTTTTCGAATATCCTACTCATATTCGTTCGAAATTCACAAAATAAAAATATAGTTGTAGTAAAAAATTAAAAATTAAAAAAAAATTACTGATCTAGCATATAAAGTGGATTAAGGTTCATGTCCGTAGATCTACACTTAGGGAAATTATGAATTAAAAGTATTCAAATATATTATAAATAGATGTTATTTTTTAACACGGTTGATCATGTTCTTTGAAAATGAATATAGCATGCTCTGTTCTTGATCTACAAAAGCTTCTTAACAAATCTACACGATACCTGGAAAGGTTAACACAATAAATAAGCATGTTATATCAATACGTTAATCTGATTACATTAACCTGATCGGCTATCAAACTTATCATACTTGCCTTTTAATTGGAATGACTCAATGTTTAATTAAATCAGCAACCATGTTAAGTATTGCACAGGACCATTAATGAATTTACAAGATGAGCTGTATTCTTAACAATGCTCACCTGTGTAGTTCGGTTAACCCCTTACTACTCGTATATCAAACCAGAAGTTATGTTCCGTTAATTCTTGACAGACATTTTTACTTTTCTGTGGACCTTTCTTGGATTTCACCAACTAAACTTGTACAAAAAAACAATAGAGTATTGTCCTGTATTTTCAATCACATGTAGGCCGTTGACAAAAATTTCAGATTTTTTGATATCATTAATCTGTGTTGCTATGGGATAACCACATTTTGTTATTTGTACCATTTGCAACCCGAGATCTTGATTGGTATCATGGTTAGATAGGGAAGACTAAAAATGTTGGTTTTACAATTCTATCTGTCTGTCTTTTCGATTACAACCTAAACTGCTCGGACGATTTTTTTTTTATAATTATTTTTTTTTACCACGAAACAAAATTTCAGAAAAAACTGTTTCATGTGTTTTTTTTTAATTGATTTAGTAATAAAGCAAATAAAATTCCAATATTTTTTTCAAAAACCATACAACTGATTTTGATAACATTTTTTTGAAAAGTAGATTCAATTGTTTTTTGGATTTTTAAAAGGAATTTAAATGTTTGTTTGAAAACTCAATATGTATTTCGAAAACCACACTATTTATTTTTTTGAATCTTGTCAATTAGTAGCTTTTTAATAATATCTATAAGAATTAGAAACAAATTTTTCTTCGACCAAAAATTAACGGTGCCGACCACAAAAATGTTAAAAAAAGGGTTTCGAAAATAGTATTTTTCTCAAAATTGCCGCCTAGATTTTTTTTTTCTATTTTGCTTACTTTTTACAATCTATCATTCAAGTACGTACAATGAAACGTTTTTTTTTTTTTTCATTTTGGACTTTCTCATTATCAGTACACGGATTTAAATGAAATATAAAAAAGCATCTAATAAAATTAAAAAAAATGTCATCAAAATTTTGCAACAACTATACAATTTTTAAATTAAAATTAAATTAAAATGTCAAATTCTTTTCTTGAAAATCCAATGATTTTTGGTTTTCTTTTTAAATATTATTTTGATTTGCACGGTTATAGAAGCTTAAATCTGTGGAATCAAATTTTGTCTCAAATGAGTTTTAAAAATTTTATAACAAAAAGTAGGTATTTTTTTTAACCGCTTCAACGATTTATTATTTTTAATTTTATAATGTTTGATCTTGCATTAATTGATATTTTCTAAAGAAATCAAGCCATTTAGAAAATTAATTTTATGTATATGAACATTTTTCTCTAATAAAATTAATTTATAAAATTCTAATTCTCCTTAACATAAGACCAAATTCGTGCGACCTAGTCGTGCATTTCATTTTTGAAAAAATCAATTACTACCTACTGCTTTTTAAAAGATTTTAGCAAACATTGTTGATAAAAAACACATGATAGATAATATCAGCAATGCGATCAATTTAAATACAGACAAACTATCGTTACATTTTATGAACCAACAAGATGATTACATTGCTTAAGTCGATATAAGCAGATGTAGTGTTAAATTAACACTCAGAATGAAAATTAAAGTATTCTTGCTAAAAAAAATTAATTATAGGAATTTTATGTTCAAATACCATAAAATTTAAGTACACGTTAATGTAGCCATGAATATAATTTTATTCAAATCGTGAAAGTTCGGAGTGTTCTGGGGGAAAGTGCACCTTATTAAGTTAACAAGACACTTGATAAATTTGATCGTTAAATTTCTCTCTGAAAGCACCGTTCTCCGCCGCCCGGTGGAATAATAAGGACCAGCACTATTATTTTATAATCATGCGAAACTCATCTGTGAACTCAAACTTTTATGCAGCACACAAAAAAATAAAAAAATAAAGAGTTTCAAATACTTTTTATAGGAAATATAGTAAAGACAATGAGTTTTTGATAGTTTTTATAGCGTAAAAAAAAAAAACATAAAAAAGAAACAGATTTCGATAATTTTTTTATTCTTCAAAATCCATATGATAAACCTCCTAGAGCGGTAATTATCGCACTCTAAAATAGTATCACTAGTAGCTGTAAGTGAAATGGACCTGAGATCGATTCCCGCCTCTGCCACGAAGAGAAACATTTCTTGTCATGGAAGGTTCCTCTCATTTTTTTTTTCGTTTTGACTTGTAAGAAAATTGAATTGAATATAAGTCAATGGCACCTGTTTCTTAACAAAATAATTTTGTTCGTTTTTATCAAATTATAGTTTTAAAATTTTTTCAATTATACAATTATACGGCAACGTTACTTTCTTTTTTCAAAGGAATTCGTTGAGGTTGAATGCGTGGTGCAATTGGCAACACAACACCCTTTAAGCCTAGTACGCAGATCGGGAGAAATTTGGTCTTGGATATTTTTCCGAGCAGTACGCAGTTCGCGAGCAAAATTCATACTTTTGTGCATTGCTGTACAAAATGTCTTCACTAAATTTTTCCAGGAAAAAGAATGATACAAGCATTATTGTGCGGGACAAATTTTGACAGCCACCGTATTTCCAAAAGTGATTTTTGTCAAAACTGGTTTTATGTAAAGGGTGCTGATGCTTCTCTTGAAAGCATCAAGAGGAGATTCCAAAAAAGTATGAACGACTTTTGTAAGACAACCCGTTCCAGAAATACAATACAAAACACATTCATTTAGATTTTATCTCTCCAAATTCAAACTTTTGCGCGAGATTTGGAAACGTTTTGTAGAGATAAAATTTGTCTTGTCTCGATCTGCGTACTAGGCTTTACTGTACTTAACACAAATTTTCTAAAATAAACTTCTGTAGTTGATTTCCAATTTTTTCTTAAATATACAAATAAAAGTCATGAGGTCAAGATGATTAGTCTCTAACCAAAATATTTATTTATTTATATATATTTTTTGGTTTAAATAAAATGAATTGTATGTCAAATATTGAGATTTGTTCCCGTGATACCGAAACATTAATTATAAAAAGGCATATGTTTTGCCTACAATGTATTTTAGTACGTATTTTATTTTTTTCATTTAATAATATTCCAGAATACAAAGCAACAAATTTAAAAAAATCTGCCACTAAACCAAAAAAAAAAAAAACATTTTATTTTATTTATGTAAAAAGAAAAAAATATTTAAATATATATCCTAGGTAATTAATTTTTTTTAAGTTCACTGAAGAACATACTATAATCTTTAAAAAAATAAAGAATCCTTTTTTTTTTTTACTTTTAAATTCACACATTAACACTGACTAAAAAAAAAAACATTTAGATATAGAAAAATTAGTAAAAAAAATCAAACAAAAACTAAATTCATTCAATTCCGCTAACCTATAAATTTGTTTTCGTTTAAAATTGTTTCGTTAAAACTCATATTAAGAAAAATTCAATCATCCTCTATTGTAAGCGTGAACATTTCCTGGCTTACCACCTACCTACTAAAATTTATTTTATATTAAATATTTTGATAATATTTATTTAAAAACTTACATAATTTTTTTTATTTCTTTTATTCAAAAAAAAAAAATTCAAAAAAAAACTAGATCCAGATAATGATCAAGATGAACTTGATTCGGAAGATGAATACGCATTCCAACTGCAACAACCAAATCAAAATATTGACACGTGTCGTATTGAGGAAATTCCAGCCAAAGAGCCCAGACCAAATGCAGTTCCTCTAAAATCAGCATTGAAAAAGAAACCTGGTCAGTCGAATTCGTCGCCTGGAACACCAACCCAAGAACAGGCTAACAATGCTGGAGGCAGTTCGTCAGGTGGAGGTAGTGGCGGTGGTGGTGGTGGTGGTTCATCATCATCATCATCGTCGGCGAATCAGAGGCCATTGATTGTGAGGCAGGAGGCTAATAACTATTCATTAAAGTAAGTTCAACAAAATCATAAAATACCTACAACACAAAAAAAAAAGAATATCCTTTTCTTCTGACAAAATTATATAAATTTTTTCTTCTCATTTACTTAATGCTGCGTAGACCAATTCTACGGCCTCGGGTTAGGATATGGTAATCATAAAGTTTTTCTTTTATTTTTATTTTTTGTTAATATTTTTGTTTCGTATTTCCTGTGCGATTGGAGATGCTTTGATTTGTTTTCTTCTTTTATTACCAAAGTTTGCCATTTCAATTAGCATGAATTTAATATGTAAATAATCCTTAAGCTGGAATGGATGTCTTTATTTAAAATTCAAGGATAATTGAGATGTTCTGTGAAGGACTCATTTTAAAGAATAATTAATATTTCAGTTCATTTCAAATTTATTCATTTAAAATAGAAAATTTCATTCAACACTTAAATTTTTTCTGGTTAGAAATTTTGATATAATATTTTATGTAGTAAAACTTTATTAACTTAGGGTAAGAAACGTTTTAAATTCGTTTTTCCATTCAAGCTGCAGCATAAAAAATTCAGTAAAACCAATTTTGTCAAACTATATCTAGCTAGAGGTGTACTTCTCTCAAATCGGTAGAAGTAGTTTAAAAGTTATTTATTCGGTTTAAAAAACACTATTTCTGTACAAAAGTTCGAAAAAGAGGTAAATTAAGCTGGTAACGCTGTGCTTCCTTGTGTGCGATATCGTGATGCGTAGTCTTTGGTTGCTGAAATCACTGGAACCACCTTCAATTACAAAACTAAAATTTTAATTATTCGAAACTAGATTTACCCTACTGACATAAGACACGTCTATAGCTAAAATGGCATTAATCCTGCATTTTGTCAGTCTTGTAAGTCCAGCATTAGTACTACCTAATTGGGATTTAGAAGAATACAATATTTTCTTAATGTAATCTAAAAAATCGTTTGTTGAATTTAATAAAAAGATTGCATTCATTTACTTCGACTTCATATTCGACAATTCGTTTGTCATTAAAAAGATTGCATTCCATTGAATGCAATCTTTTAAGAATTCATTCAGATATTCTTGCTCTCTTCCAGTGCGAAATATCTATGTGTTTTTTCTTGACCCTAAGTTAAACTGGGAAACTGTATATTGAAAGAAGGATTACGAAGGCCTGCAAAGCTTTCTACGCCTTTAGCAAAATTTTTGGTAAAATGTGGAGTTTCCAATCTAATATATTCTTTATTCTTGTGAACGTATACAGCCGTAGTATGACCGTCCTCACGTATGGTTCAATATAAGATTGATGAACTCAAGAAGGTACAAAGAACAGCTAGCGTTGGCACCACTGGGGCTCTAATATCATGATACCAACTGATTTCTTTAGCGTTTTTCTGCACCTTTTACCACTTGACTTAAATATTTAGTGTCTAGAAAGGACTGGGATGATGATGTGTCGGTACGAAAGACTTGAACACAACTATCTTTGCTGATAGCTCAAAGATAAAGTGTGGTGTTGTTTCACGAATCTCTTCCGAGGCTCTGATTATATCTAGGTGGCAGGTGGCTGTTTAAGCCATTAGTACATCTTGTAAAACATCCAACAAATTGGTCCAGCAATGCCTGAATGAACTTGCTAGCCTAAAAATTAAGGAAGGGCAATACTCTCCAAATTTTTCTTAAACCATCAAATCGCAGGAAGAGCAGTTTAAATAACTACATTATAACTAAAATTTTGTAGCCCACCTATAATAAAAAGCGAACACTTAACCTGATATGCAGACCCAGGCAAGATATAGCCAACATCGTTACTGCCTGTAGCGGAGAGTGGCTGATAGCAGAGCATGCAGTGACGCTTAACAATGCACACAACACTCAGTGTCATCGATGAAGGGACCAGCAAAAAAAGGAAACATTGATTTATTTCCTCTACAAATGCCCGGCTCTAGACAAACTTAAAGCCCAATCATTAGGAAGGACATTTTTTGATGACATTGACAATCTTTGATCTATTTTCTCAATACGACGAAATGGCTCTAGGACGAACTGCGGTTATTTTTTTTGCAGTTCCCTCTGTGCAAGCTAGCTGACTGAAGGCTTTGAGGGAGGTTCATTGCATAAAGAGGTCGAATGATCACTATTACTGCTTCAGCACCAGTAAGCAAGCTGTCTAGTTTTACACAGTCTAGATGGTTTTGAATGCGTGTGGTGGTCCGTTTGAGTGAGTGGTTCGAATTTCGGGTGATTGTGAAAAAGCAAATAGACAATAAGACACCAAGACGTCTACATCCTTTCTCTTTGCACTCACTTCCCAAACTGTTTGAGTCCATTGTATGTAATATGTTATCCATTACTGTAAGTCAATCATTTGTGACAATCAACACGGTTTCGTCCAAAATAAGTCAACTATCACAAACCTACTTCATTTTACTTCTTTTTGTCTCGACTCCTTTGAAAATCGGAAACATGTAGATTGTGTGTTCACAGATTTTAGTAAAGCCTTCGATAAATTGTGTCATAAGACTTTAGTCCATAAACTTAAGGTCTTAGGATTTAATGACAAAATCTTGATGTGGATCTCGTCATATTTAAAGAATAGAAGTTATAGTGTTACTTTTAGAAATGAGCTCTCTGATCAATTTAACGTTAATTCTGGTGTTCCACAAGGTAACCATTTAGGACCCCTATTATTTATCTTATATATTTTCTGATATTTATGCTGATGACATTAAAATTTTCAAATCTATAAGTTCAATAAATGACTGCTCACAGCTTCAAGAAGATCCCTACGTCCTCAAGCTCCTTTACATATCTTTTGTCAGACCAATACTTGAATACGGCTGCGTAATATGGGCACCTTACTATTCCGTTCATACGTATAAAAAGAATTGAAGGTATCCAAAAAAGGTTTTTGCGTTTTTGTCTTCGTTTTTTTCCGTGGTCCCAAAGATCCACACTACCTCCATATTCTCACAGACTTGCTTATAAACCTCTCTTCACTTTCACAACATAGACAGTATCTCCAGCTTTGTTTTATTGTAAAATTAATCAATAGTTCAACAATATCTCCATCAGCTCTGTATCGTCTAAATTTTAGCTATAGTCAAACTAGCATAAGAAGACAGTTGCCTTTATGTCCGATTTTCAGCAGAACAAACTATGGTGTGAATAGCCCTCTAAATCAATCAATTGATTTCAGTTTTCAATAAATATTATTTTTTAATTTCTTCTATAAACGACAATGTCAATAGTAAAAAATTTAAAGAAAACTTTTTTTAACATACGAATATTGTAGTTACATATATGTATTTATTTATTTTTTAGGTAAATTATTTTTTAAATTAAAATGTATGTAAATAGGTATAAGTTTTTTTTAAGCGTGTTCTCGTGAGTAGCAAGTAAAGCAAAGTAAAAAAATTCACGAAAATGATCCACATCCTAACTTTATTTTAATATTTAGGGATTGGCACCTAAGTATCGTTTACTAACTTTCATTCCATCTTTTTAATTTTTTAACCAATTCAACTCAAAAATGTTAACTCTTAACAAATATAACAAGACAAAATCAGTTTTGCCAACATTCATCATTAAAAAAAATCACTTCAGCGCCCTCTCAGTTTGAAGAACTTAACTAATCATACGAACTCGATATTACTTCGAATGAAAAGCTAAAGTAAAAGCCAGTAAGTTTTTGTTGTTTTCTTTGTTAAATTTTTACTTTGCTGTACTTTCTTGTTACGAGAACACGCTTAGTGTTATGGAGTAGCGCTCTCTCGCCATATATATAAACTACTTAGGGTGAAATGCTCATACATATATACATTCTACAAGTTTATCTTTATACTTTTTATTATAGCCTTTTCACACGGGGTTTTCGGTGAACATTTTTCAAAAACTCATAGAGCTTTTACATCGAACATTTGAACGTTTTCGTTTGACATTTCATTTTTTTGACACCAACTGTCAAATTTTGTTCTGATGCAATATTTCAATGATGGCCTTCCATTTCCTTTTATTGCCGTTATTCCTATCTTTATCTACCATTGTCTGTTTAAATAAAATGTACGACTGGGTCGCACGAACTTGCTCCTATGTAATAGACTAGGAATTTTAAAAACGAATGTTATTAGAGAAAAATTTTCATAAGGATAAAATTTTTTTTTTAAATTCATTTAGTAGTAAGAGATAAAAACTGAATGCTATGCAAATATGAATTTATGCAAGAACAAAATTTATAAGTCGTTGTAGTGGTTTCTTAAAAAAATAGCTTTTATATACAAAATTTTTAAAAGATTTTTAAAAAAAAATTTGATATACCAACTTTAAGTTTTTATTATTGTACGAATGAAAATTAAATTTCCCCAAAAAATAGTAAGCCGTTTTTGAAATAACGAATTTTGCAAAAAAAAAATATTTTTTTTTCGAAAAAATCAAAAAATATTTTTTTTAAGTTTTGAAATGTTTTTTAAGCTTCTTAGAAGCATCTTATTAAAAATTTTATTAAAATCCGTTATGTCGATAATAAGCAATTCAAAATTTGAAAAAATGGTGCTATAGTAGGTACAAGCTGTAATACGAGTATCTTAATTTCAATTTTTACTTGCGACTTATACATAGGTACATAAGGCAAGTTATGCATTCGTAAGAAAAATCGAACTCGAGATTTTGATCAAAGTTGACATTACGATGATAGCGAAGTCGAAAAAAGTGGGTCCGACAATTCCGTCTGTCTGTCTGTATGTCTGTATGTCTGTACCTCGAACTGCAGCCTAAACTACCAGAGGTATTTTCTTCAAACTCGGTAGTTAAGGGTCTTCGGTGATTCCCTAGAGGAGAAATTGAACTTTTTTTTTAGCTCTAAAACTAACGGTACCCCCATACACCTGTAATGCAAAATCTTATTTATCTCGAAAACGGCTCTAACGATTTTGATAAAAAAAAATTAGGTGTGATATTATGCACATAAGCTACATTTTGGTCAAACAAAATTTTGGGGCAAAATGTTATGAAGGGTACCTGCCATAGACCCGTTTTTTTTATTTTCGACTTTCTCATTAACGGCTTTAAGGATTTTAACCCAAAATTTTCAGCAGGAGTCCCCTTAAGCTTAAAATAATATTGTATATAAAAATATTCGAAAAAATATTTGTTGGTTTTTTTTGCAAAATTTTTTTTTTTTAATTCAATATCTTTAAAACCTATGAATGATAATTTTTTGAAATTATTTCCTAAAATCAATATTATTTAATACTTAAGATTCACATCCCACATTTTTTTCTTGAAAAATTTTAGAGAAATTTCTTATATAAAAAATTTATTTAATAATAAAACGTTGTTTTAAAGTTTATTTGCATAAATTCAAACTTTTCCGGAAACCAGACAGCAATTTTATGCATTTGAACATTATTATCTCATTAAATCTATGTTTTATATTTATAAAATGTATCTTAAATTCCAAAGTACTTTTACATAAGAGCAAGTTCGTGCGATCCAGTCGTGCGTTTTATTTTTTTTTTATTTAAAGATCGTAAGAATTAATTGAAAGAAAAAAAATTTTATCAAAATTCTAGGCGCCGTTTTCGAGAAAAATACGATTTTGAAAACCATTTTTTAACATTTGTATGGTGGTAACCATTAGTTTTAGGTAAAATAATTTTTTTTTCTCACATCTTGTAAATTATATTGAGAAACTTTCATTTATCATTTTTAAAAAAAATTTAGAATGGAGTTTTCGATATATATTGAGTTTTGAAAAAAAAAAATTGAATTTTTTTTAAATCCGAATTTTTTTTTGAAGATTTGAATATACAATCCTATATAAGTTTTTGGGGAGCTGTAGGAAAAAAAATATGATCAAAATCGGTTGTACACTTTTTGAGAAAATCAATAACAAAAGAAAATGGTTCCTTGGGGGGTACCCTCAATAACCATTTTTCGGACCTTTTTTTTCAACCATTACTTAGCTTTAACTAAAAGATTTTGTTTTTGTATTTTTATTTTTTTAATCTGTCGAATAGTTTTTGAGAAAAAATAATATTTTTAAAATTTCGAAAAAAAAAATCGCATCGCAGGTACCGTTATTTTTCGTCTTAAAAAAAAAAGAAAAAACGAGTGGGGAGAAAAAATTAAAAATGATATCTACCAAGTTTAAAGAAAATCGACCGAGCCGTTTAGGCTATAGTCGAACCGACAGGCAGACAGAATTGCGAGACCCACTTTTTTAGTCTTCGCTATCATCGCATCGTAATGTCAACTTTGATTAAAATCTCGAACTCGTTTTTTTTACGAATGCATAACCTGCCTTATAGTAACTATAAGTTCCAAGTAAAAATTTAAGGAAACAATTGATAAAAGTTTTTATCGTTTTTTTCGGAAAACCGCGCTTTTGATTTGGTGTGAAAAACACTTCAATTCAAATCCTAAATGCTCAAAAATAAATACCACTTTTTTCCTTTTGTGATTATAAAATTATCCCTTAAGCCGAAAAACTTTCTCAACAAAATATGTTAACCTTACAGTTCTTATTTTACCGAAAACAAAATGCCAACCCTCGAACAAACGTTGTTTCCAAGTGTTTCCCCAAGGATACGCATTCCACGTAACCACTGTAGTAAACGAAGTTCAACAAGGAAGAACAAAATACACTTAATTTATTGATAGTACCCAAGTATTGAATTAGGGAACAGTCCTGATGAATGAAACAAAAGTTTCCTCTGTGTGTGTGTGTGTGTATAATAGAGGGAAGTGTGGTAAGTTCTTAAGCAAGCAATTTGTTCTAATTAAAAAGTTTACTTTCACTTTTATAATCCACATGGAATATCAACTTTGATTATCTTGAATATTTTACGTACAAAACGGAAGTTAAAACGTCTTAAAAAATAAAACCAATAAAATAAAGGGATTTTGAAGTAAATTTTGTAAAACGAAAGCCATTTAGTTGGCCTTTGCCATCAACAAGAAGTTATTCGAAAGTTTTCTCCTTAAAATCTTAGTCTCGTAGAAGAAAATAAAGTTGTGTGCCATTTTCAAGGATTAGAAAGTAAAGTGAAAAGCAATTAAATTTTGAAAATGGGTAAATTAACTTCGTCATTCTATTTTTTTTTTTTTTTGTTCTTTGATTATTATTCCCTGGATTGAAGACTTTAGAGGAAGGGAGGTGGTTTTATGGGATAAATCTGTGATTTTGTATGTCGTTCCTTTGGGACGGTATTGCTTATTTTTGTTCTTAGGAATATTTTAGTTATACTGTGTTCTTGGCGTTGAACTGAATAAGAACTTATTGGCTAATAGCAATAGAAATGGCTTCAGCTGAAAAATACGAACATAAATATCGAATAAGGAGGTATGCCTCTTTAAGTAAGTTTAAAAATTTGAAGTTAAAGGATCTTAGGATTTTTTTGTAAGTAAATATGTACATATTTGCATATCATAGCAAAGTGGAACTTAATTGGTAAATTTTTTTTCTTAGATATTACAATTTTTTTACCGGAAAAATATTCTTTTTTTTTTCCAAACTCAATAAATCCCAGATAATCCAGGAATTGGCATCTGGTAATATTAAGAATTTAAATAAAGTATATGACCCAAAAATATTGAAAATATTTATACAAGAAATTCAATTTTTTTGGAATTGAAAAATCCATACTTTTTTTACCTTGTATAAAAATCCTCTTTTTTCTTAAGCAAGTGCAACAAAACGACTCGTTTCTTAAAATGTTTTTCAGTTGATTTATTATTTTTAAATAATATAACAATAAATCTATTCTTTTGTAAATATTTAGCTTTTCAACTTCACAAGTCAGAAAATAAATCATTGTTATTACCAAGTCTTATAAAAAAAAATCAAAATATCTTGCTTATAAAATTATAATATAGTCATTGAAAATTATTTGTAATAAACGAGCTTTAAATCCAAACCTTCTATCGTTCACTACATATAAGAGAGAAAACTCAATATAAGTAAATTATATTAGCACAAATAAATTAACCAACAAAAATATCAAATATTTTTTCCTATCCCCGAATCAATTTACTAATTAAGAAAAATTTGCTACAATGTTGAAGAAATTTAGAAAAATATAATTGTTCTTGTTTAAAGGAATTAGTTCTTAATGTTCTTACTAAAGGGTGTCCGTTTTCAATGACTTGTTCGCATAGATCAGATTAAATTTGAGCGACAGCTGGGGCCTATTGTACCAAGTACACATTACAAGCACAAATTTGTGACTTGTAATTCACAAGTCAAAATTTTGGTTTAAAAACAAATTACAAAAGAAAAAATCTCGATTTTTTACAAATTTGTTAAAAAAATGCTGGTAATCACAATTCTGTAAGATGTTGCAATAGGCCCCAGATTGTGGTTTATTCACATAGACCTTCAACTTCAGGAAACTCCACAAAATAAAATGCACGACTAGGTCGCACGAACTTGCTCTTATGTAAACGACTAAAAATTTCAAAAATTAATGTTATTAGAGAAAAACTGTTCATAAGCATAAAATTAATTTTTTAACAAACTAAAACTACTAAAATCGAATTTCATAAAAAAAAATATTTTTTTTTCTAAGTTTTGAATTGCAATGCTTCTCTATAAAAAATTTCATTAAAATCCATTAAATCGATAATGAGAAATTCTAAAGCTGAAAAAATGGTTCTATGGTAGGTATACAGTTCGTAATATCTCGATTTAATTTTTTTTTATTAAATTATAGATCGTAAAAATTAATCAAAAAAATTAACAAAATTCTCGAAACCGTTTTCAAGAAAAATACGATTTTCGAAAACCATTTTTTAACATTTGTATGGAGGGTACCGTTATTTTTAGGTAAAATAAATTTTTTTCTTACATCTTGTAATTTATATTAAGAAACTTTTATTTTTCAAGTTTGAAAAAAATCGAGCATGGATTTTTCGAAATATTGAGTTTTGAAAAAAAAAAATTGAAAATTGTTTTAAAAATCCAAAAAAAATTTGTTTGGAAAATTTTAATACCCAATAATATTTAAACTGCTGGGGAGCTTTAGCATAAAAAAATGAATAAAATCGGTCGTATCGTTTTTCATAAAATCAAAAACCAAAAAAATGGTTCCAATGACGGTACCAAAAATAACGATTTTTTGAAAAATTTTGTTCAACCATTTCCTAGCTTTGACTTGAAATTTTTTGAATTTTTTTTTAAATATGTGGGACAGGTTTTGAGAAAAAAAAAATATTTATAAAATTTCGAAAAAAAATCGTATGGCAGGTACTGTTATTTTCGGTCTTAAAAATAAAAAGAAAAAACATCTGGGAAGAAAAAAATTAAAAATACCAAGTTTAAAGACAATCGGTCGAGCTGTTTAGGCTGTAGTCAAAAGACAGACGGACAGACAGAATTGAGAGACCCACTTTATTCGTCTTCGCTATCATCATAATGTCAACTTTGATCAAAATCTCGAGATCGATTTTTTTTCCGAATGCAAAACTTGCCTTATTGTGCCTATAAGTCGCAAGTAAAAAGTATAGCGGCTTAAAACCCAATGAACTTGGCGGTTAATTCACGTCAGCTTTGCGGGAGATAGTCTTACCCTGAAATTCAGAATGTCAATCGTGCCGTCCGCTGTATGGCACGTAGCCGAAGTCCTGTTGTAATCACATGTCGTCTAGGTCCACTTGGTTCAATTTGGGCCATAAGAAATTGGTTATCAACATTCCGTTGCGCTCGCCATTCACGGTGATTGCGTCAATAATAATGCCGCTAATGCAAAAGCCACACCTAACGGAAACTTTTTAGGTTGCATTGTCAGCTATTGAACCTCGTGTGTGTTGGTGTCGTCCCATATACGGAAATATTTTTTCGAATATTTTTATAAACAATATTATTTTAAACTTAAGGGGGCTTCTGCTGAAAATTTTTGGTTAAAATCGTTAGAGCCGTTGATGAGAAATTCGAAAATAAGAAAAAACTGTTCTATGACAGATGGTGACCAAAATGTAGTCCATGTCCATAGTCAAATTTTTTTTGTTATCAAAATCTTTAGAGTCGTTTTCGAGATAAATGAGGTTATGCATTCCCATACACCAGTGGGGGGTACCGTTATTTTTAAAGCTAAAACAAAATTCAATTTCCCTTTTAGGGAATCGCCGAAGACCCTTAACTACTGAGTTTGAAGAAAATAGCTACAATAATGGCTTAGGCTTTAGATCGAGGTACTGACATACAGACAGACGGAATTTTCGGACCCACTTTATTCGTCTTCGCTATCATCGTAATGTCAATTTTGATCAAAGTCTCGAGTTCGATTTTTTTTTGTCAAATGCAGAACTTGCCTTATAGTACCTATATCGCAAGTCCTTGTTTTTTTTTTAACTTCATATACTTATAGCGCTTCTCTTTAAATTTCCAAAAAAAAAAAATAAAAAAGTTATCTTGGGCACAAATAATGTTAACTTTCAGAATTGTTCAAGCACGGAATCTTTTTTGAATTCAAACTTTAAAAATCTTGACTTCACTTTAAAGTTCTGCAATCAACATTCATTTGAATTTAAATGAATGCAATCTTTTCATTGAAATCATTAAAGATTGCATTTACAGAAGATTGCGTTCCTTAACAATTCTGATAACTTCCATAAAGCCCAAAACTCGTTAAGTAAAATACTATTTGACCAAAAAACCACTCTCATTTTTTAATAAAAAATTAATGTGTGCCTGAATTAGTACGATTTGTCATCCAGTAAAAAAAAACACTCTTTTTCATACCATTTTTTTTTTTTTTGTTATTTTTGATTTTATCATTATCGACCTAACCGATTAAAATTATATTCGCCTTACAGAAAGTTCTGACAATTATATATTTTATTGCAAATCAAAATTTTTAAAAATTAAATATTTTTTGAAAATAAAAAAAAAAACTCGATATTTCTAAATGGTGTTGATTTTATTTATTTTAAAATTTATTTTGTATATAATTTGAATCTTAAAATAAAAATAAACATTTCTGTTAAAAAACCTTCTTAAAATGTATTAAAAATTTAATTACATACAGATTTTTTTTTCAAAAACCGTCATGTAATAAATTTACATAAAAAATTCAATAAAGTCAAAAAAATTCAAAGAAATGGCATTCGATCTGAGGGGTAGTTTTATGAATTCAAAAAATTATTTGCAAACATTTTTCCTTAATGTCCTGATGACGTATCAACAACCCAGTGGTCCTATTTATTCCTTCTCTGTGTCGGTTATGTAAAACACAACATTTTAATAATATTTTCTTTGAATTAATTAATTTTTAATTAAATAACTAATCACAGCAGAGACAGAGCCTGGATATTTTAGTGAACCTTGAAAATTCCATTACATTTCGTCAAAAATGCTTCATTTAATGTTAAAATCTCCTTCTCAAAATGTGTCCTTATGCAGACAATTTTATGTATATACAAAAATACACACATCGAAATGCAGCTTTTTAGTGTTAACACACATACATAGCAATACGTTTACGTTTCAAAGAACGTCGCGTGTCGAAAGAATTCCCGTTTTCTAAGGCCTTGAAAGAACATGTTGTAGGACGTGGATTAGGATATGCAGCAAGTATTATGTAAATTCTGTGAATCTTCTTACTTCCTATTTGACAAAATATTAAATGGAATTTCAACTATTTGACGATCGAAGACTTGCGAATACCACCTCCTCTATACTCAGCAGGATGTTAGTTAGTTTTTATTTGAAGTAATCAATAAAAGGATTTGCTGGAATTGGCATCGCAATCGAATTGGTATTTCCTATATTAAGTTTATGATTATGGCAATGACATTCCCGAGATATTTGAAGTTAAGAATTGAATGTCCGGTGATGGCGTCACATCGCGTCGTAATGGATACCATTAAGGAATTTGGAAGGATTTTATGGAAGCAGGGATTTGGTTTTATGGGTCATACTAAGGATAGGGAAATATTATTAGGGTTTTGGGTTCTCTTGCTGAAATCTGGCACCAAAACTCCGTTAAGTATTATTAACAAAAAATTAATATTTCAAAGATTTTTCCTCCATGAAAATACAATTATAAAAAATTGTAGAACGTTCTTTGTTCTTAAAAGACTGATTTTTAACTTTTCCGAAAATTAAGCACGTGCTTTCATTCTATGTCCTGAAAATGGTACTCCACTGTATAGTTTCAAGTATATAGCAGTTCACTTTTAAGCATCCTTCAAAAATTTTTAAACGAAAAGAACTCCTCTTGCGAGCAAACGTAAGGAAGAGAAAACATGTGAAAGTTATGTATAGTTAAACTTACAAAATAAAACAAATAACATTCATTTCCTTTTAAAAACTTAAACTGATATTATCCGACGAAAGATACATTTTTCAAGATAAAATGAAATGAGTACACGTGCATACTCCCAATTATTGTGCATACAAAAGATACAAAAACAAACTGAAACTTTTAAGCAATTTCGGGGGAGAAGAACAAGAAGGACTCACTATTTTTCCAGTGAAATTCATTTATTTTTGCGCAGACCCTTCAACATGGTGCGATAGTGTGGGTAGCCAATATTTCAATTTTTTTTATTCCTTAAGAATTTTCTCCAATGGGTTTTTTTCGTAGGCAAAATGTCAAAAATTCCTTTCCTTGAGCTCGGTGATATTGAAATTAATTTCATTTAATGTTAATTGGCAGGTTATTGATTGATGGAATTTCGAGGAAATTTTATTTCATACCGAATAATTCAAATTACTAGCACAATAAGTGAAGCTACAGATTTAGTTTTCTCAATTATAAGCCAATAATCACCTACTCAAACAATAATAGAAGACTTTTTAAATCCAGTTGGTATGACAACGATTATAGAAAAAAAGTAGGGAGAAATCTTTCAAGTTTTTAAAACTTTTTAGAGACACAAATGATGTAGCTTTTAAGACACTATATCTGCAGTCTAATAATGCTTTTAAGAATGCCTCTTGGACCAATGAGCGCATTTTTAAGTGATCGTAATAGGTCAGTTGTATCACTCATTGGAGTTGATATACTTGCTGCCAATCAATGAAGTATATTTTTTTTAACGAAATGTCGATTTAGACAACTTTTTCAGAAAAAAAGAGACTTTCTTCATTCGATGTGAACTATTCTATTTTTGTATGAACTGTGATTTAAAGTGTTTTAAAGCTAGTTTTAAATTGACTTGGGCTCTACACACTTATTTTGTACGAAGGAATCAACATCTAAGAACTTTTGGTAAATATTTGTTTGTTTGCTTGAGAAATAAGTTTTTTTCTTGAGCATTAAAAATGTTGGTCTTGGGAATCTAAAAACAAGTTGCAAAGTGCAAAATGAAATATACTTCTCAAAAAGTTAAAGGGCAAGTAAAATTACGGGTTATTTCTAACCGAAGTATTAGATGTTAATTTATAATCTGACTGCTTTTTTCAGGCTCAAAATTGTGAATAAAATAGAAAGCATACCGAGGTTTTTTTTTATAATCTACCCGCGCTCAAGGGATTATGAGTACCCTTTAAATGTTTTAACACAGCGCGGGCGTGAAGTTAATAAAGAGAAAGAAGGATAGGAAAGATGTGTGGCACGATGTTCTGAGACTGTTGATGGTTGTCTCAGATATTTTTATCTCCAGGGATGGCGGCTGAGCTAAAGCGGAGAAATGCCGTGTCTTATTTCTATGTCGCTTATAATTCACATTATTTTATTCGTGTTCATCCTTGTTGGACATACTAGTTTAACTCAATTACATGTTGTTATTGTTATGCCTAAACAACATGTAATGAGTAAATCAGCGGGGCTAATGCCCCATCATCTGCTAGCAGGTGGTCTTCCTCCTCTATAGTGGGAAGCGGCTCTGTTTGGTCCATTGGACTTGGAGAGAGGTCTTTGTCCTCCATCTTAATTTCCAATGGACCCGGTGCTATCCTCTCCCGTTTATTTGGGTGCTTCTCTCCTATTTCTGAGAGAGTTGTCTCTGTTGAAGTGCTCGGAGGGGTTGGGGGAATTGATGGGGTTGAAGGTGCTAGAGTGGGAGGTGGGGTGATTTTTTCTGGTAGGGTATTACATACTGCTTCCGCTTCCAAGGATTTTTTATCTAGCCTAGTGGGAGACTCTTTTTCTGTTGCGGATGCAGAGCTGGAGGTCGTTCTCCGGAGACTTTTTCTCTTTTTCTCTATCTTTATTCTGATTTTATAAGTGAAACTAAAGTGATCTTTTTAAAAAAGTTATTTACACACTTAAATATCAACTTTGATTGGCTGTCTAACCTTCACTAATAGACAGAAATAATAAAAATCACACTCTTCATAACAGATTTATAGTTTATTTTATTTTTTACCGCATTGCTTTAATTTAGAAAGGTGACATTTTTATCATCCCCATGTATGGAGAGGTCCCACTGTGCACCGCCGCCGTTATAAAAATCGTATCTTTCTCGAAAATAGCTCTAACTATTGTGTGCCTGGTCTTCATTTTGGTCGACTCAGTGTTTTTAACGGTACCTGCAATAAAGCTGTTTTTTTTTATTATTTTCGATGATTTTCTCATTGATGACTATAACAATTTTGAGCAAAATTTTAATACAGGAGCTACTTCAAATTTAAAATAATATAATAATTGTAATTGTTCTTTAATTAACTTCAATGAAGTTACCGAAATAATATGATTCCAAAAAGGGGAAGGGACGCCTAGAGTAATGCTGATGATCCTTCTTGCTTTTGTTCGAACTAGTTTTAAGTTCATTGATATATTAGCTAAAAAAATCGAAGTCTAAAGAACTTATCTGATAAGAGCGAAAAGGCACAATTTCGTTCTCATATCATTTTTACTCGCGACTTATAGGTACTATAAGGCAAGTTATGCATTCGGAAAAAAAATCGAACTCGAGATTTTGATCAAAGTTGACATTACGATGATAGCGAAGACCAAAAAAGTGGGTCTTGCGATTCTGTCTGTCGGTTCGACTACAGCCTAAACGGCTCGGCCTATTTTCTTCAAACTTGGTAGATATGGGTTTTGATTTTTTTCCCCCACATGTTTTTTTTTAAGGTAATGCTTGAAAAAAATTTTCCAAAAAATTGTTATTTTTGGTAGCCCCCCTGGGTCCAATTTTTTGTTTTTGATTTTCTCGAAAACGGTACAGCCGATTTAGACCATTTTTTTTGACACTAAAGCTCCTCCAAAGTTTAAATATTATAACATATTCAAATTTTCAATTTTTTATTTTTTGGATTTAAAAAAAAAAAACAAAAATTTTTTTTTGGAAACTCAATATTTCGAAAACCCCATGGTCAATTTTTTCAAACTTGACAAATAAAAGTTTCCTAACATAATCTATAAGATTTGAGAAAAAAAAACTGTTTTATCTAAAACTAATGGTACCTTCCATACAAATGTTAAAAAATGGTTTTCGAAAATCGTATTTTTCTCGAAAACGGTTCCGAGAATTTTGCTAAAATTTGTTTTCTTTTGATTAATTTTTACGATCTATAATTTAATAAAAAAAATTTCAAATCTAGATATTACTGACTGTACCTACCATAGAACGATTTTTTTCGAATTTTGAATTTCTCATTATCGACAAAACAGATTTTTTATGAGGAAACTCCTAAAAAGTTTAAAAAACATTGCATTTTTTTTTTCAATTTTTAGAAAAAAAAGTCGTTTTTTTTTTAAATTCGATATCTCAAAAACGGCTTTATTTTTCTTTGAAATTTAATTCTCGTTCGTACAATAATAAAAACTTAAAGTTGGCGTACCAAAATTTTTTTCTTAAAAATGTTTTAAAAATTTTGTACATAAAAGCTTATTTTTTTAACGAATTATTATTTTTGTTCTTGCATAAATTCATATTTGCATAGCATTCTGTTTTTATCTCTTACTACTAAAAGAATTTAAAAAATTCATTTTATCCTTATGAACAGTTTTCTTTAATAACTTTCGTTTTTAAAATTCCTAGTCTATTACATAGGAGCAAGTTCGTGCGACCCAGTCGTGCATTTTATTTTAGTTGTTGCTAATGACGTTTAAAACAAACAAACAAACGAAAGTCAGAATGATTTTGTTCTAAGGTTTGTATAAATCTGTTTATATGTTTGCTGCAAAAAAAATGTAAAACAAACCATTTTCCTAAAGACAGCCAAAGCTTAATTTTTTGTACAACATACCAAAATTGAGTTTAAATATCCTAGAGATACGAGTATTTAGAATTTAGTTGAATTTTCACTCCACCTTCGTCTTGGTTTCTGTGCAATGGAAGGTGTCGAAAAGTCACAATGTCGCCATTTTTGTTTTGTTTTTTTTTACTGAAGATTTTACTTTAAAAAAAACCCCAGAAACTCTTTAAAATTCAAACTTAACAGGTGCTCTCTGCTTTTGTATACTCAATAAATCCGTAACAGTTTGTTGCAAAACTTCCATTATTTTTCGATAAAGCCCTACCTTACTCCCGCTTTCAATTCATATATATTTTTCGGTTACTTTGTACATAGGGGTTCTTTGTCTGTACTCTCTATAGAAACCAGAAAAAAAGAACTCAGTGCAGAATTTTCAAAGGACTTTCCAGGATTTCTTAAAAACAAAAAAATCAGCTCGTTCCCATTCCTACAAAAAGAACAGTTTTTTTTTTGTAATTTTTAAATGGCGAAAACATCTCGTGCTGTGTGTGGCAGGTTTTCACTTTGATATACTTTCACATTATTTGTAAGTAAAAGTTCATTCCAAAAAAAGATTTTAATTCAAGAGAATTGCATTACCTACCAGAAGAACCTCTGCAGAAGTAGATTTGTGATTGTTGAAGTGGCAAAAACAGGTTGCGCATGGAAGCACATTTTGGATGTTCCGAGAAACATGCACCCAGCAAGTACGCACTCGAATTCAATCACTTTAACTCGAAAATCGATATGAAGCATGAATTGAATCTATTTTAACTAGTTTAATGTTTTTTTTTTTTTTTTTTTGATAATGCTTGCACGATTTTGATTGAAATTAATTTTTTAAATTAATTTTCTTAAATTAATTTATTTTTTTATTTTTGTTTATTTCAACAGTAGGCAACAAATGTTCAATATACCATGCCAGGTAGAGAACAAGGAGAACACTCGACCAATTGTGATAAACGAGAATAGTGATAGTGACGAAGGTGACGGACGGATTCTCTACCGTGGCAGCGACGACAATGATCGGCAGGCGAAAATCGCTCGCAAAGAAAGCCTCTCGCTGAAATTGCAACTGCGACCGGACAAACAGGATCTAATCAATCGGAATATCCTGCACCAAGTGACAGACAACGAGATCAAAGAATCCAAGGAAGCCATCGGTGCCCGACTTATACGTCGGCTGTCGATGCGTCCGACTGCCGAGGAATTGGTGGAAAGGAATATTCTAAAGAGTAAATGTAACTGCAACTAATCGGTTGAATTTGCTTGCTAACCGAAAGGCACACCCTTTCTCTTTTTCTCTCTTTTCGCCCCCTCCCTCCCATCCACTATCCTTTTTTTGTTTTTGGTTTTCTTTTTTTTTTGTATGTTCTAAAAAAAATCTATAGCACAATCACCCGCCGAAGAGAAGAAACAGAAGGAAGAGAAAAAGAGCTATTTGCTGCGGAAGCTTAGTTTTCGACCCACTGTCGAAGAACTCAAAGAGAAGAAGATCATTCGGTTTAATGATTATATCGAGGTGACACAGGCGCACGACTATGATCGAAGAGCTGATAAGCCATGGACAAGACTGACGCCTAAAGACAAGGCTGCCATACGGAAGGAATTGAATGAGTTTAAATCATCGGAGATGGCAGTGCACGAGGGCAGTCGACATTTAACGAGGTAAGTTTTGTGCACTTTTCAAACCGATTTTTAATGTCTGTTCGTTTGACTTGACCGAAACTACCAATTTTAGTTCGAAGTTTGTCAAAGTTCAATGAAATAATTAAGTTGTGTAGAAATTGGCATTGGCAGTTCTGGGCAGTGCCCAAACAGATTTATTATTTCAGATTTCGGAAACAAGAAACATTATGTGGCAACACTTCCAAAAGAAAGAATAAAGAAAAACTGTTCAAACACAAAGAAAGATATGACGACTGTATTGAATAGAAAGAGACTACCGGTTAGGTAAAAGAATATAATGACAGAATAAAGACATGATCAGTTGTTGTAGATCTGTGGTAGTGGAAAGACGTTGTTTTATTTGTGTAGCGAAGTGATTATTTTTATTTCTAAAGCAAAGGTAGATTGCTTACAGTATTATACTTTGGTTAAACAAAGTTTGACTGCTTACAATTATAATGTTTTGACAAAAAGTGTCAAATATATAAAAAAAATATTTACTTTTTAAACCGCAAAACTACGTTATATTTATGCAAGCGGGTAAAATTCCCCTACGCAAAATTAGGGCTTCACGAGTTTGTGAAACTGACACTTTTGTAAGAAATGACAACGTTACGAATCCAAAGTTTTTGAATTTATAAAAAAATAAAATCGTCTAGAAATTGGCATTTTTGTAAGCGGGTAAAATCCCCCAAAATAAAATAAGACCACCATGAATTGTCCAAATTCTTTTTGATCTTTTTCAATTAGGGAAATGTATCAAAAGTCAACTAAAGTTAAATGCTAAAATGGAAATCACAAACTTAAACACAAACAACTTAAAAGTCTTTACACAATCAGTCTTATAAAGGTCCTACAAAACAGTACCTTTTAGGTCTTCTAATTGAATCCGTTCCCCTAATTTCCCTTTAGTAGGTACTACACTCTGTCAAAACGAATAAAGAAGGCCGAAAATTTGTATCTAAATATTGGTCTTTCATCCAAAGCAATTGCCACCGCTATTCGTATTCTCATTTAGCTAACAACAATGACGAACGGAACGAATTCTATTCGATCTCGTTTAAAAGCCACAAAAACGTTTCCACTGCAAATGTTGCATTCTAAATTATACGACAACAGCCCGAAGCTGTATTGGGTTTGTTCCTTCATTCCTGAAAAAAAAAAATAAAAAAAAGAAAGACAACAAAATTGACAAAGAATCCTCTCATCGCAAATTCGATTTTAATTGCTTTCCTCTAAAATTCAGCGCAAACATTTGCATGGCCCTGTTTTTGTATAGGTTCTGTCTTCAATTTTGTTTTTTTCTTTTTTTTCTAATTTTTGGTGGTCCTCGTTGGCCCGTTGTTGTTTCTCTTAATGGAGAATATATGCACTTGAACGTGAGCAGCCCCTCCCAAAAAAAAAAACAACGGACCTTTAGACCGGAGAGAATCTTAAATGGTCTTCGGGTATGGGAGGCTGTGTAGTGTTTTATTGGGTTTAGCATAGCACGAAAGTCCTTAGCCATTCTTGCCGTAAAACGATGAGATAATTTCTCTGAACCTCCATTGTCTCCATTTTAGTTGTTGTCCTTGTTTGACTTTTTTACATTGCTTTTTTTTTTGAAAATACCCAAAAACAACAAAAGTAATAAAATGCATCTAATTAAAAACAACTGGATACTCGAGTGGCTTCTATGTTGACAAACTTGGTCAGGTTAACCTCTTTACATAAAAGGCAATTAATTCACATGCGGACATGAAAGAGGATTCTCTGCCTTCCTTCGTCCGAGAATTTCCATCGAGCATTCGTAGAAATTCTATTGAAAACGAGACCAAACCAACATCACTCAGTAGTCCCACCATACCAAAACGGCATACCACATTGTCAACTAAATCATTTAGAATAAGTAAAAAAAAAGGAAGAGCTTCCCTCTCGGATGGATTTCACTTGGATCTAGAAAGTGATTTAGGGGAAATTCAAAATTGAAAACAAACACCTTGCAGTGAAGACAATGGCTAGTGGGTAATGGAAAGGCACATACTTACATGGTAGTTAGTGATACAGCACTTGGAATATGGAGTGACTTGTGGTTGTGGGTCGGAATTCCAACTAGGGTTTATTCGTTCTTTTTACCTTAGTGTCTTATTTGTTTTGTTTCTTGTTTTACTGGGCAAGTATTGGTTTCGTTGCAAAAAAAAAATATTCGAGATTTTTGTACAAACTTAACGACACAATGATTGGTGGAAAAGTCCAACAAAGTCGTGCTCGCCATACCATCCACAGGTCTGTGCCTTTGTATTTACATCGAGCTAGATCTCAAACTGGTGCATCGATTTACCTCGAATTTCGTGCAGTATTGAGAGGAAAATTTTTTGACTCATAGCCAACAGTTATAGTTTCGTTAAATTTCTCGATAACATATTTAGAGATTTTGATTAAATTCCGTTTTTCCGTTTCTGTTTTTGGGTTTCCGCTGGTTTTAGTTCTTACGTGTCGCCCATCCACATGGTCGTGGGTTTTGAAGCAAAGACAGGAAGGGAACATTTTTATCGAAAACTCAACAGAACCATCAACACCAGCAGCGACGCCAGAACATGTGGCTCAATCCTAACGAACGCCATCAAAAACGTTTGTATCGTTCAAAAACGTCACGCTGTGGTGTGCATTTTCTAGCCGAGAGTCACTGTTGGTGTATATTGCTGAGTGATCGATGAGTCTTTGGTTCTCCAACAGCACCCATTTCCCGGGTTCAACAAAAAAGAAAAGAATTTCAATGAAATGGGGCCACTCTACAGTTGGCTGTACTCTAATAATTTGTACCTTAAATTAATCAGCAAGTTTAGAGTATGCCCAGGGTCCCTCGATCAACAGACCTTATTCGGCCCTAGCGAGCTTTCCGTTCGGAGCGGAAAATTGTTCGCAACGCATATTGGTCCAAAGTTAATATTGCTTTCGAGGTATCCTATCGGAAAGAATAATAATACACAAATGCGTTGGCGCAATTTATTCCAAATTTGTGTCGGACGCTTCATTGCATTAAGCTGTCAGAAGGTTCACAAATAAAGTACTAGATCGCACTTCAACGCAGCTTGCCGGGTGCGCTAAAATCGAATCGTACAAAATCGGAGAATTTTCCGCTCCGAACGGATACCTCGCTAGGGCCGATTATCTCGATTGTGAAGTTGACTCCAGCTTAGATATCCACAGATTGCATCTTTTCCATTCTTCATAAGAGATGTTATTCAACACTGGCAAGAGCACCAAGTACGCTTTTTCATCTGGCCTCTTCTTATGGCCTCTTTTCGAATGGAAACCCTCTCCTTAAAAAGTGGATTCTTTTCAGCTATTTTTTTTCGACTACAAACATTTTTAAATTGGGCTATAGAACTAGTTCAAGACATGGCAACCCAGTTTCGTTTAAAGGAAAGCTTTCTTATCAAAATGCATACCTGAATTATTGAATCAATCAATTTCTTATTTGCTGGACTATGTGTAAAGTTGTATTGGACGTGATAGGTTTTAAATTCGCAAATTGAATGCTGGAGTGCCACAGGATTCTAATATGTCTCCGACATTCTTTCTAATAAACAATAATGATTTTTTGTTTCTAACTGCTAACTTTACGACGACCATATAGTCTCAGCATTTTATAATCATCACATCCTTGTTTTTCGGTTGTGGAAATGTCGAAAACACCAGAACTATTTTTGTCCAGTTAAAATTCGTAAATTTTGTATTTAAAATATTAGCGTAACCAATCTTTCGCCACAGTAAAGCATTGAACCTCGAGAGAACTTGCTTGTCACTTTGTGCAAATTTTTACGTTTTGTTATGCAATCATAAAAAATAACATGCACGACTGGATCCAACTTATGTACTTCGGAATCAAAATTGCTTATAAATATAAAAACATGGATGTTCAAATATATAAAATTTATTGTTTAAATTGCCCTCTGATTCCTAGAAGCGGTGGGTGCTTCATTTCGGCCAAAACTTCTCTTCAAAAAACGCACTTTTTGAGCTACACTGCACTCACTTTGGAAATAACTTTTCAATATTTCCCAACTTTTTTCAAGCGTAAAGCGACTCATTTCGTTCCGCGGAGGTATAATACTGACTTTCTATCAAGCGGAAAACAGCTATCAGCCTCAAAATAACCTATGATTCAAAAAGAAATCACTAGGTAGCTCACCCCGTATAAGACATTTCTTTAAAAATTTTCTTTAAAAAAACCTTGATATACCAATTTTAAGTTTTAAACAATTTCAAAAAACAATTGTTCACTCGTTTTCAAGATATTGCTTAGAAAAAATTAAATTTGATTTTTTTAAAACCCCAAAAAATATTTTTTGAAATTTTTTAAAATACAATTACCAATACAATAATGCAAATCTTAAAATTCATAGTATGTAGCTGCTGTATACAAATTATGATTAAAATCGTAGTGGCCGTTAATGAGAAATTAAAAAAATCGGTTCTATGACAGGTACCGTTAGTAAATTTTTTTCTTAAATAATATTTTTCTTACCAAAATGTAGTCTATGTATAAAATTGCCCACCTAGTTTTTTTCTATCGAAATTATTAGAGCCGTTTTTTTTGAGATAAATAAATTTTTTTCAGAAATGCTATATGACAGCTATCTACCTTTAGTTTTGGAGCTTAAAAAATCAATTTTTCGTCTAGAGACGCACAGAAATACCAAGTTTTAAGAAAATCGATCCAGCGGCTTAAGCTGTAGGTGCTGTTACATACGTAAAGACAGATGGAATTGCGGGACCTATTTTTTTGTGCTATCTTTCATCGATTTCTATTCGATTTTTTTTTTTTCGAATGCGAAACTTGCCTTATAATACGTACCTAAATCTCAACTTGGTACAATGATAAAGACAAAAAGTAGAGCTCGCAATTCTGTCTGTCTATTTGTCCGTTTGCCTAAAACCTAGAAGACTCGGCCGAATTTCTATAAACTTGGTGTATAGTATTTTTAAATAATTGTTGTTTCGAAAATAAGGAAATTATTTTTCTTTCAAAAACAAATATTTTTTTTAATTAAAAAAATGTTTTTAAAAAACTAGTTTATTGTTAAAAACAAAATACAAAAAAATGTTCTTAATGGTACCTGTGGTACCTCCCATTAGAACCAACTTTTTTTTCTCAAAAACGACACAACTGATTTTTATGAAAAAAAAAAAAATGGTTGTTAAATCTTCTAAGAATTCTAATGTTGTATAGATAAATTTGTGTTGCAAAAAACAACTTTAAATTTTATTTTTGAAAACTCAATGTTTTAAAAACCAAATGCACGATATTTTTTTAGACTTGACGAACTAAGAGTTTGTAATACAATCTTAAAGATGTAGAAGAAGAAATTAATCTGCTGTCCAAAATGATACCCACTATACGAATGTTAAAATACAGTTTTCGGAAATCTTAATTTTCTCAAAAACTACTCAAAGAATTTTGATTAAATTTTTGTCTCCATCATTAAATTTGTATTAGTTTAAGTGGAGCGATTGAATTTAATTCAATTGGAGTTGAGATCATTTGAACTTTCAATTGAGTAAAATTTGTATGATCTATTATTCAATATAAGACAATTTTAGATTTTTTTTTTTTTTTTTTTTTTTTGGACATTAGTAGAAGCACCTTCCACAGAACAACGTTTGGACCGAAAAAAAATTTCAGGATTTAAAAAAAATGTTCTTTAAATTTTGATATTTTATGGAGATGGATTTTTTTTTTAAATTAAATTTTTGTTTGCACAATAAAAAAAATATTAAATTGGCGAACACAAATTTTTACTTAAAAATGTCTTCAAAGTTCTGCAGATAAATACTTTTTTGTATAACAAACCGCTATAATAATTTAAATTGTCTATTCTAGCATAAACTCATATTTGCTTAGGAAATTACATGACATTCTCTATTAACTTATACTGCCAAGGCAGTTCTTTAATTTTTTTTTAATTTTATGGTTCTGAACAAATTTCTCTAATAACATCCATGTTTTTATATAAAACAATATTCTTAAAGTCTCTTGTACAAAAGAGCAACTTGGTGCGTTTTATTTATTGATTATATGAATAAATTTTTAGTTTCTAAAATCGCAAATTCTCTTAGTAAGTAACAAATTCTATGGTCTTCTCTTCACAGGTTCCATAGGCCATGACAGTTGCAATGGGAAAAAGATTATTACAATTTTGTTAATGTTCAAATTAACAACTCACAAATAGTAATTAAAATCATCAACTACAAATGCAACAACTCAGAAGATGTCATCGCCAATAATACCGCCGCCGCCGCCGCCACAGCTGTCGCAGCTCCTGATTTAACTACAAAAACAACAACAACAACTTTAACAAAAATAAAAGCAGTAGACATTTTAGCAGCTGAAGCAGTTAATGTAGAAAACACCATCATCATCTTTAACAACAAATCTTCAATACCATCGATTAAATCATCACCAAAACTAAAAATACTACAACTAAAACAACAGCAACAAAATGGGTTTCAATTACCAAATCATCAACATCAACCCCAATCACATCCAGAAAAACATCAACAGCAACAACAACATCAAAGCAAACATTGTTTCCAATCAAAAATGCTTAAAATGCCCTTGAAATTCTATCAATTCAATGATAAAATTTTGATTAATTATTTAAATAATTATTATTTCCATCAACATATTGCGAACTTTAAAAATAATTTGAAAATTATTTTGCTAAATAAATATCTGACAACAGTGCAGTTGATATTGTAAAAGTATATTTTTGAAAATTTACTAATTTGGATCTTAATTGAGAAACAATATAAAAATGTATGCAACTTTTTGTAGACAAAAACAGAAGCAATTTTGAAAGTATTTTAATTAGATTAAAAATGAGTGATGAGAACGGGATGTTAGATTGAGTCGAACGGGACGAAAAAAAAAACATAAGACAGTAATATATGATTTTTTGAATTTTTTTGTTTGCTACTAAAAGACAGAAAACTCCTTAAATTAAATTGATTTTAAATTTTCATTTTGAAACAAAAAAAACATGTAATCGCGAGGCAAGGATAACTGTGATAGAAACTTCATCCTAGTGTTGGAACAAAAGTAGAGACCCTGAGCAAAAAAAAAAATGCCGAAAAAAGATCGAAAGAAAATAATTAATATAGGATTAATTCAATAATCCGAAAGATTCTCATGAATGAATGAATATTGACAGGAGGGTTTCCACTGTGACCTAAAGATCTATTGTGCCCAAAGATGCTCATAGAAGTCAAAAAATATCTAAGCAAATTTTACTAAAAAGAAACCTCTTATGAGCACGAAGCTTAGTGGCTCTGTGACCTGTAAGCTCAAAATAAATTAGCTTTAGGTTTTTAGCAAGTTCTGAAAGAAAATTTGGAAGATACAAATGTATCTAAGAAACATGGTTCTATATGAATAAAATATGAGTGCATACCAAATCAAGAAGTCTTCCGGGTGTTAAGCTAGTATCATTTTTTTTTCGATACATTTTTTAAATTTTTGAGTTCAATTGTGATATTAAAAAAAATCCTTCGATTTTTATGAAGCTAGAATTTGGTACCAAAATGGTCTTACTTTCTATTTATACAGATCACATTCTGAATTTTTTGATTTTATTTCGTAAATGTAGAGGCGTTTGTGTGAAACTATTTTTCATTTTATTCAAAATATTGCCCATATATTTTATGCAACGAAGTTTCAGTTCAGATAAAATATCAAAAATTGGACAAAGATTTAAATCCAGCTCATTGGGAATATTTTTTTGAAAGTTCCTAAAAGAAAAATACATTTTTGATATTTTGTTTTTGCTAATATATTAATTTATGTAATTAGGATTCTTCAAATTTTTGACATTTCCAACTTCTCGTCAATCTGCAAAAATTTTTTTATTCAGGGATTCTCAAGTTTTGCTGTTAAATAAGTGAGGCTAATCGCTTACCAACTTTTGTTTAGTCAGATATAGTTATTTTATGAAAAAACGTTTTAAGCGAGTTATTTTTGGTCTTACTTAGCTTTTGAAAAAAATATCCTAAAAATTCTGTTATTCCCTCATAAAAATTTTACGTCTGAGGCAAAATCGGCATAAAGATTATTGCTCCCCTGTCCTATCGATGACTTTTTTGATATTTACCCGTTCTGACAGAAGTTATTTCTCTAGATTTAAATTTTTGATACCAAGATAAGAAGAGAAAACAATCTTGAGCTATGCACCTTGGTTCACCATGTTATTGCTAGTTAAACGTTAACCTTATACTCAGTCAAATAACCGTACTTTTGATATCTACAAAACTGTAAACTGTCTAAACTTGTAAACAGCACGTACGTCCAAAAAATTTTTTACCAAGTTGTCAATTTCAGTGTTTACTTACCACTGGATAAAGCTCGAATGGGAGAGGTGGAGGAATATCGATTTTAATCGATACTTTGCACTTTTGTTAACAATCGATAATTTTTATGATTATCGATAGTTTTTGTATAAAATTCGCAAATTTGGTTGATTTTTATTTGACAATTGGTTAAATATACAAATATTAAATATTTTTCCATTTAAAAAAAAAATTCAGAGAGCAATCTAAAAACGCCAAATAAAATAGCAAAAGGTGTGAAATACTGAACACCTCAAAACTTGGGAAAAATAACCGAAAACAATAAAAATAAAAATTGTGGAGAGGAGGGTAGTCAAGCTGATGCATATAGGATAAAACAATTTTAGAAATAACTAAAACACTTGCGCAATCTTGCGCAACTGGATGGCGTCGGCTAGAGACCGGGATAGGTGGAGAGACTTGTTGAAAGAGGCCAGGACCGGAACCCGGTTGTCGAGCCGATGATGATGATGACTTATATTAAACTTATAAAATGATAGTTCTTGCTTTTTTAATTAAATCATTGAGCTCTGAACACACTCTGCCTTGGAGTAACTTTGTTCGCTCAGACTCTGCTAAGGGTTGTGTTCAGAGCTCAACAAGTAAAAAATACCTATGGAAGTGAAAAATTTCAAAAGATTTATCAAATAGTAATTCCATGGGATATTTTGAATGTCAAACTTTTTTCTTAATTACTTGACCAACTTTTAATAAAAATGTATCGAATTTTTAGAGAAATTTAATATTTTGAAAATTTGTCCTATTAATTTTATCCTACGCATTTAGTATGATTATGAATTCGTTGAAAATTTCTAATCGTTCTAAAATGTTCCCATATAAATTCCTAATTTGAAATATAATTTCAACATACATATTTTATACTTTGGAAATTAGGTACGAACCTAGCGAACACACCTATTTAAAAAAAAAAACTCTTCTATAGAAATGCCAAAATTTAATGTATGAAATATAGAATCCGAAACTTTGAGAATTTCAACTGAAAACAAATGAGCTGTCAAAAAGAAAATGAGCAAAAATTCAAAGGAAAACACTTCTTCTTTAGTTTGCCTAATACTCTAATATGAGCATTAATGAAACCACATAAGAAGTGGTTGGTCTTAAAAGACTTAAAAAAAGAAGACATTGTTTGAAGAAGTATTCTTCATCAAATTCATAAACTAATTCTTTATACTCGTACCTTTGATTTCTAAACCATAAAATTTATTGAGGTATTTTTACAGGGTGTTACGTAAGTAACGTAGTGATTTATGCAATAAATAACTTTTATTCCGATTTTCTTACATTGAAATGTATGTATTGGAATGTTCTCTTTTCAGAGCATTATCCATCACTTTTCATAGAATTTCAGACCCCAGCGCATTCATTTCTCCTTTCATATTGACCCTTAGCTTGCTTTATTAACACAAGCTAACCTTACCTTAAAGTTAGTCCCAAGAACAAAAATCTAGATCCATTAAATCTTGTGATTGCGGTGATCAGATAATATTCGACAAACGCCTTATTATTCGATTGTCAAAAACGCCCCTCAGAATTGTCATACTTTGACGGGCTGTGCGAACTATGGATCCATCTTATTAAAACTTTAATTGTGCATGGTGGAACTGCCGTAAAAATCTTTGCAAAAACTTCCTAGACATAACCAATCGCTGAGAAAGTCGCTTGGTGGAAATTTCTGACCTTACCTTAATTGCACCCGAGCAGTGTTTTACATATTTCTAACTGCACGAGGTTTTCCAGCATGGAGAAAAACTGAAAACAATCAATACATTCTTGGAGCATTAGGTGCATTTCGAACATAAAACGAATTTCGAACAACTTTGGTTCTTTGTTCTGTGGAGAGTCTTTTCGTCATACTCGTAAATTCCACAAGTATTTTAAAACTTAAAATAACTTAACATAAAGATAAAGATACATATTCGGTACTTCGTAATCTGTTATAAATAATTCTCTAAATTCTATGGATACAACTCAGTATAAAGAAACCTTACAAGTTTTTGGGATCATATTAATCGGTAGTAAACTGCATATGTAAAAGCTAAGTCTACTGTCAAGAAACCTTCTATGCGTCTGAACTTGATTTATAAGCTAACAAATATTTTATTGTGAAATTTTTAAATCACTAAATTTACTTTAAGACTAGAGATCTTTGAATACGGCCGTGTCGAAAAAGTCAAAAATTCAATTGCAAGATGTTCGTAAACGCAAACTACAGAACTGAATTGCACCAAAACGAAATTTCTATGTAAAAGCATTATTTTCGATAACTCAGTTTTCTAAATTTAAATGTTCGATAACATCATTTCGCCGCCACTCTGTTCGGGTTGACGACAAAATATTGACAAGCCAGAGAACGTGTTCGTAAACATTAAATGCGTTTGCAAGAAAATTTGAATGACATTGATAAATGATGCACAAAATGGCGATCAATTGACGATTAAATTGACGTTTGTTTGAAATTTTCAAAAATGGCCTTTTACGTGGGCGTGGTTAGGTGTTACCCCATGACATCATCGATATAACCCTAAACTTTGTGAAGAAATATCAGAACTGCTCGAAATAGTGGGAGTAGGAAGATTTAAAAATAAAATGGCAACTACTGACTGGTGTATTTATTCCTCATCTTAATGCTTCCATTTTATATCTTATTAGAGTCTTTCCTAAACTTGGCAACATATTGCGCATTTTTCCACACAGTGAACGTTCACATGACTATTTTTCGCAGGGATATTTTGTTTGACTGACATGACAGCAACATGTGATGGAGAAGGCAGTATTTTGCTATCTAACTAATGTTTTTGAAAGCATTCGGGATCCAAGCCAATATCATCTGTTTTTTGTAACTTTCTTAATTTTATTTTTGTTTGTACTCTTTTTTTTAATTTGATTTAATTTAAAAAAAATGTTGTTTGTGTATTAGGCATATTCCTAATGTCTGTCTGTGGTATACAAAATTATCAAATATGTTCCGGTATTTATTTCATTTAAACATTTTTCTACTTAACATCTTTCTAAGATAAAACAAAAACTTTTAAAATAGACATTTTGTAATAAAACAAAATACTTACCGACAAAACATTAAAAATTTAAAGTTATAAAACCATTGAATTGAAAAGAAAAATAACAAATAAAAACGTGTAACATATAAAGAAATACTAAAAGTAATATTTTCATGAAAAATAAGAAGAAAAACAATAATTTAAATTAAAATTTAAAAACAAATTCCATTAAACGTATAAGATTATTATTTTTGTTTTTGTTATTTTAAATAAGTCTTTAATAGATAATATTTTTATTAATATTAAAAAAGAACACTAAAATTTAATTTCATCTAATCAAAACATAATGAAATATTTTATTTAAATATTTCTTTGATAAATATTCTTTTATAAATTTTGTAAATAATATCAAGAATGTAAAAAAACAAAACACAATAAAAATACAACTCAAGAACGCATCTACTTCTTTCACACATTTCAAGTAGACAAAATATTGTATCTTTTGTAGTTATGTATTAAATTAATTTTCAAATTCTTTATTAAAACAAATAAACATAAAATAATACAAATTTTGAGTTAAACAAATATTAAATAAAACATTAAATGTTTTAGTTTTTTTTGTTTTGTAAAAATAAATTTTTCTTGTTTGCGTCAGTTTTATTTTTACAATTACGATTAATAATTGTTTCTATTATTTGTTTGATTTAAATTTAAATATATTTTTATTATTTTAATTATAATTATGCAACTAAATCATTGATTTAAATTTAAAAGAAAACAAACTAAAAAAAAACGTTAAAATAAAACTATTTTAAAACAATTTAGTTAAAATCTTGTTTTTATTTTTTATTATAGTTTTTTTTTCTAATTTTGGAAGATTTCTTGATAACACGGACACTTTCTAAGTATATACATACATACATATGTATAAAAATGAAATTATGTTGCTATAGAAATGAAGTACAAATGTTTTACGTCAAACATTGAAAAACGTATCAAAGTGCTATCACTTTTTGAATCAAGCAACCAACTTCCATCGAATGGCGAGCAGGTATTTGAATCTTCTGAATTGATACTCGCATCGATGATTGAAGTAATTGACTATTTTTTGAGATGTAGAACAAAAATTATGAACATGTTTCAATTCTGCGAAAAAAACCGCTTAATCAAAACTCTGTAGAATTACTATGTTTGCATAGATCCCGACCAACATTGCTGTTTTCGATTACCAATCGAATCGATATTTGTTGAGCAATTTAAGAAACCTCAAGCCTAACGTATTGGTCAGAAAAACAAATGATTGTTAAATCGATAAGTGTCGATCATATGAAAGGCAAAAGTAATATGAAATACAAAAATCGGTAGTCGAAAAAAGTCATTCATCGAGCTATAAAACTCCGAAAATTTGTTTTGTAGGTAACTTTAGATTGGCAACATTGTTTTCTGTGACAGCAAATTTGACAGCTCTCGGTTATTTTGAGGTTAGTTCGATTTGGCAATTTGTTATGAAAATCTTTGCTACTGATCTTGAACTCAGACTGCTTCAGTCAATTGTTCAAAAACCAAGTTGACGACAAACATATTGGTAAACCAGAGAGCATATTCTTAAACGTCAAATGCATTTGCCAAAAAATTAATTGACTGACGTTGATTAAACAGATTTTTTGCAAGCAGGACGATTGCATATTTGACCATAGTAATATCTATGTCAAAAAATGACGATAATTGACGTTTATTTGACGTTTAAAAAAACGGCCTTAGATTATAAAATCAGAGTTATGCCTATAATCAGAATAGCGCTGATCGGAGTGCTTATTAATAACAAGCCACTCAATGTTAACTGGCCACCTCGTTCGTGGGATTTGGCGCTTTCATAGGTAGTTGGGCTAAGGTTTCCAGAACTATTTATTTTAAAACCGATCTTTTTTTCAAGTATTTTTTTGTCAAGCTTCCTTTAGCAATTCGCAAAGATGGTATTCAAGTTCTACCTTTTGGTAATATGTGTTTTATTTATATATTCAGGGATATCACTCACAGTTTGAGGGGCACTAGGAAGCTAGTGGGGCTCACCTTTCAACTGAAGTATGTATCCCCGATAATGAATTTTTGGGGTTAAATGGATTGAACCCAACAATCCGATATTGCTTAAAACTTTATCATTTAAGTGGGTTGCATTTGTTATCACAGGTTGAACGGTACATCGCCAAGAAACCTCTTTTCAATATGAAATTGCTAAATTTTATTTGTATTTATTGTTAATTTGGTTGTATTATTTTCGACAGTTTTTATACGGACTAACGTTAATTATTTGACATGCGCATTACCCTGACTAGCTCATATAAAATAAATCAGATCATGAAATCTTTTTCTAGTAATTTGGGTCGTCATATAACGGAATGCTACCTATGTAGTCTATTTTATTATTTTCTCTTCTATTGGTTGAGTATAATACAGTATATACCCCATGGCGTAGTGATCAGTTCGTTTAGCTGTCACGCAGGATGCTTGGAGATCCATTGCCAATTTAGCTACCTAATAGAAAAGAAGTTTTTTGCAGGGGTAGTTCCACTTGCAAGGAAGTGACAAAATCCGCTGAAAGTATCTTCCTTTGTAATGAAAAAACCCTTTTTATCTTCGGTACGGGCAAAAACTGTTGGTATATCGATCATTACTAACCGCCTAATTTCTACTAATCAAAAGACAGTTTAATATTTCAATTACAAAATGGCGCAAAATTTAAAATGACACCTTTTTAGATTTTGATACAATGCGCCGAGACCTTGTCTATAAAATGTATTTACCGCATTCAGAAACAATTCAAAACAGTAATATAAAAAGTAAATGAGTTATGGCTGAAACAGATGAGCAGCATTTTTCATGCAACCAATTTAAATGACACATGTTCTAATATGAATGGATTCATTCAAGGTCTCTCTACATATAAGTGGATTTACAAGTTTCTGCATCTGCAAAATGCAAGAAACTAGAGAGGCAGATGTATGCCTAAACCCGAAAGCGGGAAAGAATACACAGGTGGTAACTCCCTTTTACTTCCTATAAACTGCTATAACTTGTTGGCCTGTTAATACGAAACTATGCAATGAAAATTTAACTTACCTCCATTTTCTTCCATTTAGATTTATTGTTTTTTTTCATATGCGTTCGTCAACAAAAATTATAGAAAAATGTGAAAATATCGCAAATTTACAAAATGCAGACGAAGCTGCTATAATAAAGATGAACATGTTCGTCTTTACTATAATCTTGACTTCAACATTTCTCGAATTTCCTATAAAGCAGAAATGAAGTTCTTCTGCATTTTGCTCCTTTTCTCTCTATCTAACAAATATGAATTCTGTATTTGGCATCACTTTTTTTGCAGAAATCAAATGCAGATACATGTAAATCCACCATATTTCTAACAACGCCAAATCCGAAAATCTATACTTAAAAAAAAACACAATATCGTTTTCTTTAAAACAGAAATATGCACCATAAATGTCAGAGTGTATACGCATGTGTTCCGGGGGCAGAACAGTATGTCGATGCACATCTGTTTTAAAGCCATTAGGCCCTTTTCAAAAATGCAATTACAAGATTTTCCGGCGCAACTCCGCAGTACAAAACATTAGCCGATAAGCCAGAGAGCGAGTTCGTAAACGTCAAATGCTTTTACAAATGAATTCATTCACTGTCATCATTAGTTGACCAAATGAACAGATTTTATGCAAACTGTACGATTGCATATTTTATTAGAGCAATATCTGCCTCAAAAAGTGACGACCAAATTGACGTTGATTTGATGATTTCGAAAATTACCTTAGATCATATTTACCTACATACGAGTATATTGCAACAAGATTCCACACATTTTCTGCATTTGTGACTAATTGTGAATACGCATCATGAAAGTGAATGAAGATTGTGGATATCACAATTCGAAAGAATTTTTAATTGGGAATTGGTTCTTCGAAAATGAAAATGGATGTTCTTTAATTAGGCTTACGCCATTTTGTAAACGAATTCAATCCACCAATTTCTTATTTCTACGTGCGAAATTCGAATGTCTTGTTTCTGTTTCAGCAATAATGGCACTAAATTTTAAACATTCTATTATTTGGGTATTAACACTACAGAATTTGTTAACTTTAAAGTAGTCTACTAACTCATTCTTAATTTTAAACATTTTTTAACTAATTAGCATCGTACTGAAACAATTTTCTGCTCATCCAAAATGTGATGGTTCATACAAAAAATTAAGTCAAGTTTTTGACGTTTGTAAATGTCAAGGAGTCATATAAAGTTAGCACGATAACGGGAAAAATTTGTCTCCCAAACATTTTTTTCCTGGCACAAATTTTGTCTTGGATATTTTTCCGAGCGGTACGCAGTTCGCGCGCAAAATTCATACTATTGTTTTGTGCATTGTTGTAGAAAATGTCTCCACTAAATTTTGCCATTAAAAAGAATGATACAAACATTATTTTGCGGGACAAATTTTGACAGCCACCGTATTTCCGAAAATGATTTTTGTCAAAACAGGGCCCGTATTACGAATTACGATTATCGTTTAAAATCCCTCGTTATCGTTAAGTTGCGATTACGTTTTACGATACTCGTTTTTTTTAAAACGATAATCGTTTTCTCTTACGACTGCTTTTGACACTCGTATTTCATTGTTTTGAGACATGTACTATTTTTGACAGAAATATTGAAAGAATGAAGTTGGATGCGCTTACAAAAATAGATTTTTTTTTATTTTATCAGGCAATATTTTGATGCATCCATTATCGTAAACCATAATCGGTCCATGTGTTGACTATCGTTTTCTAGGGTATCGTTTTTTTGCCTTTCGTTTCGTAATCTTTAATAGGGGCCCAGGTTTTATGTAAAAGGTGCAGAGGAGTCAAGAGGAGATTCCAAAAAGGTATGAACGACTTTTGTCAGACAACCCGTTTCAGAGATACACTACAAAACACATTAAATTAGATTTTTCTCTCCAAACTCAAACTTTTGCTCAAGATTTGGAAACGTTTTGTAAAGATTAAAATTGTAGAGATAAAATTTGTCTTGTCTCGATCTGCGCACCTTTTATACATAAAACCAGTTTTGACAAAAATCACTTTCGGAAATACGGTGGCTGTCAAAATTTGTCCCGCAAAATAATGCTTGTATCATTCTTTTTCCTGGCAAAATTAAGTGGAGACATTTTGTAAGGCTATTCACAATAGTATGAATTTTGCGCGTGAACTGTGTACTGCGCGGAAAAATATCCGAGACAAAATTTGTCCCAGGAAAAAAATGTATGGGAGACAAAATTTTTCCCGATCTGCGTACAAGCCTATACTTACGAAAATAGATGTTCGACGATTTTAATTATAAAATAACGGTAGAGAAAGTATGATGTTATGTTCGATTTAAATTTGCAAAATCGTTGCAAAGAAGAACAACCTAGTTTCATACTAAAACAGCTTTAACATCGTACTACTTCAGATAAAATTTTACGCAAAATGTAGTTTGCCATATGTTGCAAGGTTTGGACTGCAAAAAATTTGATTTGATCTCTGCATTTCACTTATAGTGAATTCGAGCAACAAAAGTAAATTTTGATGTTCTGTATTCCGCATAAAATGAATCTTGTTCATTCGGAATGTGAAATGTTTGTGTTCCGATCCGAAATCCAGCCAAAATGATTATCGTGAATTGTGTTCTCGAAGATGGAAATTCGTGTTTTACATTTCGAATACATAGCGTTTTACGGTGAATTCAATTCACTTTCACTTAGTTTTGTTGGGTGAAACTTTACAAACATGAAAATAAAACTTTGAAATTTTGGCTTGGTTTTATCAAAATAAATTGCTTACAGGGGAATTCACAAGAACTCACGACAAGCAAAACTTTTGTTGCAATTTATGAAAAAAATTAAGGATGTAAATTGTCTCAGCTGATTTTGACATTTCGAAAATTAATTCGGGGTGAATTGAAAAAGATTGAATTCGCTTGGAATGCAGAACATGATGTTTCATTTAAGGTGAAATTGAAATTCGTTTTCAATTCACTTTCACTCGGAATACAGGACATGGGTGTATGTCATTGACCTCGCCATTAATATTTCTGATTGCTGTCTTTGGTAATGTTATTTAGCCAAGAACCGCAGTGTTGCAGTCTGTTTATGAAGTATTGAAGGTTGAAAACAAGGTTCCCTTAAGAAATACTTGCGTTAATGTGGGTTGGGAAATAATCAGCTGTTCGGTAAACGACAGTCAACTCATAAAAATTTGTTGTTTTCAAAAATGCACCTCATTCAATATTTCAACTTGATAATTCTTCTGTTTTCCTACTTAAAAGAAAATAAAGCAAGTAGTTTTCAGAAAAAAAAATAATTTTAAACCATTTCTTTAAATTTAGAGAATTTCTTAGTTCATCAGGGTATTTCTTCTCTTTCCGCATCAAATTCATGAGATAATTTTATTAGCTTAGCAGAAAGTTTTGCGCATACAAATTTTGACAGCTCGTTTCTGAGAAGATAAAATTATCCGTTTCTGAGGTTTTTCCGTGTTTACATGAATACCCTTAGCATATTAAAATAGATACGCAGCAGCAATTACACTTTATAGAAAAATTAAAAATCGATTCAACGTCAATTTTGATAGTTAGAATAAATGGCACAAAATTTTAAACAGTTTTCTAACTAGTATCGAACTAAAAGAATTTTCTTAATAAATTGCTTCTGAAAACACCTAAAACAATGACATTTCGTGTAAAAAAGTAAGTACACGAACCTTTTTTGATGTTTGCAAATGTCAAAGAGTCATATATATAAAATAAAGTATGGTATTCGATGATTTTAACTTTAATAAAAAAATGGTAGAGAAAGTATGATGAAACACAGGGGCCCCATTTTGTAAAACGATTATCGTTGAAAGTACTTCGTTGAAATGCGATTATGTTTAACGAGAATCGTTTAATTTTAACGATACTCGTTTGTTCTAACTACTGACAGATACCTATCGTTTAACTTTCGTTTTCTTGATTTATATTTTTTTTTTCATTTATTTATGTCAATTTTTGACATTCCTAATAGTCGAGAAGTTGGTTGCGCTTCAAACAAATTTTTTTTTTCGGTTAAGCTTGGCAACATCTTTTGTACGCCTTTTTCGTTTTACTTAATCGCTCTTTGTCGTGACTATCGTATTCCTCAGTATCGTTGACTTGCCGCTCGTTTCGTAATACAAAATAGGGCCCCAGAACAAAAAGTCTTATTTCTTATTTTGTGTCTAAACAGCCCAGAATATTTTTCGTACTCGATTTTATACCTAAAAATTACAATTTTTGTTAAATAGTTTTTTTTACATTCAATCAAAAGTTGTTAATAATATACAAAATATTTGTATAGAATACTGTCGTTTTTGAACACCCAAGTTCATTCTCTTCAAACCAGTAACGTAACGATAAAAATCTCAAAGCTCAACTCAATGGTTTGTCTTACGAAAACAAATCCCCGTTTCAAAACCAAAAAAAAAACAACAGATTTTGCAATTTACATAAACAAACAAAATAGACATTTGTACATATCGATAAAAAAATATTCCTTAAATTAGAAAAACAATTTAACATTTAACATAAAAAAAATGCATTATAGCCTAAGAAAAGAAGAAATTTATATTTTCTAATTGCTTAATCTTAACTAACTTAAAAATCGTAGCCAGTTAAACAAAAAAAAAATAATAAACCATAAAAACCAACAAATTTACTTGCTTTTGATTTTTGTAGACAAAACCATAAATGGTAAACAAGAAAAAAAAAAAAACATTTTAAATTTTGGAGAAAAACTTCTTGTCACTTTGACAATTTGGAGTGAAATATTGGAGAAAAAAAAAAAGAAAAATGATCTCAAAAGCTAACCAAACCAACATATGGACCGAAGTAGTTAACTTTTAAAAATTGGAAAGTTTGCAACGAGCAATAATCAGCGTATCTTCCTTAGTTAAACAAACAAACTTAAATCCATATAAAAAAAAATCAAAAACCAGAATATAACACGCACACAACTACACACACCACACAGCACACAAACAAAACTGAACATACACCAATAACAAAAACACTCTGTGCTCTATGAATGAGATACTTTTTTATGATTGTATATTTGATAATAAAACAAAATATTATATATCTACCTAAGTACATATATATATTAACTGTAGATGTCTACAATAACACTGCAAATTTAAATGGAAACACACTTTAAACAAAATTGAATTTTTAAAACCAATAAATCGCGCTATACAATTAAATTAAATTAAAAAAAATACGAAATGCTTACATAAAAACAAAAACTTTAAAATATTTAATTAGTAGAAGTTGAATTGAAAAAAAAGACATGTCTTCTATTTACATTAATACATACATATACTTGTATGTATTATACATATACATATATATTTAAAAATTCATAAACATTAACAACAACAAAAAAAAATTGTAAAAAAAAAACAAACAACTTTGAATAAAACTTTAAATAAACAAGTAAAACTGTGAAGTGAAAATACAAATCACTAAATAAGCAAATCAATTGTGTGAAGTTGGCGCACATTTAAATAAATAACTTTAAACAGAAAACAATAACTAAATGAATTAAAATGGAGGTAGAAGAGTACTAAAGCTAAACATAAATTTGTTGATTTCTATACAGGAAGTCGTTAAATAAAATGGATTAAAACAAAAACTAAAGAGAAGAAGTTTAAATAAATTAAAAAAAAAAATATTTGTAAAGCATTTGATTAACCGATTGATATTTGAAAGTGAACATTAAATAAATAAGCTGATTATAAAATAATAAAATGAAAAAAAAATGAAACGAATGAAAGAAATTAAATATTTAAATGCGGGTTGTTTTATTTCAAAGCTCTTCAAGACGAGGTATTTTGGTTGCAAGTTTAAGAACAGATTTTAGAACTTATTGGCGACAACCACAAGAGACTGTGCCTGAACGGTTCAACAAACCTGCCCACCTTGTGCGTATAATAAAGTTCTAGTCGCAGAATCCATATTGTATGTCATCAAGGATCGGCAGTATGGCTTTCGTAGCAACACTGGTTATCTGATGAATATCTCGCTGAAAAGCGGAACTTTACATAATTTTTGAGAAACAAAGTTAACAGCACTTGATATGTCTAAAGCATTTGGTAGAGTTTGGCACGAAGCTCTGTTTCGAAAATGATTGTATTTGGTTCACTTTGGACCGGCATATATCGATAATCAGACCATTCAGAAGCCTTACGTTTGGATGTGTATATAGGATTTGAATAGACCTTTCATTCGGTGTTAGTCTCGATGCGTTTGGGGAACTTTGAAAATTTGGTGATTTTTTTAGACAAGTGGTTAGTCCATGATTTTTTCAAAATTCTCAAAAATTCAGTAAAATCACTTTGGTTAGAAATATTTCGAGAACCAGACCTCGCAGAAGCTTCTGGTTTTCACCTTTGGATAGCTGTGGGAAATTCGAGCGGGGATTTTGAAAACTGGAGCCTCTTACAAAGCTTGGTATCGGAAAGAGCGCCAACCAAAGACATTGTCAGTAAGTTGCTGCTGGAAAATCCATACAATCACTTTGGACCGGCATATTTCGATAACCAGACCACTCAGAAGCTTTACGTTTGGATGTGTATATAGGATTTGAATAGACCTTTCATTCGATGTATGTTTCGATGCGTTTGGGGAACTTCGAAAATTTGGTGATTTTTTTAGACTAGTGGTTAGTCCATGATTTTTTCAAAATTCTCAAAAATTCAGTAAAATCACTTTGGTTAGAAATATTTCGAGAACCAGACCATGCAGAAGCTTCTGGTTTTCACCTGTGGATAGCTGTGGGAAATCCGAACGGGGATTTTGAAAACTGGAGCCTCTTACAAGGCTTGGTTTCGGAAAGAGCGCCAACCAAAGACATTGTTAGTTAGTTGCTGCTCGAAAATCCATACAATCACTGGACCGGCATATTTCGATAACCAGACCACTCAGAAGCTTTACGTTTGGGTGTGTATATAGGATTTGAATAGACCTTTCATTCAATGTACGAGTATGTCTCGATGCGTTGGGGGAACTTTGAAAGGTAGGTAGGTAGGTAGGTAGAGATGGTAGTCGCCAGCCAACTGGGCCCGAAACTCAATTAGCGCTGGGGTGCGCCGTTTTGATACCATTAAACTCGTGTCAACCTAATAAAGATTTAGTACGGAAGAAAATGGCTTTTATATACTTTAGCGGAGCATTACTAAAGCCATTTTGTCGCATTCAGAAAGATAATCAGATCTTTGATTTTCTTCTCCGAAAGTTCGCTGGGGTCATCGAGGAAGGCTTTCCCAAAGGAAGCCATCCTGTAATTTGCTAAGGCGGGGCAATCGCAAAGAAAATGAACCACAGTTTCTTTTTCTTGTGGATCTCCACAACTACGGCAGTGTGGGTTGAAGGGGATGCCTAGCTTTCGTGCATGTTCACCTATGGGCCAGTGCCCGGTGCATATTGCTGTGATCCTGGCTATGTCGCGCCTGGGTCTGCATATTAGATCGTTGGAACGTGAGTTGTTGTAAGTAGGCCATATCTTTCTTGATATGACACAGTTTGTGAGACTGCTCCACCTACGGTTGGATTCATTGAGAAAAATCGAGAAGATTTTTCTCTTCATAGCACCAAGAGGAATATTAACTTTTTCCGCTAGTGAGCTATGTAAGGCCGAGCCTTGCCGAGCTAAAGCGTCAGCCTGTTCATTACCCTCTATGTCACTGTGACCTGGAACCCAAATGAGAGTGACCTGGAGGTCAATGTTCAGACTCGCCAGTTCGTCCCGACATTCCTGGACAAGTACTGAGGTAGATGTAGATGATTTAATGGCCTTAATGGCCGCCTGGCTATCTGAGCAGATAGCTATATTTCTGAACTGGTTTTGGTTAGATTGGAGCAACTAGCATGCCTCCTTGATTGCTAGTATTTCAGCTTGAAATACACTCGCAAAGTCTGGTAGTCTGAGGGACTTGGAGATGTTAAAGGACTCGGAAAAAATTCCTGAACCAACACCGCACTCCATCTTAGATCCATCAGTGTAGATTATCGAATTGAAATCCTTTGTGACAACGTCATTCTTCCAATCCTCTCTGGTGGGAAAAATGGCTTTGAAATCCCCGCTTGGGCCAAGAGGAGGTACGCAGTAGTCGGTGTTCGATAAGAAAATATCCGGAGGAATCAATTTTGTTATGTTTCCATGACCATAGGGTTTGGAGAACCAACAGTTAGATTCTTTAAGTCTTACAGCACTGCATGCCGCTAGGTATTTTATATGAAGGTCGAGTGGTAAAAGGTTCAGGATAACGCTCAGGGCATCTGTTGGGCATGATCTGAGAGCCCCCGTAGTGCCGACGCTAGCCGTTCTTTGAACCCTTTTAAGTTTTGCGACGTTATATTGCTTGTTAAGTGCAGGCCACCAAACAATCGATCCGTAAGACAAAATTGGCCGTACCACTGCAGTGTACGTCCACAAAATCATCTTCGACTGAAGGCCCCACTTCTTACCAAAGGTTTTTCTGCAGGCATAGAAAGCTATACAGGCTTTCTTAACCCGTTCTTCAATATTTACCTTCCAATTCAATTTGGGGTCGAGAATAACTCCAAGGTATTTAGCTTTGGAAGATAAGGAAAGAGTTTGACCGTTAAGTCGAGGTAGGGTGAATGTAGGTATTTTAGTCCTGGTAGTAAAGAGCATCAGTTCCGTCTTGCTCTGATTAACTCCTAGTCCACTACTAGTGGCCCAGTTGCTAACTCTTTTCAGAGCCAATTCAGTGATTTCACTAATCACAGTGGTAAACTTACCTGATACCAATAAAACCAGATCGTCAGCATACGCTACAGTTTTTACACCACTACCTCTGAGCTTGACGAGAATTTTGTCCATGACTAAGAGCCATAGAAGAGGGGAGAGAACACCACCCTGAGGAGTTCCCCTACTAACATGTTTAGTAGAAATTGTGTTTCCTAACGTTGCTTGGATCCTTCTGTCACTGAGCATAGATACAATCCATTTGGATATGAAACTTTCTACACCAAAGTGAGCAAGTGATTCGCGAATGGATTCAGTTAGGACGTTATTAAAAGCACCCTCCACGTCTAGGAAGGAACTTTGAAAATTTGGTGATTTTTTTAAACAAGTGGTTAGTCCATGATTTTTTCAAAATTCTCAAAAATTCAGTAAAATCACTTTGGTTAGAAATATTTCGAGAACCAGACCTCGCAGAAGCTTCTGGTTTCTATCTGTGGATAGCTGTGGAAAATTCGAGCGGGGATTTTGAAAACTGGAGCCTCTTACAAAGCTTGGTATCGGAAAGAGCGCCAACCAAAGACATTGTCAGTAAGTTGCTGCTGGAAAATTCATACAATCACTTTGGACCGGCATATTTCGATAACCAGACCACTCAGAAGCTTTACGTTTGGATGTGTATATATGATTTGAATAGACCTTTCATTCGATATATGTCTCGATGCGTTTGGGGAACTTCGAAAAGTTGGTGATTTTTTTAGACCAGTCCATGATTTTTTCAAAATTCTCAAAAATTTAGTAAAATCACTTTGGTTAGAAATATTTCGAGAACCAGACCATGCAGAAGCTTCTGGTTTTCACCTGTGGAAAGCTGTACAAAATTTTACCGGGGATTTTGAAAACTGGAGACTCTAACAAGACTTGGTTTCGGAAATAGCGCCAACGAAGGACATTATTAGGTATTTGGGGCTCGAAAATCCATAAGATCACAAGTATGTGGCTACCACAATCACTGTATGTATATCAAAACACTTAACTTAAATGCACTTTCATTTAACTAAGCTGAGATTTACGTTTATTATTTTTTCATTGCTTTTCAAATCAATTGTTATATGTAAATTCTTTTATATGTAAATACTTTTAACTGGAAAAATATAATTTTGAATTGAAATATGACTTTTATTTAAATATTCTTAATATTCTTGGGTTTTCATCTAATTGTGGCGCTGGTTTCATTAACTGACTAATATTTCATTGAGAGTTTGTATGTGCATAGTTGTTAATTTTTTCTTAGTTTGAAAAATATTTTATTTTTTTACAAATATGCATATATGTATGTATCCAATCAATTATTATTTAAAAAAAAGGGTGTTTAGTCTCCCTCTTTCATGCTACTAGACGTGTTTTTATGAAACTCGTAATGTTACCTTCGCAGCAATTGGAACAGAAAAAAACGCGTTTCATGTTTTCTCTTTACAATTGAATCAAGCGCCACCTAGACTGCCATGACATTTCAACAAATTAAATTCACTTTATGTTCTCTCTGATTGCTGACCTAAATTAAATTTTCTATTACTTTTTTCTTATAAAATTTGTGGCTTGGCTACGCACTCTGTCAAAAAACAAGGCTGTTGATAGAGTAGAGTAGATAGTTAGTCCCCTTTTACACGTTGCCTCATGAGACATGTCTCATTTTTGACTTTCCTTTTAAATTTGTATCCCGTGAGGCAAAAGCTATTACACGTTGACTCATGTCTCATGAGACTCATGTCTCAAATTTGACTGTTGTTCGTATTTTTTAATACATAACACAACATAAAACGAATATGAGAAAAAGAAACATCAAAATGAGACTACTGAAAATCAGCCCGGTACTCACCGGGAATATTTTTTTACATCTCATTTCCTCATATCTGCTTTCTTTTTCGCCCTTACGTGAGCCTCGTCTCGTGAGACATCGTGTAATAGGGGACTTAGTATTAACATTTATAAAAGGCACTCCGAATTATCTATAAGATATTTTGTTTTTTTTTGCTCTAACTGTACTTTCTTACGTCAGTGCAGTGAATACAAGAACCTTTTACATCGGAACGTAACGTAATAATATAATTATATCAATGACTTCAACTACTCCGAAAGGTTTGAAAATATGATATCGATGAATTTGTTCGTACAGTACTGTACTTGGTGTTCAAATGGAAATTAAAAAAATACTCAGAAAAGCAAGACAACAAAACAGTCAATAACTTAGGGTTTTAGATACCTAGTTAAAAAAAAACCATTGCGTCAATAACCAATGGTATCGTCTATTTAAATTCTTTTAATAATGACAATAATAGATTTACAAAATTAAAAAATTGTAAGAATTTTCTGTATCTATGTACAATAATAGACAAAATATATAAATCCATGGTGAAATGAAATATATTTGAATAATTTCTAAGAGACCTGATTGCGCCTGTATAAAAACGTGAAAGTTGACAAGTCTAAATTCATAGATGAATATAGTTTAGGCATTCCATTGTCACATACCCGACTTTCGTACGTGTTTCCATACCTACATATATTTATTGAATTTAAAACAACATAGCACACAAATTTACATTAAAGCTTTAGATAGTTATGACTTATTTTTAAAAAATGTAGCAGCTGTAAGCAGGGTAACACTCGACTTTACCTTCCCCAAAATGTACTCTACGTCTGCACCTCATTTTAATATTCGCAAGAATATATTATGTATGCGTAAATTTTGTCGGAAGAAAATGAATTGCTTGAATTAAAATTAACGTCATTATAGATTTTCTTGCCAAAATTTTATAGATTAATTGATTTGTAATCCTTTCGATTTTCAAATAAATTTTTCATATATTTTGCACCTACAATGTCCAGCTGGTGTTTCTATCTAAAATAAGACATTTTTTGGGCGTAAAGTTTTGAAAACCCTTCTTTTATTTCAGGATTTTCTTCCCTAAATATTTAAAACGACTCTTTCAAAGCTAAAGGTCTTTCAACACATGCGTCACGCAGTGCCGCCGCTGGGTGTTCGTGCGCCCTTGTGCAAGAACCTTTAATTGCCGCCCCATGTCTCGGGTACACGGGCGTTTTTACGTTGTATAAGTGAAAGTTTTATTTATTATCCATTTCGCAGTTGAAAAATTTAAGCAAACGTGCATTGTTGTTGTCGCGTTCCAAGCTACTCCAAATTCTTATACAATGAACGTAGTCATTATAGCATATATATATGTACAGTTTTTGCATCCTTTTAAGAGTATTTACTCTTTTTACTTGAGACTCATAGGTGCTATAAGGCAAGTTATACATACATTCGTAAAAAAATCGAACTAGAGATTTTGATCACAGTTGACATTACGACGATAGCGAAGACGAAAAAACTGGGTCTCGAAATTTTGTCCCCACACTTTTATTTTTCTTCTTTTTTTAAGACCAACAATTACTGTATCTGAAGTAAGATATTTTTCGAAATTTAAAAAAATTTAAAAAATCAAAACATTTAAAGAATCGGTACAACCGATTTTGATAATTTGTTTTATGCTAAAGCGCCCCAAAATTTAAAATATATTCCTGTGAATTAAAATTTTCAAAACTTTTTTTTTGGATTTCAATTTTTTTTTTTGAAACTCAATATTTCGAGAACCCCATGCTTGATTTTTTTTAAACTTGACAAAGAAAAGTTTTCGAAAATCGTGTTTTTCTCGAAAACGTCTCCGAGAATTTTGATAAATTTTTACGTTCTATTAATTAAACAAAAAAAATTGAAATCAATATATTACTAACTGTACCGAACATAGAACCATTTTGACGATTTTTGAATTTCTCATTACTGGCTGAACGGATTTTAATGAATTTTTTTTTTGGAAAATTCGATATCTCAAAAAAGGGCTAGATATGTAATAAATTTTTTTTTTTTTTTAATTTGTATATAAAAGATTATTTGACTTATAACTTATAACTTTGTTATATATTTATGTTTATATGGCAATTGGGACCTTATTCGGAATTCCCCCCCCACCAAAATGAACTTTTTTTTTTACGAATCGATAAAAAAGTGTTTGCTGTTGATAAAAAACATCAAATTATGCAGGAGAAACACTTTCTTATGGTAAAAAAGTGAAGTAAAAGCGGACCACCCACAGTACTATAACTAAAACTACTTTTGTATGGGATAATTGCTTTTTTTGCTTGCTTACGCATTACGGCGGCCTTTAAACAGTGATATATGTATGGGGGGGCATGCTGCCCCCCTACAACCCCCCTGCTTGGGCACACTATAGGATTTGGGGTAGATGCGAGGTTGGGTGTATCCAAGGTTTCTTTTGCATTTACAGAATCTGGATTTAAAGAAACTTTGAATTTACCCTATGGCCTATATTCATTTTTTTATACTTCACTTTTTTACCATACAAAAGTGTTTCTCCTCCATAATTTGATGTTTTTTATCAACAGCACACTTTTTTTTATCGATTCATTAAAAAAAAAGTGCATTTTGGTGGGGGGGGGGGGGGGGGGGGAATTCCGAATAAGGACCGGCAATTGCGAATAATTTTCTTCAACAAAACCATTTTCATATAAAATGCAAATATTCGAGTTCCTAGCACAGTTTATAATTTATGTATGTCAATTGGTAAAAACCAATAGTTTATAACTAGCTTGACAGAAAGAAGACAAAGTAGTTTTTGATATTTTTAAAAGTTTTTATTTTCACTTTCTTTTTGAAACACTTCATCATTTACTTCCGGATCTGGAAGTATTATATGTATACAATTCCTTGACATCTTAGGTATGCTTTGATGAAATTTGACATTTTGTGGCTTGTGTGGGAACTATATTTTGATATAAATAGAGTCTGTTGTTTTTTTTTTTTTTTGGTTTCCGTTGTAAAGATGGTTTGTTTACATTTTGCATCGGTAAAATAAGGAATGTTTTAAATCACCTTTTGATAATTTTGTTCTTGTAACCAACTTAGATTTAAGATATTTAGCTATATCATTGCAATCAGAATATTGATACCAATTCATAGAAAAATACGAGTAATTAGTAAAATTAATGTTTTCGAGACACTGTTTTCGTTTTATTTTATGGGAAATACATGGGCTGTAAATCTAAAAAAAAATCAAAATCCTTTTCGAGTTTATAAGTCTGAGATGAAGGTTGCGTGGAAAGCTATTTCCCAAGTGTCAATCTATGGCGACATGGCGTTAAGAAGTTTAGACTATGACTGCAATCGAAGAGGTTATTTGGTGTGAGAGGCGACAGTCACAAACAAAATATGAATAAAGATTTGTGGTAGATTGTGTGCGGGAACTACGTAGTGAACGGTCAAATGTAAACAAATTCCGAAAGCTTAAGGAAAACTTTTGGAGTATGCCGTATAGGTTGAGTTAGATCTATCTCTTAATTTTCCGCCCCTAGACGTTGGCGCCCTTGTGCGCCGCACATTTCGCACATATGGTAGCGGCGGCCCTGGCGTCACGTGCCCGACAGATAAAAACTAAGTCTTACCTGTTGTTAATACAATTATCTTAACCACAATATAAAATTCAAAAGATCACTTTGTTTTCTGTTTAAAAAGTTAAAGTTTTAAAATGCTTAATTTGAGAAATGGTAAATTTATGTGTTAACTTGACTTGGAGAAGTTATTAATAGTTACAAAAAAAAAATGATGATAACGTGCTGATGAATCAAATTATTTTCAAATCATTATGATGCTAATTTGTTAGAATGTTGGATTGTTTACTAGATACATTATTTTTTAAATTTAACCTGTTATTATTAAAGTGTTTTTTTGAGATGTTAATACTCATAAAAATAAGGCAAAGGATAGTTCTTTATATATGAATTATATTTCCATTCTATTCCCTGATAGAAAATATTTACATCAAAAGGTACCATTTTACATGCAATGCTCCATCTGCCCAACTATACTTCAATGGCTCCAAAGGAATATTATGTATGTACATAAAGTATAGTTTTGAGTTAAGCAATGTTTTTCATATAAATCTATCAAAAAAGTCTTAAAATTCATAAAAAGTAGGTATTTTAAGAGTTTTGGGGTCATAATTCTGAATGTGCCGAAATTCGATTTTCAAAATTCTAAAAATAAAAAATAAGAAGTGCGCACTTCTTCATTTTTTTACTTGCGACTTATAGAAAAAAAATCGAACTCGAGATTTTGATCAAAGTTGACATAACGATGACAGCGAAGACTAAAAAAAGTGAGTCTTGCAATTCTGTGTCTGTCTGTTAAACTTGGTAGATATCGTTTTGAATTCCCCCCCCCCCTACAGGTTTTTTTTCTTTTTTTTTAGATCGAAATTAACGGTACCTGCCATACGAATTATTATTGTTTTCGAAATTTTATAAATATTTTTTTTTTCTCAAAAACTGTCCCACAGATTTAAAAAAAAATAAATAAAATGCACGACTGGATCGCACGAACTTGCTCTTATGTAAAAGTACTTTGGAATTTAAGATACATTTTATAAATATAAAACATTTATTTAATGAGATAATAATGTTCAAGTGCATAAAATTGCCGTCTGGTTTCCGGAAAAGTATGAATTTATGCAAATAAACCTTAAAAAATCATTTTATTATTAAATGAATTTTTTATATAAGAAATTTCTCTAAAACTTTTCAAGAAAAAAATGTGGGATGCGAATTTTAAGTATTTAATAATATTGGTTTAAGGAAATAATTTCAAAAAATAATCGTTCATAGGTTTTGAAGATATTGATTTAAATTTTTTTTAACCCAATAAATATTTTTTAGAATATTTTAATATATGTACAATATTATTTTAAACTTAAGGGGACTCCTGCTAAAAATTTTGGGTTAAAATCCTTAGAGCCGTTAATGAGAAAGTCGAAAATCAAAAAAACGGGTCTATGGCAGTTACTCGCCCTAATAACATTTTGCCCCAAAATTTTTGTTGACCAAAATGTAGTCCATGTCCATAATATCACCCCTAATTTTTTTTATCAAAATCGTTAGAGCCGTTTTCGAGATAAATAAGATTTTGTATTACGGGTGTACGGGGGGTACCCTTAGTTTTGGAGCTAAAAAAAAAATTTCAATTTCTCCTCTAGGGAATCACCGAAGACTTTTAACTACCGAGTTTGAAGAAAATACCTCCGGTAGTTTAGGCTGTAGTTCGAGGTACAGACATACAGACATACAGACATGCAGACATACAGACAGACAGACGGAATTGTCGGACCCACTTTTTTCGTCTTCGCTATCATCGTAATGTCAACTTTGATCAAAATCTCGAGTTCGATTTTTTTTCCAAATGCAGAACTTGCTCTATAGTACCTACATATATCGCAAGTAAAAAATCTCATTAAGTTAAAGATAAGAAATGGTTGAAAAAATTTTTATTTTTGGTACCCCCCATAGAACAATTTTTTTGGTTTATGATTTTCTCAAAAACGGTACAACCGATTTTGATAATTTTTTTTTCTAAAGCAGTTTGAATACTTTTGAGCATTCAGATTTTCAAATTTTTTTTTCAAAACTCAATATTTTAAGAACCCTATGCTCGATTTTCTTAAAACTTGATAAAAAAAAGTTTCTTAATATAAGTTACAATATGTAAGAAAAAAATAATATTTTACCTAAAAATAACAGTACCCTCCATACAAATGTTAGAAAATGGTTTTCGAAAATCGTATTTTTCTCGAAAATGGTACCGAGAAAAATTTTTTCTCTTTCAATTAATTTATACGATTTATAATTTAACAAGAAAATTTTGAAATCAAGATATTACTGACTGTGCCTACCATAGAACCAGTTTTTCGAATTTTGAATTTCTTATTACATATTTGCATAACGGATTCTGATTAATTTTTTTTATAGAGAAGCTCCTGAAAATTTTGAAAAAAGTTGCATTTCAAAACTTTGGAAAAAAATAATTTTTTGAATTTTTGAAAAAAAAAATATTTTTCGTGGAAAATTCGATATCTCAAAAACTGATCAATATTTTCTTTTGAAATTTAATTTTTATTCGTACAATAGTATCTACAAACTTTAAGTTGGGGTACCAAATTTTTTTCTTAAAAATGTTTTAAGAATTTTGCATATAAAAGTTTATTTTTTTAAGAAACCACTACAACGACTTATGATTTTTGTTCTTATCTAGATTCATATTTGCATAGCATTCTGTTTTTATCTCTTACTACTAAAAGAGTTTAAAAACTAAATTTTATCCTTTTGAACAGTTTTCTCTGATAACATTCGTTTTTCAAAATTCCTAGTCTATTATATAGGAGCAAGTTCGTGTAATCCAGTCGTGCATTTTTTTCTTTTATAATTTTCATTTAAATCTTTTTATAGATGAATCTCTTTTTCTTTAGATTAGAAATCATCTTTCAGACGGTTCAAAACAAATTGCATCGAATGCTTTCAAAAATGAAAATCACAAATTAAATTGTGGTGTGCCTCAGGGTTCTGTTTTGTCTCTGACTTTTTTTCTAATATTTATTAATGACCACTTATCTGACCACTTAAATTCTATTGTTAGGAAATCAAAAAAATTTTGCTCAATCAATCAATCAATGATCAATAATTTGATCATTTTTATTTCACTCGAATAATTCAACGATGAAATTCAATCTCGGAATTTAAGCCAATTTCAGTTCATTTATGTACCGAATTTTATCGAACACAATTTGATCCAAATTTTCAGCGAAATGAGACCAACATTTTTTAACTGAAAAAAATACGAATAAGAAACAAGAGACCGACCATTTTCTCCGACGAAAAATATTTGTAATTTTATAGCCACTACAAAGTAATTTAAAAAATAACAATTGTAGGAACAGCAGTCATTTTTTAGAATTTTTAATTTTTATTTTGCAGATTTAGGTAAAAAGCGTAGTCAAGTTTCTAATGGAAGAGCCAAGAACAGTTACTCCCACAGTAAATATACCTTATCCTGTTACCTCAAATAACACCAGTTAAACCCAACAAACTTTTGGTGCATCATCAACCAAAAAAAAAAACTGTATGGCAGGTATTGTTATTTTTTTATCAAAAAAAATAGAAAAAAACGTGCCAGGGGAAATGTTTTGAAATGCTACTACTCAATTTAAAGAAAATTAGCCCATCCGCAACAGAGAGATAGCCAGAATTTCGAGATTCCAATTTCGTTGGCTTCCCTATCATCGTTGTGTCAGTGATCAAAATCTCGATTTCGAATTTTGCACGAGTTCATAACTCGGTCTATATAGAACCTATGTATATGTATCGCAAGTAAGAAAACATATGTGTACATCAGGTACATAAACTCTTATTTATAGAAACCTACCGCTTCCACAGACTTTTGAATTCGTTAAGTTTTCACCTTTTTTCAAAGCTTTAAACTTTTTATTCAAGAACTATAGGTAGGTACCCAGATTGGGATTTTACAACACACTGAAGATAATTATTGTAATCGTTTACCACCTGCGTCAGGCTCTCGTAAAATCCATTAACTGCGTTGTGTAGCTAGAACCCATAAACCTCTTTCAACATTATAAAAATATTACCCCGAATATAGATTTTAAACACCATTCTCTTTTATTATTTTCTTAATCCAAGCTTCCTGAAAGGGCTCTACAAGTGTGTTCTTAACTTACAATCAAAAGGGGTGGGCGGATTCCATGTGGGGAGTTTTCCAAAAAATTTATAGTAGAGCACTTCTTGGCTTACAATGGCTTATAAAGTTTCATCCATAAATCATTATTTTTTCGTTACACTCCTGACGAGGATAAAAAGATCCGAAACTGGGATTATACTTTTATATTCGCTGTGACTCTCAGACGGCTACTTTTTTTTTACACCATACAAAAAATAAATTCCTTGAGGTTTTGGAGAATGGAATAAAGAGAATATCAAAATCGAAGGTAATAAATTGCAATTTAATGACTTTCAACTATGAAACTTCGATTTAAGATTCAATTTACCAAAACCCTAATCGAACGTACGCAAGTGGGAAGGTTCTTAGCCTCAAGATGTCAGAATTCGGGTGGTTTCGGTAGAGATAATATATTAAGTGCATATCTACAAGGTGTATCTTCATATCTACTTTAATACTCATCAATTTAATAAGTTCCCTCAAACTCAATCTAATTCACCTAATCCCTTAAGCATGACACGTATACTCAGTGTCATAATTGTGGAGCGTTATCGTCTATCAGGCCTGGAGCAATAATGTTGGGTACTGGAATTAATATAATACTCGTAGGTAAACAAAACGTGAAAACTGAATTATTTCTCTAACGGCGCGCGATAGATATGTGCTTTGCGTATGAAAATACTAAGGTTTTAAACGAGAAGTAGTATAGCTTAGTGTATTTTCTTTATTGTGTTAAATGACAATTAACGTTAATGAGGGTGTATATCAAAAATTAAGTTTTTAACACTGAAAGTGTGTATACGTAATTCTAATTCTCTATAATTGTTTTCGCTTAGTACCTTAATCCTGCTTATAGGAACCGTAGTTTTTCTTTGGTCTTTAACAACACAACGAATTGCCAACGACTCCACACTGTGGACAAATTTTCATGGAGATTTTCTCTTATCAAAGAAACAACGAAAACAAATATGAATAAAACTCAAGAATCATTTATCCGAAAAAAAATTACCTAATTCTTTGAGGAAAATTAGTGGAGACTTCTCAGAATATTTTTATATTGTACCAATTTCGCCCGTCGAGCTTCAACAAAATTCTTCGGTTACGACATCGTTGTCATTTTTTGTAGGAGATTGCGTTTCGCATCAGCACGGTACCTGGCTCTAGGAGTTAGCTAAGCATGGGAAATTTTTTCGAATAATCCAGAAGGTGACGAAAATTGCTTTAAAACCAAGATGTCAGGTATCAGCTTCGGATACAAAGTACTCACTCTGGAAATAATTTTTCAATATTTCCCAATGTTGTTCAAGCGTAAAGCGACTCATTTCGTTTTTCTGAGGTATGATACTGACTTTCTGTCAAAATTTCTAACTGGAAACAGCTGTCAGTGTCAAAATAACCAATGATTTAAAAAATAACCTGTAGATGGCCCACTCTGTATGGTTTTTTATTTTTAAAATTTCTAGCGAAGCAAAAATACATTATAATTCAAATTTTGCTTAGTTGATCCCTAATTGATTTTCGAAATATCAGAAAGTAAATCATTTTCGGTTTCATACATGCGAACTTGAATGGTTTTTAACTGGGGTTTGTTTTTCAAGCTGTTTTAATGAGACTTAGACCTAAAGTATTTCGGGTATTGGTTAATTTTTTTTTAAATTCTTAAAAAAATCAAAATCTCTTGAAGACCTTTTTTATAAAATTGTGTTTATCTACTATTGTTCTTTCGGCTGAAAAATTAAAAAAAAAGTGACCTCACATACTATACTACATACTTACTTCTAGTCAAAATCTTACCGAACCTCTTACCAGACGGACAAGGCCAATGATGTTCCAATATTGCGGTTTTAAAAATAATGGCGAATAATTTTAAACAGCCTTTTATTAAGGTATTAGTATGATACTACTTAGCGATTTGCTAACTTTAAAGTAGTTTCCTAAATCATTCTTAATTTTAGACATTTTCTAACAACAATAAATTGCTTCTGAACACACCTAAAATAATGACATTCCGTGCAATAAAATAAGTAAACAGACCTTTTGTGCCGTTTGTAAGTAGCACGATACTAAAAAAATAAAAAAGGTATTCGATGATTTTAACTTTAATCAAAGGGTAGAGAAAGTATGATGCTATATTCGATTAAAATTTGCAAGATCGTTGTTTTAACCTAGTTTCATACTAAAACAGCTTTAATATCGTAGGTACTAATTGATCTAAAATTTTGCGCCAACATTTTTTTCAGCCAAAACTTAAAAAAGTCGAAGAATGATCAATACCAATTCAAAATTTTAAGAAAATATAAGGTTAGAATTTTTGCGCCCAACTCAGGACGGTCGCTAATCATGAAGATACAGAAGAACCCACGAGTTAAGTATCTATCCAATAATGAAAATTTGTTTATGAATGTTTTTCTTAGCTCCAAAACTAATGGTACCCCACGCACACAAGTAATGCAAGATCTGATTTATCTCGAAAACGGTTCTAACGATTAAAAAAAAATTAGGAAAAAATGTTGCTAACGGTACCTGTCATAGAACGTTTTTTTTTTTTATTTTCGACTTTCTCATTAACGGCTCTAACGATTTTAATTACATTTTTGTAACAGGAGACCCCTTAAATTTAAAATTATACTGTTTTGGGTTTTTTGAAAAAAATTCTATTTTTTTTTTTTGAAAAATCAATATCTTCAAAACATGTGAACGATTATTTTTTCAAATTATTTCCTAAAATCTATATTAGGAAATACTTAAAATTAGCATCCCAAATTTTGTTCTTGAAAAATTTTAAAGAAATTTCTTATATAAAAAACCAATTTAATAATGAAACGATGTTTAAAATTTTTTTTTACATAAATTCATACTTTTCAATGCATTCGAACATTCTTATCTCATTAAATCCATGTTTTATATTTATTTATACATAGTTTTTAAATTCTAAAGTAATCTTACATAAAAGCAAGTATGTGCGATCCATTCGGGCATTTTATTATTATAAGGGTGGTGATACATTTCGCTAGTGGAAGATGGTATATAATTTTAGCAAATGGTGGCAAATGTCAGTAAATGAATGTCTACTACACAAATAAGCCTGATGTTTGTGTAGTAAACAGGTATAGAATGCACGGTAACAAACCATGAACGCGTCAAGAACGCGGAATACTATTTTTTCGACCGAATAATTAATTCAAAAAAGGTTTCATTTAATAGATTTCGGAAAAGTTTGATAACGGATGTTTCTACCGAATAAGAGACCAAAAATACCGCAAACAAAAAACTCTCCAACAAATTAGAAGTTTGATCGAAAACCCGAAGTAGAAAGATTTCGCTGAATATCGTGCGAATGTCTTAAAGCTATTCCCAGCCAATGCAGATGCAGATAACTTGCAATTTGTTCATAAAAGCGGTGAATGTGAAAGGAATTTGTTTAATGTCACATCATTAAAAAATTGCAGAAGTCATTGTTTTTACTAAGTAAGGTAACATAAGTAACATCATACAGACCAATATCATCATCATCATCGGCTCGACAACCGGGTTCCGGTCCTGGCCTCCTTCAACAAGTCTCTCCACCTATCCCGGTCTCTAGCCGAAGCCATCCAGTTGCGCACCCCAAGGCTTCGGGCGTCCTGGTCTACGCCATCTCTCCAGCGCAAGCATGGTCTACCACGCTGTCGTCTACCATAGAATGTACCACAAAGAACTTTCCGAGCAGGTTCCTCTTCGCTCATGCGAGCTAGGTGCCCTGCCCACCGGAGTCTACCGAGCTTAATTTTTGTCACGATATCTGCTTCAAGGTAGATTGCGTACATTTCATGATTGTACCGTCTCCGGAATCGTCCTTCCTCACATACGGGGCCAACAATTCTCCTTAAGACTTTTCTCTCGAACGCAGCTAAGAGGTCGGAGTGCCTTTTGCTAAGCACCCAAGTCTCGGATCCATATGTGAGTACTGGCAGGACCATGGTCCTATACAGCAGCAGTTTTGAAGTTATGGTGAGATTTCTGGATTTGAAGAGCTTTGACAGACTATAGTAGGCTCTGTTGGATTTGAGAAGCCGCCCGCGTATTTCTTCTTCTATATTGTTATCGGCTGCTACTATTGACCCAAGGTATTTAAAGGATTGCACCACTTCAAATTCGTGCTCCGCAACCTTGATTGTTTGACCAACTGTTCCTCTCGCATTCGACGCCACCATGTACTTTGTTTTACCTTCACTAATGTGCAGCCCCAGATTTAGTGCCGCCTGCTCAATCTGGATGAAGGAATCGTGTACAGCTTGTTCGGTTCTTCCGATGATGTCAATGTCGTCTGCGTAAGCTAGTAACTGGCTGGACCTGTTGACGATGGTCCCTCTTGTTGCCGTGCCAGAGTCACGGATTGCTTTCTCCAACGCCAGGTTGAAGAGGAGGCAGGCCAAACCGTCCCCTTGTCGGAGTCCATTAAAGATGTTGATTGGTCTGGATAGCAATCCGGCTATTTTTACTTGGCTTGTTACGTTGGTCATGGTCAACCTACATAGTCGTGTCAATTTATTTGGGATGCCGAATTCTCTCATGGCTTTGTAAAGTTCTACCCTGGCTATGCTATCATAGGCGGCCTTAAAGTCTATAAACAGATGGTATGTTGGGATGTTAAATTCTAGACATTTTTCCATCGCCTGCCTAAGGGTAAAGATCTGATCAGTTGTTGATTTGCCTGGAATGAAACCACACTGATATTGTCCGATGACGGTTTTAGCGTATGGGGTTATCCGGTCTTGTAGGATAGAGGAGAGTATCTTATAGGCGGTACTCAACAACGTGATACCTCTATAATTGCTGCACGTTGTGACATCTCCCTTCTTATGTATGGGGCATATTATGCCTTTTCGCCAGTCTTCTGGCATTTCTTCCTGCTCCCATACGTGCACTATAATATCATGAATTGCTTGACGTAAGGCTGGCCCGCCGTGATGAAATAATTCGGCTGGTATGCCATCGGCTCCCGGACCAATATCGCTTATGCCAATTATGGAAAAAGTTTTCAGGGAACTTCAGACAAGGCTTAGCCAAATATTAGCAGAAAGAAAACTCATCCCGAACTATTAGTTTGCGGGTTTCCGGGAGTTCCGGTGTTTCCTCATGCATGTTGCAGAATCTACATTTGGTACTGCTTACCATACCAAGTAAACTAGGGTGTCTTGTAAGTTTGCAGTGTCCAGTTATGATACCTGATATTATCCTTATTTTATTTCTACTTAAGTTAATTCAGTTTTCGAAATGTTGCTTGTTGTAATTGCCCAGTAGTAGTTTCGTCTGCCTCAGTTTTGGGAGTTATTTCCAATTCTTGGATCTGTTTGCCTCCTCTTCTTCTTTAATCAGGATCTGGTCCTGTTAAAGGGGTTGATGCGCCTATTTTTGCTGAGGAGTCTGCCTTTTCGTTTCTATGAACACTCACGTGACCAAGTACCCAGTGAAGTGTGACCCTATTCTGTTCATAAAATACGGATGCTTTTAAAAAACTCACTTGAAGAAAAAGAGGTAAGTTGAAATTTATTCTTTGGTGTTGATCAAGCCTTTGGCAAGGTTTGGCACTTTAGACTTGAAGGACTTGAAGATATTATCTTACCATCAAATACTGCCTAAAGAAAGCCAATTGCGTCTCAATTATGATTTTCGGTCATGATAAGCCACGATGACCATTTCTCTGCACAAAAAAATTGCGTTTCTGGAGCACTGAGAATTCACATATCTTTTGCGAAGTGTCCCTTTAAAGTCACTGGATAATGCTTTTATTACGCCATAGATGTCATCGAGCCTAATTTTTTCGAACACTTAATTTCAGACTGGATGATATGTGGATTGAACAAGATGATAGAACCGCATATTCATCATTGGAAATTTTCAGGGAATCATTGGCATATAGCTTATTGTTGCATTTTGGTGATTTGCGCTGGGTGTACCCTATTGACCACTCCAGACTTCGTTTTTTTTTTTTATAATTAGCGCGCACTCAAGGGGTTATTACTACCCTTAAAATGATTAACACAGTACGAGCGTTAGGAAAATAAGGAAGGGTTTAAAAGGAGATACCGATGCACATTAGTTTTAAATTTTTGAAGATTACAATTTGAAGGAAAAATTGAGCTGGGTAGAGCATTCCACATGCGTGTAGTCCGGCTAAAGAAAGAATCTCTGTATTTCACAGTACGTCCGAAATTTAAGGTGAGGAATGCAACTGGCTATTTTGCTAGAACACTGCTTATAGAAGTAACGATAAAATAATGAAAGACAAGAAATATTGCGACGGTGCTCGAGAGATTCAAATGTTTCTGTTATACTTCTATCAGCTATCATTTTTAAAGCTCTTTTTTGGATTCTATCCAAGAGACTCAAGTGTGTTATTGGAGCACCTGCCCAAATATGGGAATTGTACTCGAGCTTTGGACGAATATAAGCCTTATAAATTACAGCCAGATCAGAAGGGGTAAAAAATTTCTTGCAACGTCGAAGGAAACCTAAACATTTGGCAGCGTTTTTAGCCACGTCGAATATGTGATCATTCCATACAAGGTGGTCTGTAATGCACATACCGAGTACAGAGAGTTGTTCAGTTTCCTCAATGCAAGTGCCGCTCATGGATAGCGGCAAAAGGGGAGAGTTTCGCTTTAACGATAGAAAACAGCATTGTGTTTTTGAAGCATTAAATTCTACACGGTTTTTTATTCCCCAATGGACAATGCTGTTAAGATCAGAATTTAATAAGCTTATCGTACGCTGCCGTTCAAGTTCCACTTCCGAAGAACAAGGAAGTGAATCTTTAAACGAATATGAAAAGCTGAGGGTACTATCATCAGCAAAACAATTTAATGGATTAGAAGTTTCAGATAAGAGATCGTTGATAAACATGAGGAAGAGAGTCGGAGACAAAACAGAGCCCTGGGGTACACCAGCATTTATTTTATGAGTTTCAGACTTGAGGCCATCCAATACGACTTGTATTGAGCGGCTTGAAAGGTAATTTCTAATCCAACGAAGAAGAGATTCATCCATACCAAATGCACGCATTTTCGATAAGAGAGCTTGATGCCAAACTCTATCAAATGCTTTTGAAATATCAAGTGCAATAATCTTACGTTCTCCAAAACGATGTAAAGATTTGTGCCACTCTTCGGTGAGATATACCATCAGATCACCAGTAGACCTATTGCTACGAAAGCCGTACTGTCGGTCATTAAGAAGCTTTCGTTCTTCGAGATATTTCTTAAGCTGATTATTTATCAGTGTTTCCATGACCTTGGAAAGAAGGGACGTAAGTGCAATTGGACGATAGTTAGAGGGGGAAGAAGATTCACCTTTCTTAGGGACAAGCTGGACAAATGCTGTTTTCCATCTACTCGGAAAGAGTCCAGAGGAATAGGATAGATAGAAAAGCTTACGCAGTGGTTTTTCCAGCGTTGAAGAACACCTCTTCAGAACAATGGGAGGGATACTATCCGGGCCAGCGGATTTGTTTATGTCAAGATCTTTCAGGACTCTTGCAACTGTACGAGTACGAAAGAAGATTCGTCCCATGGAAAAATTTGTGTTCTCAAGTACAGGAGGAGTCATAACACTCTCTGGCAGCGTCGAATTAGCAGCAAAGTGTGCTGCAAGTAAATTGGCTTTATCTAGTGAGCTGACATAGGGGGTGTCATTGATAACGAGCGTTGGGACCGAGGACGAAGTAGTATTTCGAATATTTTTTTTACAAATGACCAGAAATTTTTACTACCCTTGGGACATTGTAGTATTTTTTTCCTAATTTGTTGGTCATGCAAGAACTTGGTCTGTCGAATATGATCATTGCAGGTCTTTCTAGCTTGTTTAAACTTATTCCGGTTTTCCTCAGTAGGGAAACTTACTTCTCTGACCCTGATAACCTCTTTACAGCTCGAATCAAACCATGAGTTCTCTTTCGGTTTGATGGATTTTTCCCTATGCGGGATATAATCTCTCATTCCGATGAGAATTAAATTTGTAATCATATCTGCACTGGAGTCCACGTCACTATCGAGGAAGCATAGTGACCAGACTTCGTTTGTTGGGGTTTTGAAGTCACGGTTCTATGATTACATCTCTCAGACTTTTAAAGATCTGAAAGATTTATTTTAACGATTTGAAAATCACCAAAAGCTACAAACGGATCGGCGGATTGTCTTTAAACTTGGTAGATATTATTTTAAAAATTTAAGACCTAAAATAACGGTACTTGCCATACATTTTTTTTTAAATTTAAGAAAAAACAAATTTTACCAAAAACTGCTTCACAGATTTTTTTTCATAAAAATTTAAAAATTTTAATTTATTTAAAGCTAGACACTGTTTGAAAATTATTTCCCAAGGAATTGTTATATGTAATACCAAAGTTGATTTTTTGACCAATTTGTGGATTAAGTACCAAAAGTGGAAATGTAGTTTTCCTTCCTGGGAAAGCTAATGTAACTTGATTGTTTCATTGCGAAAATTACAGCGACCAAAAAAGCCGAAGGAAAACTACATTTCCACTTTGCAGTTATGTAATACCTACCATTTGTTTTTGGTTTCTGATTTTCTCAAAAACTGTGGAACGGATTTTGATCAATTTTTTTAATATATAGCCATTGAAATTTGATTTTATCTTAAAATAATAGTACACATCGTACAAATATTAAAAAATGGTTTTGGAATATGTATGTTTTTTTTTCTCGAAAACGACACCAAGAATTTTGATGAAAATTTTCCAGTTCAGTTTAGAATTGTATTCTTGCATAAATTCATATTTGCCAATGGCATTGTAAGTATCAGCTTCTAAAAAAAAAATATTTTAGCGTTTAAAAAATATTTTTCACTAATAACAAGCAAGCTTCGCAGCCGTTCAAATCATCTCTAATAGTTCTATAAGAAACTCGCCTTATAAAGCAGAACCATTTATTTAATTAAACTAAACAAAACAGTAATCCCATACTTACGACATTCATTCACAATTCAACTCATGACAGCTTGTAGTTCTGTTCTAATCAATGAACGAACATGACTCAAACGACTTCCCAATCGAACATTCGCAAGGTTAATTAGCCATAACTGCGACACGTCGGAAAATATTATATATTTCTAACACCACCCGCATAGGTTTCAAAATTATGAAACTTATCGTCTATCGCCGCCGATGAATTCATAAAAGTTATCCCATATATTAATGCACCGAACGATGATGCCACACTATCGCAAAAATCAAAACTGAAAACTGCATTAGAGATTGGTGCGTGACTTGATTTCTATGCAACTGCATAAGGTGTCCCACCTCCAACTACACATACTCATGCTATGCCAGCCTCATCGGATTCCGATCCCAAAAATGGAATCCTAGACTTTGTATAAAAGTAAATTATCGATTACGGATGGAACAGTTCAGACTTTCATTTTCATTCGTTGCCAACTCGTTGCTGTCTCTAGCAAATTGATTCAGACTGTTCCTATAATGTTACCTCACGTAAGTCTGCTATTGTGTTTGAATATCCTTTTTGTGAAAATCTAAAAAAAAAAACAACTTAAATTTAAAACGGTCCTTTCTACCTTTCGTTTTTATGATGCATAGATTCTCTCAATCGTTCTCGCAATCGTGGCTTGTGCCCTAGCCAAGCCTTCTGGAATTGTACCCATCCTAGGTCCTGGAATTGTGACCGCTCACAGCCATCAGTTTGTAGCAAGGACCTATAATGGAATTGTCACACCAACGGTCTCCTTGTTGCCACCACTCGCAGCACCAACAGCCCCTCGATTCTACCCGTCGTATTTGCCAACATACCCAACAGGATACTATCCTTACAGTCCGGTCTACAGGTACGGATACAACTACCCTTGGGGTGCATACGGACCAGGCTATGTCCGATACCCCCTCAACCCCTATTGGTGATGATGATATGTGTGAGCGAAACCGAAGTCGTCATAGGTTAAGTCCGTTTTCTAACGAACCTACCGTAGTTGTAGGGTAGAAAATAAAAAGCTTGTCAAAATGTGAAATTAAAGTGACGTTAAACAAACAGTTATTGGAGTTTTCTCTTTCCAAACGACACGTTCGGGTTCTGCCAAAGGTCCCTGGTCGTCATTCAACAAGCAACGCGTCCATGTCTTTTGGCAACCTTCTTCCACAGGTGCCCCATTAGATGGTTAAACATTAAAATGCAATTAGCGGAACAATGGCCAAAAGTGCTTAGCCATTATTGCGGTGTCGCATTGCAAGGTTCCAGTTGACGGTTTTCAACATCCAGTTCTAGGCATCAGCTATCAGGTAGGTATCCACCTCAAACCTCAATGCCACTAACTGAAAAGTTACCGACTACCGGCTCTGTGGTGCCATTCATGTGAGCAGCATCGGGAGGCCGTTTAAAAGCTTTTAAGCAAATGCTCAGAGGATTCATGGAACGTGAAATTTAATCCATTTTGATCCGTCTTTTGTTAACGTGCCCGCACATAAAACTCGCTTGACTGAGAAATGAACCAAGACATAGGGCTAAGGATGAGAATAAGTAGGGCGGGTATGAGTATCCCGATGTATACCACCTACCCACCTACTCTAACAAGTCACCATCACTACAAATCCGACACAGCTGCTGCTTTCGCAAAAAGAAAGAGTCTGACTCTAAATTTTGCTTTGTGAATTTTTGACGTTTGTATGAGTCTCGAATATTAGGGGATAATAGAGGGATTAGAGGAATATTTCGTGTGCGACTACACTAATGGGCACACGGCTTGAGACTGGTAGCTTTGGTGTGAAATATTTTGCTGAGGATAATAATGGTGGAATGATTGATTTTGACTTGCAGTCGAATATGTATATTGGGTCTACGTATCTAGCTAGCTTGAGATCATGGTAAAGAAATGGGTTGTTCGTATACATGCATATAGTCGTTAACAGCTTTTGCTCACCAAACAATTTCCATTATTCATTGCAGATTTACCATAAAGCATAATGTTGTTGTGATGAAGGCAACGTGACATGTGTTTAACTTGAAAGCTTTGATTGTTTGAATTAATTAGGTTTATGTCATTGAAGAGGGGGAGTTTATTGGTTTTAAGATGAAATATTTGCAGGATTTTGAAAAAAAGAAATCATATAAATTGTGTTCATATTCCCTTGAGTGTGCGTTAGTTAATTAATCTTTGTAGGCTCTCGCACTTGAATACACATAATAATAAAACACATAATTATTAAATAAGAATATTACCTGAGATTGAGCACATTTTGAGTTTCTTTTGTTGTCTACACATTTTGATGATTGTTTTTATGGAAAGGGAAACCCTAATCTAAACATTAAAATTATCGTAATTTTGTGATTACTTGCGTTTTAAGAACTTTTTACTTGCGACTTATGTAAAGGTACTAAAAGGAAAGTTATGCATTCGGAAAAAAACCGAACTCAAAATTTTGATCAAAGTTGACATTACGATTATAGCGAAGACCAAAAAAGTGGGTCTCACAATTCTGTCTGTCTGTCTTTTGACTACAGCCTAAACGGCTCGGCCGATTTTCTTTAAACTTGGTAGATAGTATTTTTAATTTTTCCCCCCATACATTCTTTTCTTTTTTTTTTAAGACCGAAAATAACGGTACCTGCCATACGAATTTTTTCGAAATTTCATAAATATTTTTTTTTCTTAAAAACTGTCCCACAGATTTAAAAAAAAAAAATTCAAAAAATTTTATTTATTTAAAGCTATATATGTATATAGTTAAAAAATATATTGTTTGGATTTTTAAAAAAAATTTCATTTTTTTTTAAACTCAATATTTCAAAAGCCTAATGCTCGATTTTTTTTAAACTTGAAAAATAAAAGTTTCTTAATATAAATTACAAGATGTAAGAAAAAAAAATAATTTTACCTAAAAATAACGGTACCCTCCATACAAATGTTAAAAAATGGTTTTCGAAAATCGTATTTTTCTCGAAAACGGTTCCAAAAATTTTGCTTAGATTTTTTTTTCTTTTAATTAATTTTTACGATCTATAATTTAATAAAAAAAATTGAAATCAAGATATTACTGACTGTACCTACTGTTGTGAACAGAGCTTTATACTACTACAGCGCCATCTGTTGGAAAATTACATAACTAATTTCTGGAAGAAACAAAAAAGCTCTTTTCCAATGTCAAATGAATTTCCCCTTATTCCAACCATCTAGAACATTCCAAGACAAGAACTTTCGAGAACAACTAATTTGAGTATATAAGGGAGTGTTCACGGTGAGCGAGACACAGTTGATTTTGGATTGTGAAAGTGTGCAAAAGTATTGCTTATTGGATTGTGTTTTTAAACAAGTGTGATTTAAATTGAATAAAAGTATTTGAGCTGATTATAAATTGAGATTTACTGTTTTGAATTGGAAAGTGTAAATAAAGAAGAAATACTAAAAAGAGTGATAAGTTTTATTTAACGAACCTAGCAAAAATATTACACTACCATAGAACCAGTTTTTTTTCAAACTTTGAATATCTCATTATCGACAATTTTTTATAGAGAAGCTTCTAGAAAATTTGAAGAACATATCACTTCAAAACTTAAAAAAAATAGTTTTTGAATTTTTGAAATAAAAAAATTATTTTTTTTTGGAAAATTCGATATCTCAGAAATGGCTCAATATTTTTATTTTTTTTTTTGTAAATTTATTTTTTATTCGAGAAATAATAAAAACTTTAAATTGGCTTACTAAAATTTTTTCTTAAATTTGTTTTTTAAATGTATATATAAAAGCTTATTTTTTCAAGAAGCCAGTACAGACTTATAATTTTTGTTCTAGTATAAGCTAATATTTGCTTGAGTCACATGGGATCCTGTTTTTAGCTCACACTACTACTGTTTTAGTCTATTAAAAAACGAATTTTATGCTTATGAACAGTTTTTCTCTGAAACATTCATTTTTAAAATTCTTAGTCGTTTACATAACAGCAAGTTCGTGCGATCCAGTCGTGCATTTTTTTTAAATATCTACATTCCTAAATTTTTTTTAGGAGAATCTAATAATAGTAAAACTGAGACGGTACGGTACATGAAAATTATTTATATCCCTTTATATGATAAAAGGACAATATACTTTCTGTAGGTAAGACTTTATTCCCCAAAAACATCCTCTTTAACCATAAATATTTTTACGGTTCTCGTGACAAATGAAACCAACTTTCGTGAATGTATACAATTCTTGGAATAGGTTTCCCGGCTACAATTCCTCATTGTCTTCTGCTCCTAAAAAAAAACATCCTTTGGACTTAATATTTTTATTGACTGTTATATAATTCGATTATTAAATTTTTATAAATTTTCAAATGGATTGGGTAACACTTCAGTTTATTAACTGTTTTAAATACATCCACAATTTCATGAAAAGAACTATAACTTGCTTTAGATTCAGTATTAAAAGGTATATGTACATTAAAGCCATTTGTGTCACGTGTTTATATTATGCCAGTATAAATTTTAGCACGAAAAGTCTAAACATCTCCTCTGTCCCTCTATTTACCAAACAATTTTAACCAACCAACACACACACAGGAATAAAAAGTCACTAGATTTGATTCTTTACGAACTGTCGGGTATTTCCAATTTATTAAGTTTTATTATTCATTAAGTTTCATATGAATTTATTTCTTTGAACAAATAGGGGAACCTGATGTAAAATGTCCTGTCTTTTGGTTTTACAATAAACACTTTGCAGTTTTAAACAAGAATGTATGTCTAGTTTTTCAATGCGACATTAATGCCAAGCCGGCAAGTCGGATTAACTCAATAAATTCAAGTGAATATCTCGAGCTTAATTTCGCAACTAGGGTAACCCAGACTAAAAGACCAAATAATTTGTTGGGTTTTTAAGTTTTTGAAACGAGGTAATTCTGTAAAAATATATATGTAAATATACATATAAACATCAAAAACTACTGCAAGCACAAAGATTCATAACGTTAAATCTATAAGAAATTTTGCTAATCTCCAATTAAAGGTATTAAAAAGTATTAAAAAAGTCTTTTTAGTACCAAAAAAGTCGGAAAATCAAAATTAAAATGCATTTTGAATTTTCATAAAATTTCCCTCATCTCGACTTTAGAGATACATTTTAGTTTAGAAAAACCTTATCAAAATCTGTTATTACCTGTACCTGACAAAGAACCGTTAACAGCTGCATTAAATTTATATATTTTTTTTTTGTGAATATTCAATAAGTCTTAAAAAAACGACAGCACATAAATTATATACGTAATATTCGAAAAGTTTCGTCCCACAGATGTGCAGATTATATCTGTGGTGTTTTTATGTTCATTTTACATGGGGCTAGGGCTGAATCGGGTTGAAGGATTTTCTTCAAATTTGGATTATTTATGAAAACAGTCTTTGAAAAATTATATTCCAAATGTTAAAAAAAATCGTTTAGGTTTCCAACTCAAGAATTTAGCAACTTTTGATTATTTCCACTGAAATGCACGACTGGATCGCACGAACTTTCTCTTATGTTAAAGTATTTTGGAATTTAAAATACATTTAATAAATATAAAACATGGTTTTAATGAGATAACAATGTTCAATTGTATGAAATTGCCGTCTGATTTTCATAAAAGTATGAACTTATGCAAACAAATTTTTAAAATAGTTTTGTTATTAAATTCGTTTTTTATATATGAAATTTCTTTAAAATATTTCAAGAAAAAATTTGAGATGCTTTTAAGTATTTAGTAATATAGGCGCAAAATTTTAAACAGCCTATTATTAAGGTATTAGTATGATACTACTTAACAATTTGTTAACTTTATACTAGTTTACTAACTCATTCTTAATTTTAAACAATTTCTAACTAGTATCGTACTAAAAGAATTTTCTTAATAAATTGCTTCTGAACACACCTAAAACAATGACATTTCGTGTAAAAAAGTAAGTACACAAACCTTTTTTGATGTTTGCAAATGTCAAAGAGTCATTATGAAGCTAGCACGATACTAAACAAATAAAGTAGGTATTCGATGATTTTAACTTTAATAAAAGGGTAGCGAAAATATGATGGTATATCCGATTAAAATTTGCAAATTCGTTGTTTTAACCTAGTATCATACTAAAACAGCTTAAACATCGTACTAATTCTATTAAAATTTTGAACCATAGATTTTAGGAAATAATTTAAAAAAACCCAAAAAATACTTTTTCGAAAATTTTTATATACAATTCTACTGGTATTTTAAACTTAAGGGGGCTCTTGCTTTAAAAATTTGGTTAAAATCGTTAGAGCCGTTAATGAGAAAGTCGAAAATAAAAAAAAAACAGGTACGGTTAATAACATTTTTCCCCAAAATTTTTCTTGACTAAAATGTATTCCATGCCCATAATAGCACACCAATTTCCTGTATCACAATCGTTAGAGCCGTTTTCGAGATAAATAATCATCGTAATGTCAACTTTGATCAAAATCTCGAGTTCGATATAATGTATATCTGTGGTGCTTGGTACAAACATGATAAGTCCATAAAATAATTTGCATTTTTACGTTCACTTTACATGGAGCTAGGGCTAAGACGGGTGGACTGATTTTCTTCAAATTTGGAAAACTTTTGAAAATATTCTTTGAAAAATTACGTTTCAAATTAAAAAAAAAAAATCGGCCTACCCGTTTAGGTTGGAGCTCGATATAAAGTGAATGTAAGGATGCAAATTATTTTATGGAGTTACCATATAAATTCAAAATAACTTTTAAAGAAATCGCGAAAAATCAGAAAAATATGCGATCAGGTTAAAACCTCAAGTAAAAAAAGGTTTCAAGTTATGTTCCAGTGATTTAAATATTAAAATTTAATGCCTTTCTATATTTTTAACCTATCGCCAAATACCCATCTTGGAAATGCTTTAACCACGTCTTTCAGATTCTGAATTCTGTTCACGATTGTTCTACAACAAGACACAAGCTGTTAATCAATGCGTTAGTGCTTAAGTACTGCAAAGTCATTAGTATAAGTAAAATGGACACAATATTCCAACAAAATAAGAGCTCGGATTAAGTATTAAGTATTGTGGCAAAGGCCTGCAGTTTTCAGGGCGGCAATTTTTTAACGATTTTCAGTAAATTGAAAATAATAGTTTTTCTATATAGACATTATAATTGGTTGTTCATTCAAAGATACGACGCGATTGTGTCCCAATGTATAAGTGAACGCCGACGTATTTTTTTCCTGAGGGTTGGGAATTTCTTAATCTGGCACTGATTATGGCCAATGTTCACATTATATTTAGATAAGTCCTCGTTGTTTTCTATTGAAGAAGACTTACTTGCTATGAGAAGCAATTACTTCTTAAAGTTAAATTTAGCTTTAACGTCACCAAACAATATGTTGTGTAAAGTGAACCTCTTTTCGTCCTTCATGATCAAATCGAAAGACCGCTGTCAATGCCTTAAGATCTTAAATAAAGGTCAGGAGATGGAACAAAAAATAAAGTAAATAGTGGAAAACTTCGTTAGGTATTTACATCTTTAATGTAATAATCAGTCTTCGCTTCAAATGAGATATTGAGCAGGAGCAGCGTAGCTCAAGGATCCCAAAGGAGAAATATATCTAGCAGCAAAAGGAGTTGCAGCATAATTGTAAGTAGCAGCATAGCTAAGGGGAGCTGTGTAGGCAGCCGAAGCAAGGCCAAATGGAGCAGCAGTTAGTGGTGCCGCAATTGGAGCAGCCGCTAATAATGGAGCGGCAGCGATTCCATTGAAATTCCTTGCAATAACTTGGTTACTGGTTGCTGTAACAATTCCAGGACCAGCAATAAGAGGTGCTGAATAAGCTAGTGGAGCAATAACTCCTGGTTTAGCTGCAACACACGCCAAAGCAGCAAAAAAAGCAACAATTTTCTAAATTGAAAAGATATAAAGTTTGTTATTTTTCAATCAGATTTTAATCCAATCGATGCGATACTTACAATTTTGAACATTTTGAATCGATTGAAGTTCCTCCTGATGTCTCTTCGAAAAGTGCAAGAATGGAATATAACCATTGTATGGCCAAGTTTTTGTATTTATACAAAATATATATTCAGTTTGAGCCTCTATTTTTTAAATTAACATTCAAAACGTCACTTGCTATGGAGGAAAAATCAAAAAAAAAAAACCGTAGGCTACGAAATGAAATGAAAAATTCAACTTGAAGGTCATGAATTCTGAAAGTGAAGACTTTGCGGAATAAGTGGGTATTGCGTATAGGTTTTATGGTAATTTAATTTCATTCGTAATGTTGGTTGCATTTTATGAAATTAAAATCGAAAGTACATTGTAAGCTTATTTGTATTGCATTGCGCTGAATTAATAGATCGTGTGCCCGTTAAGGGGTTTTGATTACAAACTATGCACTCATTTGTATAAGATTTGAAGACTCTTAAATGAAAAAATGTTATAAACTCACTTTAATTTTGAAAACTGCATCCCTTTTCAAGGCTTGATTTCGGAAATAACGCTTTCAAAACTTTATTTTCTCTTGGGTCGAAATTCAATAAAACCACTTTGGATAGAAATATTTCGAGAACCAGATCTCTTCAGGATCTTCCAGTTTTCACCTGTGGATAGCTCTTGCTCTTGAAAAGTTAAGCAGGGATTTTGAAAATCAGAGCCTCTTACAAAGCTTGGTTTCGGAAATAGCGCCAACCAAAGACATTGTTAGGTAGTTGCTGCTCGAAAATCCATAAAATCACTTTGGACCGGCATGTTTCGATAACCAGACCACTCAGAAGCTTTACGTTTGGATGTGTATATAGGATTTGAATAGACCTTTCATTCGATGTATGTCTCGATGCGTTTGGCGAACTTCGAAAATTTGGTGATTTTTTTAGGCAAGTGGTTAGTCCATGATTTTTTCAAAATTCTCAAAAATTCAGTAAAATCACTTTGGTTGGAAATATTTCAAGAACCAGACCTCGCAGAAGCTTCTGGTTTCCACCTGCGGATAGCTGTGGAAAATTCAAGCTAGGATTTTGAAAACTGGAGCCTCTAACAAAGCTTGGTATCGGAAAGAGCGCCAGCCAAAGACATTGTTAGTTAGTTGCTGCTCGAAAATCCATACAATCACTTTGGACCGGCATATTTCTATAACCAGACCACTCAGAAGCTTTACGTTTGGATGTGTATATAGGATTTGAATAGACCTTTCATTCGATGTATGTCTCGATCCGTTTGGGGAACTTCGAAAATTTGGTGATTTTTTAGACAAGTGGTTAGTCCATGATTTTTTTTCAAATTTTCAAAAATTCAGTAAAATCACTTTGGTCAGAAATATTTCGAAAATTAGACCTCGCAGAAGCTTCTGCTTTTCACCTGTGGACAGCTGTTGAAAATTTAACCAGGGATTTCGAAAACCGCAACCTCATTCAAGACGTGGTTTCGGAAATATGGCCACCCAAAAACATTGTAAGGTTGTTCGGAGTCGAAAATCGGTCACTTCGGATATGAATATTTTGATAACCAGACCACCAAGAAGCTTCTGGTTAGCATGTATATAAAGCAATTGAGTAGACCTTTCGTTTGATGTAAGCCTCGATGGGTTTGGAGAACTGTGAAAAAATGGTTACTTTCGTCGATAAGGATAGTCCACGATTTTTTTCAAAATTCAAAAAAAAACTCTTCTTTCGGGATATGCAAAGATTAGCACATCCATGAAAAGGTTCTCTATTCAGTATTAAAATCTGCAACCCCTTACGAGCCTTCGTTGCGGAAGACTTCTTTTAAATTTGGATCGATATTCGGTAGATTTATTTTGATGGATTTATTTCGAGAACCACAGCTTATTGAAGCTTTTGGATAGAACTGAAATAGATGTTATGAATTTTGAAAACGCAACCCTTTTCAAGGGCTTTTTCCTTAATACCATAAATACAGCTTGTTTTACTCTTTTTCAACATCGACCTGCTTTTATTGCAAAAAAAACTGTTAAATACCAAGTTGAAAATATCATCAGCTACCCTTCACTTACACTGCCCGATCAACGAGTATTTATATTCCTTAATGAGAGCATTGCTAAGTCTTCCCACAAAGTTTTATTCTGTAAAACATTAATTTTACGAGTTTGCCTTCCATTTCTTGATGATTTTTTTTGTTTTGATCAATTCAAACTGTTACGAATTTCTGCTGATACAATCACCAATCAAACCCGAGGCCATAAAACTTTCTCTGTCACTTTAGAAAATTTCATCATAATTTCAAATGAGGACATTAATACAAAATCTCAACGAAACTATCAATACCTCATACCAACTTCCAGCGCACTCAACACAAAATGGTATTTGTATATGAAATTCGCTGAAGCTCACTAATGTGCGTCTTGCCTTCAATCGTTTAATTAATTCACGCAGAGGGCACAATAGGCGAAAACTAACTCAAAACATCAACTCCAGCAACGCCCACATCGCCTCTCAGTGAGGGAGCCTATTAAGATATAACTGAAATAAAAAGACGCCATTATTATTTTGTATCTTCTAATGACACCTTTCACAAGATATCATCCTCAATTTCGCCAGATAGATAATATACAAAGATACATTGCAAAAGATATCCTCCCAATAAATTAGCAAGGAAAATTTAATTAGTGAAATACAGCAAAGAGCAAACTACGTGATCTGGCATAACTGAGGAGCTCTCTAATTTAAAATTAAGTCAAACATACACACCCACACACACACATCCCTTGATGTTGCTGATGATGAGGGCTAGAGATGGCAAATGAGACCCTAAATTGTCGAGAATATTCGCATCCTCTTCCATAGAATACTTGTGACATTGAAATTGAAAAAGAAAATAAAAGACAAGAGAAACACAAAAAATCACCACACAAAACCTAGAGTTCAAATTTACCATAACTTTATGAACGGTCAAAATGTCCTTCATCCGACGTTGTAGCCGTCGTCGTCGTCGTCGTCGTCGTCGTCGTAGTCACAATCGTCGGAAGTCCTTGGGAAAGTATAATGTTTTATGGCAATAATTCTTTATTTCAGTTTTGTGTCCTTCCGACATAAAACCAAATAAGCGCTGACACAGAACAAAGAATAGGCGATTGTGCCCTAAAAATATTCGTAGACTAAGAATCAACCCCCAACTCAAGCCAGCAACGTGTAACTCAATAAAGATACAGATCATAGGTTGAGAGGCTATGACGATGATAAAATGTTGCGAAACAACTTATCGAATGAAAAAAGTTTGAAGTGCGTGTCCTCAATAAAAAAAAAGGCTACATTGATGATAAGACACTTTGATAACTTATTTTAGCCCTTGATAGCCGAAATTGTATTCATATAGGGTTATGATATGGCTAGCAAAATTTGCCAGTTTCATAATAATGCATTGTCATGTTTATAGATGGGGCCTATTGTGTTTCTTCACATATTGAGTGTCTGTGTGATAACAAACTATATGGCTTCGGGATTTAAGCACCTCATATGTGGGATGTTCGAAAAAAGTTTACCTTCTAAATGGTCACATTTTGGTTTCAGTATACATTTCAGTGATTAAGGGTGGTTAAATTTTAAGGGCTGATGTTGAATGTGAATCACACCTAAACGTCAAGTTTATTTCTGCATTTCATTTGACATTTCTCACTTTCAGACTAACTCAATTCGAACCATGGAAAGATACAAAATCGAGCAACGCGTTAAAGTTATTCAGGCTTATTATGAAAATGGGCGTTCAAATCAAAATGCATATCGTGCACTTCGTGATTTTTTCGGTTAATTTAATCGTCCAAATGTGCGTAATCGGAAAAATCGTGCAAAAATTTGAGCAAACCGGGTCTGTAGGAGATGTGAAAACACCAATGCATGCTCGTACTGCAGAAAATATTGCTGCTGTTCGCGATAGTGTGGCTGAAGAGCCGTCCACCTCAACTCATAATCGTGCCCAACAATTGCACCTCTCACGCTCGTCGTTGATGAACATTATGCGTAAGGACTTGCATTTACAAGCTTACAAGGTGCAATTGGCTCAAGAACTAAAGCCTCTTGACCATCGTCAATGGTGGCAAGAAATGGCAACAGTGGATGATTAATTTTCGAAGAAAATCATCTTCAGTGATAAGGCACATTTTCACCTCAGTGGATTCGTCGATAAGTATAATTGCCGCACTTGGGCAAATGATAATCCAAGAGTGATTGTCGAAAAACAAATGCACCCACAAAGAGTGACTGTTTGGTGCGGTTTATGGGCTGGCGGCATCATCGCGCCGTATTTTTTTCCAAAATGAGGCCGGTCAGGCAATTACTGTGAATGGTGTTCGCTATCATGAGATGATAACGAACTTTTTATGGCCCGAATTGGAAGATATGGATGTGGACGAAATGTGGTTTCAACAGGACGCTGCCACTTGCCACACAGCTAACGAAACAATGGCTCTTTTGGGCGACAAATTCAATGGCCGTGTTATCTCATGTGGTGGTAATGTCATTTGCCCGCCAAGATCATGTGATTTGACACCGTTGGACTTCTTTCTTTGGGGTTATTTGAAAGAAAAAGTGTACGTCGATAAGCCAGCAACAATTCAAAAGCTAAAGGATGAGATAATTCGGCACATTAACGGCATAGAACCTCAATTATGCCTCAGCGTCATCGAAAATTTGGACCATCAGATGGAGGTGTTCCGCCGAGGTCGCGGCGGCTATTTGGCCGATATTTTGTTCCATACATAATTGAACCATACCAGTATTATCATAATAAAGAGTCAAACTTTCTGAAGTGAGCCACCTAAAAATCGATTGTTGAATTTTCTATTTTTTATTGATGATAATTCAACATATATATGCAAAGTGTAAAATCCCAAAATATTTTTTCGAAATTGTTGTTATTGCCAAAGTTATAAACAAATTAGTTTTTTGGCTACTTTTTTTTTTAATTGCGATTAATCAGCGAATTTTTTATAGAACGTTACCAAAATTTAATCACGTGTACAATAATGGTAATACGATATAATGGTTAGATTGACTGATTAAAAAAATTTTATTTGTTTATAAAAATTCAATTTTGCAATAAACAATTTGATTTTTAGTCAAGTTCTGGAGCAGATAGAACAATAATTTTTTTTTTAATTTCATGCTCTAATATTAAGCTATTGATCTACGAAAGAAAATTTTGGTAATGTTTATAAAAAAAAAAGATATGAATTTTTTAACGTCATTCCGTAGCTTTCTCCGCGCCACGAATAAGCGAGCGTTCGTCTACTCATTTGTTTTCTTGTCTCTAAGCAATAAATAAATATACATATATACGTATTTATTATTTATAATATAGTATTTATTATTTACAAACTTTCAAAATAGTACTATTTACATCACTAGAAAAAATTTTACAATAAATTTCAAATAAATAAATTTCACGCCAAATAAGTAAATATAGTACATGAAAAAGTGGCGAATAGAAAAAAAAAACAATAAATTTAAATTTAATTTGCGATGTTATTAAAATCTCCCAGTGTAATTTTTAAAATAAAAATAATTTTTATCCTTTAAAATATTTTTTCTAGAAACGTTTACTACTGGGAGATATAAGAAACTTGCACGAGAATTTTTTAAATTAATATCCAGACGTGCAAATATCATTATCAGCATTTACATCTCTGAGACCACAACAATGCATTCCAGTCGGAGCTAAAGGCACGCATAATGTTTGTGTTTGTAAAATTCACGGCAATGTTCGGCTTAAAATCAGAGGACTCAAGGAAGAATTTACTCAACAAAAATTTGATTTTAAACTTAGCTATCATGATTATTTGGATAAGATGACTTGTAATATTCCATCAGCTGAGTGTTTTTTGGGAAATTGTAGTAATTGTCCTGGAACCATACAAATTGTCAAAGATTTGAAAATAAATTTGCAAAAGTATAAAATTAAAAAGATTTCTTATAATCAGTGGCTTACAACTGACAGGTATAATAAATAAATAAATAAATAAATAAATAGGTAAATAAATAAACATATATATATATATATGTCTGATTTTAAGCCGAACATTGCCGTGAATTTTACAAACACAAACATTATGCGTGCCTTTAGCTCCGACTGGAATGCATTGTTGTGGTCTCAGAGATGTAAATGCTGATAATGATATTTGCACGTCTGGATATTAATTTAAAAAATTCTCGTGCAAGTTTCTTATATCTCCCAGTAGTAAACGTTTCTAGAAAAAATATTTTAAAGGATAAAAATTATTTTTATTTTAAAAATTACACTGGGAGATTTTAATAACATCGCAAATTAAATTTAAATTTATTGTTTTTTTTTTTTTCTATTCGCCACTTTTTCATGTACTATATTTACTTATTTGGCGTGAAATTTATTTATTTGAAATTTATTGTAAAATTTTTTCTAGTGATGTAAATAGTACTATTTTGAAAGTTTGTAAATAATAAATACTATATAATAAATTATAAATACGTATATATATATATTTATTTATTGCTTAGAGACAAGAAAACAAATGAGTAGAAGAACGCTCGCTTATTCGTGGCGCGGAGAAAGTTACGGAATGACGTTAAAAAATTCATATCTTTTTTTTTTATAAACATTACCAAAATTTTCTTTCGTAGATCAATAGCTTAATATTAGAGCATGAAATTAAAAAAAAAATTATTGTTCTATCTGCTCCAGAACTTGACTAAAAATCAAATTGTTTATTGCAAAATTGAATTTTTATAAACAAATAAAATTTTTTTAATCAGTCAATCTAACCATTATATCGTATTACCATTATTGTACACGTGATTAAATTTTGGTAACGTTCTATAAAAAATTCGCTGATTAATCGCAATTAAAAAAAAAAGTAGCCAAAAAACTAATTTGTTTATAACTTTGGCAATAACAACAATTTCGAAAAAATATTTTGGGATTTTACACTTTGCATATATATGTTGAATTATCATCAATAAAAAATAGAAAATTCAACAATCGATTTTTAGGTGGCTCACTTCAGAAAGTTTGACTCAAAAAGAAATGACAATAATTTCCTAAATAATTTGTGTTTTATTCAAAATCAACATCGGCCCTTAAAATTTAAAAACCCTTTACATTCAAAAGAAGTTTATATCTGGGACCTTTAAACGATCGAATCAAATCTGTAAAGATCTGTAAAATATGTCAAAAATGGGGCTTCAGGTCTTTAGAACATATTATTAAGAAAAAGGGTCCCTAAATTAGGTAATATTATGTAAAATATGATTCGTCCCCGAATGTATCACGTGGGAATTATTGAAGATCCATATATACAGAATATAGACAAACATTTATGCTAACAGTAAGTATCCAGCTTTTCGAATAAATTTGCATTAAGTTTAACTAACAAACCATTATTTAAAGATTCTTTCTGAACCCCAGAAATTTGATTTCTCCTGTTTTATCGAAACTTTTTAGTTCAGGTCTTTTTTTCGTTTCTAAAAATGGAAAAAACGCCAGATTTTTTTTAGGAAAAAATTAATAAAATTCTGGAAAAATTTCCATAAAAGTCTGAGCTTTCTTCCTAGAAAAAAGGCCAGAATGTGTATGAACAAAATTTTTGCTTTTTTTTTAAATAAAAAAAAAACTGGCGTAATTTTCTCTGGCTTAATTTCCGGGACCCGCTAAAAGCACGTTCAACTAAGTTGGTAGCACTGCCATCACCATTTCTGCAAATTTTTATAGAACGACATTTTTTTGCTCAATATTTTCTAATGTTCTAATAAATTGATGTTTAGCAGTACTCGTTCAGATTTCGCGGATTAGGGTTTTTGGAAAAACCAAAAAGCTAGTAAAAATTATCAAACAGTTTTCTTAATTTAAATAATATTGACAGAAAAAAAAAATTAAAATATTTGGTAAATTACTATAGTTGTCATCTCTAGTCATATGCGATTGTTTATGACTTTTTTTTGTGGATGATACGATGACCTAACTTGTGGAATATTTAAAAAAATTTGTATGTCTTCTAAAATGTTAGAACCCGATCATAAAACGACAGCTATAGTTTAATTAATATGTACGTCAGCCAAAAATTCTTCTTTAGGGTCACTCAAGAAAATATTTAAAAACTTACTAAAACTCGCCTAGAGCTGACCAATTAATGAACCTCACTGGCCTATTATGAAATATTACTGACATTTTAAATCACATACTAAGTTTTAAAGAAAAAAAAACCTTGGCCAAGAACTGACAACTATTGGACTGGCTACGAAACGTGAAAAGACCGCGCAAGCCGTCTGGGTTTAATACAGATCTGGAAAGATAGTTTTCGGACATGATAGTGTTCTCGGATGACAGTTTTTTTCGCTTGATATACGAGCACATCTGACATGGTATTTTTGTCGCATGAATGTTTACTCGCTTGAAAGTTTTCTCGCATGAAAATTTTCTCGCATGATAGTTTTTTCACAGACTAGTATTCTCGTATGATATATTTCTCGTATATGTAGATTTTTCCAAGACAATATTCTCGCATAATATGTTTCTCGCATAAAAGTATTTTCGCAGGCTAGTTTTCTCTTATGATATATTTTTCGCATTACAGTTTCCTAGCATTATAGTTTTTTCGCATGATAGTATTTTTATATGATTCATTTCTCGCAAGATTGTTTTCTCGCAACCAGAAAAAGTCGTTAATGAAAATGGTCACTTATTCATATTTTAATACAAAATTTAATCAAATTTCAAAACTCTTGGAAATTTTTTTAATTTTTCAGGCTTGCAGTTTAACGTTGACGGTCGCAGGGATTGTGGCTTAGTAGACGGACCTCCAACATGTGATTAGTCTAGAAACTATTGTATGCTATCGAAGTCTATGGGGCGATATCACCTTAAATGATTCACTTTAGATTCAATATAATTAATGTTGGCAAACATAATATCAATAAATGTATAGGATGGGGTGAAGAGAACGCAACACCTTTTAGCTTTTCATCTCTGTCGCTACCATGCGATTAGCAGCATGCACACAGGTTTTGCTATGTTCAAATTTTTCCAAATCTACCTTTCTGTTATCGATACATAATTCGATTTTCGGGACACTTTTGCTAGCTCCTGCTGTCCATTTTCTTTACACTCCCTAAAATATCGAGTTTTTAGGATTCATCGCCATACCATTATGGAGGCGCTTAAGGATCGGATTGAGAAAAAAATGAAGTTATCCCGATTGAGATTTTTTTGTATACCTAGTCTAGTCATATATACTGATACAAGTAAAATTAATGCCAAATTATAATGCGCTAATATTTTTAAAAACTCTTTTACTTACTTACTGCACTACCTGAGACGCCCCGGCCAATCGTCGATCGCAACACGCACCTCATTCATTGGGAAATTGTTCACTGCACGAACAAGGGATCACTTTAACGACACAATATTTGATTGTCCAGTAGAGCAGGCCATGCCCTCTAAGACGGAACACAGCTTTTAATCCAAAGGATTAAGGTCTGGACTTCCAGTTGGCCAATCTTCCATTAAAATGAAGTCCGCTACATTTGTTTTGAGCCACTCTTGAGTGGTTTTAGTCTTGTGAGCTAAAGAAGAATCTTGTTGGAATGTCCAATACTTGTTTTCGAACAGAGGCTCTTTACGACATCCTTCAAAACTATTGTTTGATAAACTTTTGCTGAAGTTTTTCGGCCCTTGGAAAGAATTAAGACGTTTCTCTTGATGTCCGAGCATAAACTCGATCATTCTGTTTATTGAATGATGCTTCGACGGTAAAAATTTGTTCAACAGTTAACAGATTCTGTCGGTGAGAATTCGATGAGCATTCTTCGCGTCTGAAAACAGCTTTTGATTTTTGTTCACTTTTCTGCTTCAATGCGACTGTAAGCAGGTTTCCAGTGTGTCTTTAGTAAACACTGAGTCCCAGGACTTCTCTTATGATACGAGACATGGATTTCTGAGAGATACTCATTTATCGCGACAAGATTTTCTGTTTTCTTAATGGTTTTCTTGTGATTTAAGCCTGCACGGCTTTGATGGCTCGCGGAGTACTCACACTCGCGTGGACGGCCTGATATTTTGCGGTCACTTACTCCACCAGTATCCTCGAACAATTTAACCGTACGATAAACAAAATACGCGTAATTCCCAGCGGCTGCAAGATTCGAGAGATATTACCTTTTTCCATGATTTTCGATGTCACCCCACTCCATAATTGTTAATGACTGGAAACAAAAAACTTTTACGCGGCAATGAAGCATAAATGTGACAGGTTGAGTAACAGTAAACATATAAAGAATGTGCAACAAATATTTAAGGGATTATGACTACCCTTAAAATGTTTGAGCATAGTGTGAGCGTTTACGAAAGTTGGAGAGAATTTAATAGAAGATACCGATACCGGGAGTATTGAGCTAGGTAAAGCATTTCACATTCGTGTAGTGCGGCTAAAAAAACAATCTTTGAAAATTCACATCACGATCGAAGTTGGATTCAAGGTGTGCGAAAGCAGCAAATTCCTTCTAAATTCCTAGGAGTCCAAGGCCGACAATCATTGTCTTTGAGATGTCATCTTGAAAACGTTATCCATAAACCAAGATTTTGGACGGATTTGAATAAATAAAACATCTTTTCTTTAAGTTAAACCATAATTTTAAATTTGTCCAATTCTATTCGGGTACCAACTTTAAAGCTTCGAACTTTTATTTTCTACAATCTCAAAACTATTTTTTTTTTCGTTTAACTTGTAGAAAAAAAAAAACAATAAAAAAAACGACATAAATGATGGACAAGATGGCGTTTAACGGAAAACGTCTGAGAACCACTGACAGATCTGGGTACCCCGCTTTTTTTCAAAAAAAAAATCTGAATGTCATTTTCAGAACTCCATCTTCATAAATCTAAATTAGTTTTTCATTCGACTGCATTCCAAGATAATCTCCGATTATTGTGAAATAAGATCCCTTGACAATTCACGAAGATTATGGGATAACTGTGAGTATGATATTGTGTCAAGAGAAAGGTTTGCTTACATTATTCTTCTTTGAAAAGAAAATGAAAACAAGTGCATATATTTTGAGGCAAACCATGCATCCAGTTGAATAAGAAACATAAATTACCTCGTGCAAGTTGAAACTCTGCACAATTTTGTAATGTTCAAAGAAAGTTGCTAAGTATTTTTTCAAATTTCAATACAAAAAATTAGCTCTATAGCAATGCTCTATTGAAAAGTAATTATTTAGTTTATAAAATATTTTCTGTAAAAATATATTTCCAAGTTAAGAGCCATACCCCCTTGTTATTTGTTACCATCAAAATCAATCTTTAAAAAACCTAACTTTTGCCCGAACGACACTAGAAATAATACCTCAAATATAATTCCTCGACACGTCTAAGGGCTTAGAAGAAATAAATCACAAAGTGGTCTTACCAACAAAAAATTTAAGTGTTTTATATTTTTTTTCTTGTGCTCGACAAACCTCTATAGTTATACAAATGTATATACTCAAACCGTCACCATGGAGTGACACATCCTTGGAAAATGTAAATCCGTTGGCAATTTTCATCTCGAGTGCTACTTTTCGTGAAATCAAAGTCGTGGAATCATGAGACGACATAAATTTTGCACTTCCTTGGGAAATTAAGGATCCGCGCTATACAGCTACACTGCTGCTTATGTTTGTGTGGTATTTGGTATTGGTGTGTGATTCAGCTGCTTCAGGGTGTAAGGCAAAACCAAAGCACGTCATACTTATTCCCAGCAGTGATGTGAACTCATTGAACCCAGCGCCATGCTTTTTTGTGGATTCAAGAAAGATTGAGTGTGGAAACAAGTCTTCAAGGGAATGATGTATAAGGATGAAGCTAACCTACCGTATCGAATGAAAGTATGGAAGAAGAAATTGAGGACGCCACATCCCACACCGCATCGCCTTTGCCTCTGCCACTGCCTGCCATGCCATCCGAACATGGTAGCGCAAAAGTGTGTGGGTGTTGTGCTGAGATTTGATTAATTTGTGTTGAAATTTACACAGCAGCGTAATTCATGGTTTTGAATTTCTCAACTTATAGAGCTCAATTTGGCACTAGAGCTGCTAATTTATTCAAATCAAAACCGTGCTAATGTGTAAAGGTGTCAGAATGATGTTGTTGCTCAGAAACGGTGGTAATTCGATGAAAAGTTATGAACACTTCAACATTTTTGTATATTTTCGGGTGTTAATTTAGCATTAAATTTTTGAGGTTGAAAATAAAGAAGGTTTGCTTTGTACAAGTATGATTTGTGAGTTGATGAATATGGATTGGCTGTTTTAGTAAGTCTGGTGGAAAATATTTCAAATATCACAAATCTAAACCCCTTTTGGCTAAGATCCATCAGAAAATCTGAAACTGGAGTGATACACTGTTAGACGTGGTTATCGGTGGAATTGTTAAATTGTTGAAAAACCTAGATTATAATTGAGCCATCAAGACGAAAGCCAAAAATTTAAATATCTACACTGAAAATAAAATCTAGGTAGGTATATATGATAAAAATCTAGGTTGATTTGAGAAAAATGTTGTCAATATACGTCCAACAAAAAGTTTTATCAAATTGACAAAAATTATGGAATTTAATTTAACAGATAAATTTATTGAAATAACAAAAATATTTTGTCAATATGACAAAATTTCGTAGAATTTACAAAATTAATTTGTCATATTAACAATTCTTTTGTTGTATTAACAATTTTTTTGTTAGTGTTATTGTTTTTTTATTATTATCGGATTAACAAAAATTTTTTGTTAAATTAACAAAATTGGTTTGTTAAATTAACCAAATTGTTTTGTTAAATTAACAAAATTGTTTTGTTACATTAACAAAATATTTTGTTAAATTAACAAAAATTTCTTGTTATATTTTGTTAAATTAACAAAATATTTTGTCAATTCAACAAAATATTTTGTCAATTTTACAAATTTCTTTTGTTGAATCCACAAAAAACAAAATTAATTTTGTCAAAATACTTTTTTTTTGGGATTTACGAGTAAGTCGCCAAAAATTGGCGTTTCGTCCCTACGATCTCACATGCAACCATCTGTGAGGGCGTATGGACAATACGCAATTTTTGTTAAGTTCAGTTAATCTTACATCTATTTTTTAACAAAAACCAAGTGTGAACTATATCATACACAAAAGAAATTTTTTGGTTTCCTTACAAAATAGTTTTATCTATCTGATAATATTATTTTATCAATATTACAAAATAATTCATTCAACCCCAAAACAAAATATTTATCATTTTAACAAAAAAGTTTTCATTTTTTGTTAAATTGAAAAAAAAAATTAACAAAAACTTTGTGATATGTATTGACAAACATTTACTAAACAGATTTTTTGTAGATACAACAAACATTTTGTTAACATCACAAAAAAGTTTGTCCATGTGACAAAAATCTCTGTTTTATTTTGTTATATTCACAAAACTTGGTTTGTTAAACTGACAATATTATTTGTAGTCCATATTTTGTTAAACTGAAAAAAAAATCATGATGGATTATAAAAATTTTGTGAAATGAACAAAATCATTCTTTCGTATTGACAAAAATTTTATCAAAACGATAAAATTGTTTTGTTAAATGTTAACAAAACGTTTTTGTCAATATTACCTAGGAATTTATTTTCAGTGTACTTCAGTTATTTTTCCAAATTTTTCACGGTAAGCTAAAGTCGTGTTTGAAGGTTCTCACTTGAAATAAAAGAAGTTACTGCACACAGGAAAATCATAAGTATATAAAATAAACTATGAACGAGTTTCCTGGATAAAATCGAATTAAACGCACGCAAAGGGCTTTGACTACCCTTAAATATACAGTGGGTTGCCAAATTAATAGGGACAGTCATAAATTTTAAGAAAATTGTATGTTTCCGTACCAAATTATTGAAAATCCCTTGTGTATTTTGATAAATAGATAGTTTTTATAAAGATAAGTTATTATTACATAAAAAAAGTAGTTAAAAAGTTTTTTTTTTTAATTAATAATCTTTAAAAATAGTTTCAAATCAAAAGGAACTAAGAAAATTACAAAAACTCAATATTTTGTAACGTTGCCTTTTGCCTCAATAACTGCTTGAATACCTTTCGGTATGCTATCAATGCACTTTTTAACGCATTCTTTAATTGCAGGGCAGTGGTGCCAGACCTCTATTAGATTTTCTATAAGTGTTATTTTCGTTGTAATATTTTCTTTGGCAATTTCCATTTTATTGATCTCCCACAAGTTTTCTATGGGATTCATGTCAGGGGAATTGCCTGGTCAGGATAAAATTGGTATGTTTTGGCCATTTTGATATTTCGTTGCACTCTTAGCTTAATGGCACGGAACTGAGTCATGCATGAAAAGATGTGGTTCATTGTTAGAGAACCATTCTCTTAGCTGGGGTATAAGACGAGTTCGCAGAATGTCCTTATATTGGTCCTGTCTCATGATTCCCTGGACAATTTGGAGACGTCCAACACCTCTTGTGCTGATGACTGACCACTCCATAACTTTAACAGGATGTTTTACCCTTTCTACGATGCAATCAGAATGGCACTTCTCAATGGGACGCGCGCCGCCGAACGAAACTGCTCTTATCAGCCAAAATTTCGAGCCCAAGACAAACGTTTTTTTACCATTGCCTCTATGAGCCGTGGTTTCTTAACAGGACTACGACCCAAAAGTTTTATTCTGTTAACAACAGACTTAGAAACACCCGTAATAGTAGCCGTTTCTCTTTGGAAATAGCTCGAATGAGGTAACAATGTTCTTTTTTCGGTTTATTTTTCTCGGAGTGATATCCAATCCTCAACCCATTCTGTTTCGGAAAAATGCCCAAAATCATTAAAAAATTATTATTCTGTTTTTAAGAAAAGTTGTGTTTTAAACAAAATAAATTACATTACTAACATTTCAATCAAAACAAAGTTCAAATAATATCCACAAACAACTATCAGAAAAAAACACCTTTCAGAATAATACTGGTTTTTTCTCGAATAAAACCGGGTATTTCCCGAATAAGACCATATTTAATATCTGCCGTCAACTTAAAATTACCGTTAAACACGTAGCCTGTGAAATAAAAATCACCACGTACACTTAGAACCAAAACAAATGCTCAAAAGAAAGCTAAAACATGAAAAATAATAAAAATATAAGATGTCCCTATTAATTTGGCAACCCACTGTAGTGTGAGCGTTGAAAAAAAAAGGGGAGGGTTTTGGGGGAGATACCGATTGCTCATTAGTTTTTGAAGTTCTGGATATCGGGAAAAACAGGGCTAAGTGAAAGCATTCCACATTCGTGTTGTGCAGCTAAATAAAGAGTCTCTGAACTTAAGTACGCCTAAAAAGGTAAACAGATAGGCATTTCCTGTAGAGCGAGAATCAATTTCGGCTTTTTTTCGCCGTTCAGCAAAGTTCACAGTATAAGGGATTTATAGAGTGTGCACTTGATTTTCTGCGTAGGAAGTTTCGAACCAATTTGTTTTAGCAAACCGAAGCAACAGCTATTTGCTAAAGTAATTCTTCGACGGATCATCATTAACGAGTTATTTAGGAAACTTATATTTAGTTTAAGGCAAATAAAGTCTTGAAGATCCTAATACCAGTAGCGACGTTTTATCCTAGGCCCTGGACATATTCTTGGTTTCTTTTTTGACAGCAAGAACTTCAACTCTAGTACTCCTTGGCATAACGGTTAGTGCATTGGAGTTTCATTCAGAAGGTCTTTGGTTCGATTCTCAGCCGCTGCACAAAGTTTTTCAGAGGTGTACTGGCCTTTTACGAGGAATTGAAAAATCCACTAAGAGTATATCTTGTCATGAAAAGTGCTGCTCATTAGCCGTTCGGAATCGGCAGAAGACTCTAGGTCTCCTCCATTCCTAATAACACGCACACAGGAATAGTTGAGAGTTATAAAGCACTAGATCTTGGATCTCTTCGAGCTGTTACACCACAACATTTATTTATATTTTTAAGTACTTAATCTTGTCCTCGTTTACTTCACGACCAACAATCTTCGCCTGTTATTCAACTGCCGTGAAACACTCTTTTAGAAAACTTTGGAAACGGCTGATGATGTCGATGATATCTTCCGCATACCCCAATAGCTGAACAGATTTGTTGAAAATTGTTCCTTCGTTGTCGGTATTAACGCTTGCCTTGCGCACTATCTCTTTAAGAATAAGACTAAAGAAATCACAGGCCAGAGCTGCTCCTAGTTGCAAGACAGTTTCCCCGGGATCTAAAGTTCAGCCATTTATATGGCAATGAATTTTGAAGACGAATGCTATCATATGCGGATTTAAAGAAGATGGAAAGATTTATGAGGCTCAACTTGAAATTGGCTTGTCTTTTTCAGGATTTTCTTCCAGTATGGAGATTTGGTATATGGTTGATCTTTTAGTTCTGAACCTAGACTGGTACTTGCTGACTTTAGTTTGCATAATGACTTAAAGAGCTGACTCAGTAGTATTTTGCATGCGACATTTTGCAGGGAAATGCCTCGATAGTGCTTGCATGATATAAAATCTCCTTTTTTATAGATGAGACAATGAGCGCACTGGAGGGATTATAACTACCCTTAAAATGTTTGAGTACAATGCGAGCGTTGATGGTTTGATGAATTCACACTACCGAAAACATCACCTCCGTATTTGACAAGATCTGCTTATGAGTTGTCAGATTCTGCAGTATTGTTGTTCTCTTACTTTTTTATACGAGTAGCTAAGCCTATCTCGCTTAAATGATTCCCATGTAGCAGTTGCTAGAAATGTTGCTTGAGAACACCTACTAATCCCTGTGGTTCAGTGACTGGGTTACCTCTGCTGCTTCGAAGAGCCTGCATTCCATTCTTTAAATCAAGAGCCAGTTGATTAGCTTGTTTGATAAAATTTCCGGGTGTTGTTTCGATAGAGACTCTTATACGCAAGATTTACCCTCTCTTCTCTTTGCTAGCTGCTCTTCTTTTGCTTTTTTCAAATGGATTTCTGTCAGTTTTTTCGTTCCAACGCATCATCATGGTACCGTGAGTTCTTTATCTGGGTAATCGGTAGACTACAGTGTTTTCGGATGCCTATTTGATGAAACCAAAATACTAAGACCACTTATTAATAGAGGGCGAAGTGCTTCTTGCTCAGGATTTCTCTGTATAGACTCTTGAAACTTGTATGATATGTGTATAGGCGTCCAACGTCAAATAGCTTCTTGTGGGTGGTTCGGAATTTCTTTTAGTTTGACAGTTTAGCTCAGAACTTTTGTGCAACTAGGAAATAATTTGATTTGACGTTTACCCTCAAAATGCACGCATGATTACCACATGGTCTATTTGGTTGCTTTGTGGTTCCTAACTCTTGGAAACCTAGGTATATAAGTTATCGCGATATTATGAGCTCCTGTAAAATCTATTAGTAAGAAGCCGTTATCTGTTGGCTGTCCTCTTGCGGGGGTTGGTTCTTACCAACTTTCCCTGCGAAGATGTCTGACTAAAACATTGAAATTCTTGAGAACAACTTTGATATCGCATGCCGGGCAGTCTAGCAGTCATTAAACTCCTCTTGATAGACCCTTCAGTCAATAACTTTGATTCTTAGACGATTTCCCAAAATTAGTCAACGTTTCCAACACAAGTAATCTCTTATCGCAGTTTTAAGAAATGATCCTATATCTACATCGCATCTTCTAGATTAAGGTAGTATCCGAGTTCACACAGATGCAAGCTTTAAAGTAGCACGGTCGTTATCTTTTGATGTTCTAGGACTTATTGACTTTTGAGGTAAGCAATATCCAAGGCTCATCTCGCCTTCTCTTGCGCCCCTTTTAAAATCGGTAAAAAAATCCGCTTCCATACTCTGTAGAGAGCTCTTGCTTTACCATGGTACAGCAGGGCAGATAATCCGATGCCAGTATCCCATCGAAAGATAAGAGAGCTGCCGTTGGCTCATGACGGCATAATATGGAACATGGGAGGCTCTCCTACACAAACGAGTTCTGCGATAGGATAGTTCATCATAGGAGTCACCCAAGCCCCTGAGGTGCGTACAAGCTTATCCCATGGAGACGATATCTACCTGTTAATAATTCAAAATCACAAAATGGGAAGACAATTTGTGAAGGGTTATAAATCGGCAAGGGTAAAGGAGAGAAGTTGAGTATTTTGCGTTTGGATAAAATAATATGTATATAAAATAAAATATTAAAGGTTTAGATTTTTTTTAAACAAAAATTTTTATTTTTACATCAGTCGTTTTCTCAGTTACCCATATTTGTTCTCTTACAAAAGAACTGGAGCAGCTACTTTGGCAATTGGAGCACTATAAGCCAAAGGAGCAGCAATAGCAGCTGGGGCAGTGTATCTTAAGGGAGCAGCAATGGCAGCTGGGGCAGCGTACCTCAAAGGAGCAGCAAAAGCGTAGTTATTCTGGATGTCGATGCGGCTACTTCCTTCGGAAGCAAGAGGAGCTGCATTGTAAGCCAATGGTGCGGCAGCGTAAGCCAGAGGAGCTGAATAGGCCAAAGGAGCTGAATAAGCCAAGGGAGCAGTATAGGCCAAAGGAGCAGCAGCCAAGGGTGCTGCGGCAAGTGGGGCAAGTACACCTGGCTTGGCAGCAGCACAGGCAACAAGGGCGAAGAGGACAAAGATCTAAAAAAAAAATACAAAAAATTTTGATAAAAAATGAAAATTTTTTCTGTGAGTTAAAATATCAAACTTACGAATTTGGCCATTTTTGATTTTGATTTGTGATTGCTTGCAGTGCTGAACTGAATATGCTCAACTCATTCCCGGCCGGCTGCTTTTATACTAGCAGAAGTAGCGATGGTTTATTGGTTTGACGGCCTCATTGTGCGTGACCCGAATTAGAAAAGTTGGAAATGTATTTCTTTTGTACTTATTTTAAAAGAAGTTTGCTTTGTATCTTTAATAGCAAGTTGTATTTTGGATTTGTATTGAATGAGTTTGAAAACCAAAACAAAAAAATATATAGATCAATGAGTACTCATTCGAAATATTGATTTGAAATTGATAGCACGTCCCGAAAATGTATATCAAGGTTCACCTGAAAATAATTATGCTGTGCAACTGTTTTTTTTGTTTTGTTATTTAATTACTCTTTTGATCTTAGCTAGGAACTATGGAATAAAATCTATGAAAATTATCTAATTGTACTTCAATATTTATTAAATTGATAGTTTTTCTACTTCAAACTATTCCAAGCATCCAAAGGATTCGGACAAGGATTTGAGATATAATGCGATTTTTTTCAATCCCGTTTTGGATCAGATTGTACGCAGGGCAAGAGGTAATACCAAGGGCACTGATCTCAACTACTCTGTCGGAATATTGGTGTATGGAGACGATATCTTACATCATCGGATTTTTCCAAGGTCTTGTAATATAATTCTTCAAGACGTTTGAAGACCAGATACAACTCGTTGATCTTGAAGTAAATGAGATTTTTTAAAACCTCTGGCAACTTTCATGCCAGAGGTCTAAGTCAATCAATCAAAAACAGAAAATGTAGTACCTCTTGCAAGGAGTTAAAAATCCTCCTAGGTTATCTCTTCTCATGAAAAGTATTTTGCAATCGTTTATAGGTACTCGGCAGAGTCGCAGCCTATTCCTGGCGACAAAATGCATTTTTTTTTTTTTATAATCTACCCGCGCTCAAGGGATTATGATTACCCTTTAAATGTTTCAACACAGCGCGGGCGTGAAGTTAATGAAGAGAAAGAAGGATAGGAAAGATGTGTGGCACGATGTTCTGAGACTGTTGGTGGTTGTCTCAGATATTTTTATCTCCAGGGATGGCGGCTGAGCTAAAGCGGAGAAATGCCGTGTCTTTTTTTCTATGTCGTTTATAATTCGCATTATTTTATTCATGTTCATCGTTGTTGAGAATACTAGTTTAACTCAATTACATGTTGTTAGTGTTATGCCTGAACAACATGTAATCAGTAAACCAGCAACCCATTGAGACAATTTTTAGAAGGTTAAAATGGAATTAAAACGACATAGACGACGGCAGGGTTGATAAAAAATGATCATGAGGTTGACAGGCGAGCACACAACCATCGTGCCACGGCCATTATCAATAAAATCTAACCGAGAGAATTTTTCGGTGCGTTAAGAAAAATGTGTTAAAAGCAACGTAGTCTCGGCTTAAAACTAAAAGGTGTATGTATATTGTCAACTCCTTTAAATAAAATTCTTTAATATAAACAACTAAGAATGAACGAACAACTTAGTAATATTAATAGAACAACTAGGCTATAATTCGCAACTTAAAAGATTGCTTACTTTGAACGAGTAACGTACTTTAAACAAATAAGTACACTTACCTAATTAATTTGAAACATTTCTTATATAATATTAAACAATCTTTTTGGTTAAATTATACCCATGCTGAGATTAAATTAAACTAGTATCTATAGGTTAAAACAATTAAGCAAATTTGTTTAATATTACGAGTACTAAGTAAATGGGCTGAAATTTAAAATTTAGGAACACAATTAATCTTCTCGTTTGATATAACCAAATGGCGATGTCCAAATAAAACATTCAAAACCTTATTTTACCTGACTGAATATTGTTGAAATTGCATATCAGTTTCGTGAAACAATTGATATGAGTTATTTAATGAACTAAGCGAGTTGTCTCATGTAATTTTAACCGAGTAAGTTTGTAGGTTGTATATGTATATTACTAGCAGTTGTTTAATTCTTACAAGTTTTTTTTTTTCTGCTTGTGTTGGGCTTTAAATTTTTGAATATTAAAAGATTTCAAATGTTTTTCACGCGATTCTCTTTTTACTTTCCACATATAGGTACTATAAAAATCGAACTCGAGATTTTGATCAAAGTTGACATAACGATGATAGCGAAGACGAAAAAAGTGGGTCCGGCAATTCCGTCTGTCTGTATGTATGTCTGTATGTCCGTATGTCTGTATGTGTGTACCTCGAACTATAGCCTAAACTACTGGAGGTATTTTCTTCAAACTCGGTACTTAAGGGTATTCGGTGATTCCCTAGAGGAGAAATTGAATTTTTTTAGCTCCAAAACAAATGGTACCCCCCATAATCCCATAATGCATAATCTTATTTATCTCTAAACCGGCTCTAACGATTTTGATAAAAAAATTAAGTATGGTATTATGGACACAGACTATATTTTGGGCAAAAAAGAAATTTGGGGTAAAATGTTATTAACGGTACCTGTCATAGAACCGTTTTTTGATTTTCGAATTTCTCACCAACGGCGCCAACGATTTTTACCAAAACTTTTATGCATGAGCTGCTATGTATTTGAAAAAATACAAATAAAAATTTTTTTCGAAAAAATAGTTTTTGGATTTTTAACAAAATACAACAACCGTTTTTTTGAAAATTCGAGATCTTGAAAACCGATACACAATAAAATATTTAAATTACGTTTTAAAATGTATTTTATTAAATACTACCAATTTGCATATCAATTTTTTTATAAAAATTTTAAGGAAAATTTAGTACACAAAAAACATGTTTTAGTGTGTATGTATGTCTGTATCTTTCACTACAGCCTAAACCACTGGACCTATTTCTTTCAATCTCGGTTGTTAAGGGTCTTCGGTGATTCCCTAGAGGAGAAATTCAATTTTTTTTTAGCTCCAAAAGCACAAACGGAACACCCCATACACCCGTAATGCAAAATCTTACTTATCTCGAAAACCGCTCTAACGATTTTGATAAAAAAAAATTAGGTGTTATATTATGGACATGGACTACATTTTGGTCAAAAAAAATTTTGGGGTAAAATGTTATTAACGGTACCTGTCATAGAACCGTTTTTTTGATTTTCGATTTTCTCATTAACTGCTGTAAGGATTTTAACCGAAAATTTTCAGCAGGATTCCCCCATTAAGTTTAAAATAATATTGTATATAAAATATTCGAAAAAATATTTGTTGGGTTAGAAAACTTTTTTTTTTTAAATCAATACATATCTTCAAAACCTATGAACGATTATTTTTTGAAATTATTTCCTAAAATCAATATTATTAAATACTTAAAATTTGTATCCCACATTTTCGTCTTAAAAAAATTTAAAGAAATTTCTTATATAAAAAATGTTTTTAATAATAAAACGAAGATTGTTTGCATAAATTCATACTTTTCTAGAAATCAGACGGCAATTTGAACGGATTTTAATGAAAGTTTTCATAAAGAAGCTCCTGAAAAGTTTAAAAGACATTGCATTTCTAAACTTAAAAAAAAATTTCAATTTTTGGAAAAAAGTCATTTTTTTTGCAAAATTCGATATCTCAAAAACGGCTTAGTAGTTTTCTTGGAAATTTAATTCTCATTTGTACAACAATAAAAACTTACAATTGGCACTCCAAATTTTTTTCTTAAAAATGTTATAAAAATGTTTTCTTTTTTTTTTTTATAATCTACCCGCGCTCAAGGGATTATGATTACCCTTTAAATGTTTCAACACAGCGCGGGCGTAAAGTTAATGAAGAGAAAGAAGGATAGGAAAGATGTGTGGCACGATTTTTTGAGACTGAAGGTTGTTGTCTCAGATATTTTATCTCCAAGGATGGCGGCTGAACTAAAGCTGAGAAATGCCGTGTTTTATTTCTATGTCACTTATAATTCACATTATTTTATTCGTAGTCATCCTTGTTGGGCATTCTAGTTTAACTCAATTACATGTTGTTAGTGTTATGCCTGAACAACATGTAATGAGTAAACCAGCAACCCATTGATGACAATTTTTAGAAGGTTTTTTTTAATGGAATTAAAGCGACATAGACGACGGCAGGGATCGAACCTGTGATCATGAGGTTGACAGGCGAGCACACATCCATCGCGCCACGGCCATACATAAAAGCTTATTTTTTTAAAGAACCACTACAACGACTTATTATTTTCGTTCTTGCATAAATTCATAATTGCATAGCATTCTGTTTTTATCTCTTATATACTACTAAAAGAATTTAAGAAATTCATTTTATCCTTATGAACAATTTTCTTTAATAACATTCGTTTTTAAAATTCCTAGTCTATTACATAGGAGCAAGTTTGTGTGACCCAGTCCTGTATTTTATTTTTTAAGCGCTACAATTATTTACAATTTTTGTCCCTGCATAAATTATTGCTTGCGAAATCACATGGCATCTTGTTTTTAGCTCCAACTACTAAAGGAGTTGTTTTAGTAATTTGAAAAATTAATTTTATGGTTATGAACATTATTCTCTAGTAACATTCATTAAAAACAATTTCGTGTGACCCATGCATATTTTTTTATTCAACAGTCGCGGGCCCTCAAACTTTAAAGGCCGGTTTGCTCCTGGGTAGCTACGCTGCCACAGAAACACAAACACAACTCGTTACTATGACAAATATTCATTTTCTCACTCAAACACACTACTTGTACGTCAATTCAGCCATCGACAGCATTAAGTCTAATGGATGGTTCTCTAAAAATGACAAAAATTATAAATCTCTTGCAATGTCCTTTATTTCAAGGATTACATAAAAACTATGGGTTTTTTTAAAAGCTCTATGCAAATATTTTATAATTCCTGCAACTGTCCCAAATAGATGAACTGGTTTATTTATTTATTTTTTCCCGCCAAAGCGATTAAAAGTGAGTTAAGTCCAAGTTCTTAATTACCCAAACGTTCTTTGTTTCTGCCAGTTTTATGTAATAATTTAAATGCATACTCCGTTCTTAGCGATAATGGAAACAATGTTGAAGAATTATAAGCACACTTTGTGTGTTTACGTGAATTTTTATGCACAAGTAAAGGACTTAAATATAATCTGGAGCACATTAAGCACAACGATAAATTTAATTTTATGACTTCGTCTTATGTTGTGGAGGATGTATTATCCTTTTGGAAAATTGTTCGAACAAGAACTTGTTGGGTGTGGTTATGGTAGATAAATGAATTGGACGAAACACGAAATGTAAATTATCATAGGATACTCTCCCTAAATGGAAACTTAACGATTCTGAGATTCCTTCTGTTGGTATTAATCAGTTTTTATTATGGCGTCAAAGAGCTGGAAATGAAGTAAAAACACAATACAAACGTTTTCTTGTAGAAAGCAAGAACTTCATCTCTTCTTGTGCCCAACGTTTAGTTCTATGCTGTATATATTTGTTATTAATTAGGATAATTAAAGTTACTTACAAATATGTTCTCATCTTTTTCACGTTTTCATCTTTTTGGAAAATTCAACACTTAAAAAAATAAAACAAAATTCAAATAACATTAAAACTGAAGGGGATTTGTTCGCAGAGTATGGTAAATTAAGATAGTACAAAAACCACCATACTTCTTTTCAAATGGTAACAATGACATTAAAAACTCGGCACTACACTGAAAAAATTTTTGTACATTCTTTTTATGAATGGCGATCATTCAGCCAAAATCATTAATTTTTAAGAAATATTCATATGAATAATGCACGAATTCATAAAAATTAATTTTTGTTTTATGACCAAATCATGATTTTCATGAAAAACCATTCATAAAATCCAAAGCAATAGAATTGTTGTTGGAAAATCAGATCATGATTTTTTACATTTGAAGTATGACCAGTTCATACAAATTTTATTGTAAAGTTTTATGAAAAATTTCTTAAAATGCTTGAAACTGTTCTTTTATTGTAGGAACAAAGTGACTAATTATATGAAACCACATTCATCAACAAGAGCAACAGAAATTTTATGAAAAATTACTTTAAATTCTTGAAACCATACATTTTTTACATGCAAAATATCATAAAATGCATGAAACCACATTCCTAAATATTTTTTTTTTGTTGCGAATTCCAAGCAGGAAACTTTACATTTGAAATATGAACAATTCATACAAAATTTAATATGAAGCTGTATGAAAGATTACTTAAAATGTATGTAACTTTTCATTTGTTACATGCAACATATTTTTCAATGCATGAGTAACGGACATTTTAAGAAAAATTGCTTTAAATGCTTGAATCCATTCATTTGATGCATGCAAAAAGTGAATTAATGAAAAAGTGAATCTTATGCTTCTGAACAGTTTTTCTTTAGTAACATTAATTTTTTAAATTCTCAGTCTTTTACAATAAGAACAAGTTCGTGCGACCCCGTTGTAAATTTTATTTTAATAAGCTACATAAATATTATGTATTTTTTACGTCATCATCTTTGACTTTTATTAAGACATAATATAATTATTTAAAAAGAAAACCAATTTAATGCGGCTATGAAAGTGCCGTTATAGAAATCTGGTGTTTTAAGAACTAATTCATACAAAAAAAGATTAATTTGGTGTTTTAAAAACTAATTCATACAAAATAAGATTAATTTCATATTTTGCATGACTAACACTTCAATTTTAGGAACAGTTTGATTTTGCCCACTATTGTGAAAGAATTTATTCCTGAATCGTAGGAATTTTTTCATAAACTGCAAGCTCATTACTTGCAATTTATGGAATATTTCTTTAAAGTGCAAAATATTACAGTTATACACCTATGGCTGTAGTCTGGTGTTTTAAGAACTTATTCATAAAAAAAGGAACATTTTCATGTTTTGTATGACTGACTCTTTAATAGTAGGAAATATGTCATAAACTTTGCGGTTACTTCATGCAATATACTCGTAATATCATATCAAGAGTTCATTTCTTGTTTGATATTACAAGTGTTAAAACGTGATTTTACAAAGTTCCCAAAAAGTTTTCTTTTCCAAATTTATTTTAAAAATATGTATACATTTTTCAAAGTGTTGCGCATTGTGGACGACTACTTGATTTATAAAATTTGTAAGTATTTAGTCTATAGGTAGCGAATATTTTTCATAAATTCGTTATATTATATTGTTTAATTTTTTTAGATAAAAATGGATTTTGGTGTGTTGATTGGAAATCGCCCAGGGATTTTCAGCAGATGGACAAATCAAGCCATCCGACTTAACCAATTTTTGCTACAAGAAAAGCATTTATAAGGGACAAGGAGATGAGGGCAATGCTGAAAAAAAATAGATGAAGGAGATGTCAAAGTGGTAATTTTATTTTTCTTAGTTCATATATATTTATTTCAAAACACATTAACCGATAACATTAAACCTATCATTTTTAATTGCCAAAATTGCTTTTGTTTTAATGATTACTTTAAGAAAACCACGTTTAATATCCTTGACTAATTGACTTTGTATTTTTATTTTTGTTTTAGATAATGCTGCAGTGGAATTAGTGTGGTGTCTGGGTAGAATGTTATTCGCCCGAAATAATTTTTCACGAAATGTTTTTCGACTGTCGGACACCCTGTATATTTTATTTATTATGTTGTACGCAAGAATTTGATATTCAAAAATATATTCAATAAATAATTGTTCTATTTTTAAATATTTTTCTTTTCGTTTCTTTTCTTTTCTTTAAGTTTTCAGGTATAAAATTTTCTTGAAAATAATTTTCATCGGGGCTTTTGTATTTCAGGTGGACGTGCACGTATAATTATTTGTTCTTAACACGAATAGAAATCATTGGAAAAAAAAAAAGAAATTCATTAGTTTTATGAAAAAATAGCTTAGGTTCCATAATTTCCTACATAAAACTAATGAAAAGATTCATACTAATACAAGAAAAGTTGCATTTAATTAATGATTGTTTCATTATTAAAAAAGAAACTTTTCTTACAATTATTGCAAGCAAATGATTAAAATCATTAAAAATAAAACTATCATTCATTTAATCAATGAAAAACGTCATACATCTTAGGAAACTTTTCCTAGAACAAGTGTCAGAGTTTTTAAACTAATGAATTAAATCATTTAAAACACAGACCGATTTCATAAAATTAATGAAAAACATCATGAATTCCATGAATTTTTTCATACATTGTCTGAAATTGCACATACTTTTTAAGAACAATAACATGATTTTCATGATTTCTTACATTAAAACAGTGGATCTGTTCCTTCAATTTATGTCAGAAGGTCATAAAATAAATGAAAAATATAGTAACATTGAATGACAAAATACATGAAATTAAAGCAAAGAATTATGAATTTCATGTTTACTTACTTACATCGAATGAAATAGTTCATAATGTTTTGTGAATTATCGATAGAATTTGTTCATGACTTCCAATCATTAATTTAATGCAGGAATCATTAATTTAAAGAACCTTTTATAGTCGTAGAAACAAATTCATAAAACGTATGCTTAGGATTTCTTTCTTTTAATGAACTCGATTCTTGGCGCGTTTTTAATGATTTTTTTCTTTAAAAACATGCAGTTTTTCCTTCGAATCATGTACCTTTTTGGTTCAGTGTACTCATTCACTAATAACGAAAATATCCATAGAGTCTGAATAACTTGATGAAACAAAAATTATTTTCACCACACACTCAGTGTTTCCTTTTTTCACCATAACAAAGCTCTATCTTCACTCCAATTCTACTAACTTATTTGTTGTCAATCTAGGTTTGTTGTTGTTAAGGGTGTAAATTTTTGTTTGGGGTCATATCATAAGTACATAGTGCATTCGCTCCAAATGTGCACACAGCAAACATTTGTTGTTGTTTCTTCTATTTCTTAACTACAAATCGCTTGCCGGTCTTAACAGTTTACAGCAACTTCGTCAGCTCTAGCAGCTTGAATAAACTTAACTTTATACCATACATCCATATCATTTCTGTAAGTCGTCTAGATTGAATGATACTCGTACAATCAGCCTGAAGGCGGAATCCTGATAGTTCCATCCGTTTATATGCGGTGGTATCGTGTAGGATGTAATTTCTAACTCTCTTTTTTGTTGAGTTTAAATCCCTTTCAATAATCTTAAGGATATAGTTAAGTAGGTAGGAAACTGTTCAAACATCTTTTCCAGAAGCTCGTAGAATAGAACATGTCTTTTTAGTGTCATTATCTTTTTCCTCTGTCGTGGCATGCATATGAGGCATATGTTGGCGAATTTAGCCTTGACACGAATTGACATGAAGCGCTTCGTCACGATTAATCCAGACTTGGTAAATATATTCAGTGTCTCAGCTTTCTATTTACCATTTCTTGTATGTCGGTGATATCTGTTCTGCATCTTCCTATGAGTTTTTAAAGTTTTTTTTTTTTCAAAGATAAAGGTGATCTTAAAAAAACAAAGGTTTTTAAACTTATTCATAAATTTATATGGCTGGAAATTAAATGAACCTTAATGACCAAACGTGAGCATTTAATAATCCTGACGAAATTTGTTTCTTTTTTTAGTTTAACATTCCCAAATAATGTTAACTTTTTTTTTTAAATTAATACAAAAACCGATGTCTCACCTGAAACTATCTAGCCATCTCCATGAAAGGGGCATAACCCCGCCGATTCATTCAGAAAGTATGTTCTTCAAACTTGTTATGTACTAGGGTAATTAAGGTAATTTTTTAGCGGTGAATTTTAATGGTTCTAAGCTGCTAAACAAAAAGATACCTGGCAAACCTCAAATAAAACAGTTTTGGAAAATCTTGTTTATCGCGAAAACTACTGTTAAGATTTCAATAAAATAAAATGATACTATTGTAGCCGCGTTGTATATTTTTATATAATCAACTAATATCTTTTTTTTTTTTTTTTTTTTTTTTTTTGTGCTTTATTTCATTACAAAAATTCTTAAAACTATATAAACAAAAATCCATAATTATAGACCAGTTACATTTTAAGATTATTTTCGAAAATGAAATAGTTAAGTACAATCTGTTGTCCGAAGACAAGAAGCGAAAGTACTATAATAGATAAAAGATAAGTACAATAAATTTATCGATGGGGATGCGATAAAGATATAAGAAATTTTAATTGAATTTAAAAATTAGAAAAATAAATTTTAAACAGTTATTCAAATTAATACGAAGGAAAATATAATTCAAAAAAATAATAATAAGAGCAAAAATTTCAAAAATTTAAACTAAAGGAATTATCAAATTTTCAACTACCTCAAAGTTTGATAAAAAAAGCCAATGCTTAATATTTTTTAGGTATACTATTTTAACTCGTTCACTTCTAATATTAGACGGTAATATATTAAAAAGACGAGGCGCAGTAACATTATAAAAAAGTGAATAATGTGCTTTCTTGATTGTGGGTATTTTGACAAGATTACCGGTGTTCACACGTAAATTACAGTTGTCGTAGATCCTCGAAGCATTATACCCTGATTTTTCAAAAAAAACTTTTAAAACCTTGTAGAAATACAAATGCCTTAATGGCAGCAACTCTAGACTTTTAAAAATCCCAAAGCTTGGAGTAAGTCGATTAACCTTACACAGAATGCGAACTACATGTTTTTGTTTAATAAGTAAAGGTTCCAATTTGTTAAAATGAGTTCCACCCCAGCAAGTTATCCCGTACTGCAGCTTAGATTTAAAAAGACCGTTGTAAACTAGTTTAAAAACTGACAAACCACAGTATTGGCTAAGCAGAAAAATCTGTCTTACAACATTTGTTAAAAAATGCTTTACAGACAGTGTATGATCTTTCCAACTAAACCTACAGTCTAAAGTTACACCCAAGTATTTAAAACTGTCGACTCGCTCAATTGAAAAACAATCCGTGGCGCAACAAAGATTTGAATTGAAAGTAATCAAATTATGATCATAAAAACAGGAATGCATTAAACACAATCTTTTGCAATTAGGGGAATGGTATTTTAAAGGCATGTCACCACAGATTTTACCCATAATGTTATAAATCATGAACTTCGTCTTTTCACTAATGACCAATTTATGAAGATTAAACCAATTACGCAACAGTTCTAAATCGTGGTTAACGTCTGAATAAAGTTTGAAATAATTTTTACTACTGTACGTCAAAGCAGTATCATCGGCAAACGCTGTTATTGTGCCCTTCAGAGGTTGTAAGAAAAGAGAATTAACAAAAATTAAAAACAAAATTGGTCCTAAAACAGAACCTTGTGGGACACCAACGTTGATGAAATTTTTATCACTTAAGATATTTTTGATTTTAACTCTTTGACTACGATTATGCAGGTACGATACAAACCATTCATGTATAAAACCTCTAAAGCCAGCATTAAATAATTTTTTAAGTAAGATATCATGATCTACCATGTCAAAAGCCTTGGTAATGTCAATAAATAGTGTAGCTGGTATAACAGATTCATTAAGACTTTTATAAATTTCACTGCATAACTTTAACAAAGCATCTTCGGTAGATCTACCACTTCTAAAACCAAACTGCGAGTTACTGAAAAAGTTAGTTTTGTCTAGAAAAGACAGCATCCTAGATTTGACCCCCTTTTCAAAAACTTTTGAGAAAACAGATAGAAGTGATATAGGGCGATAATTGTTTAAATTCGAAGCATCGCCTTTTTTATGTAAGGGGATAACGACTGCAGTTTTTAGTAGATCAGGAAAGATACCTTTCTGTATACTTAAATTGAAAATGTGAGTTAATACATCTGCAACATGAAAAGATATTTTTTTTAGAATATTATTAGAAATGTTATCACACGATTTAGAATTTGAACTTTTTAGCGACTGTATAATTTTATTTACTTCAAGGGCTGAAAAAGATTCCATAAAAAATGTTTGACTTTGAATAGGCCCCAAAGCATTTGCATTGTCACATTGACAAACATAGGAATTATTCATTGTGGTACGAATATTAGAAAAATAATCATTAAATGCAGTGGCAACTTCAAAAGGCTCAGAAACGCAGGAATTATTTATACTAACAGCTATATCAGAATTACACTCGTTTTTGTTCAGAATCTCATTAACGATCTGCCATTCTTTTTTCGAATTACCCATATTATGAATAAACTTATTACTGTAATAAGTGTCTTTTTGAAAAGGTATTTCAGTTTTAAGTTCTACACACAACTTTTCATAACACTTTTTCAGTCTAGAGTTGTTGGGATGTTTCTTAGAGCACTTGAACAAGTAATTTTTCTTTTGAATTTTTTTTTAAAAGAGCATCTGACATCCACTGTTTTAGATGTTTATTTTTTTGACATTTTTTAACCTTCTTACTAGATGACTCTAAATGAAATTGAAGTTTATCAAGAAAAAGCATAAAGGCAGTAGATGGATCATTTTCTCTATATACATCATCCCAAAACTCAAAAACTAAGGCTGATTTTAGAGCAGTGTAGTCAATTTTAGTTAATTCATTACAAATAAGCGGCTTTTCTCTGGACACACTGTGATCAAGCTGAATTGTTGTTAAAAAATGATCATTAATATTAAGATCAAACGTAGTCGTTTTATAATCTGTAAAATTACTCCTATGTAATCTAATAAATATATGATCTAGACAAGAACTTGAATCTTGAACTACCCGCGTTGGCACATTCAGCAAACTTACCAAACCAAAAGAAGACATAAGGGATAGATAACTATCACTTTCAGATGAGGTAGTAAGAAGATCAATGTTAAAATCGCCGACCAAAATTAGATTTTTGCACTTCTGGTTTTCCAAAAAGTCAGAGAATTCATCCAAAAAGGCATTAACTGAGCAAAAGTTAAATCTATAAACACAGACAAAACAATAAATAAAACCAGAAATTTCGCCTTTCACACTTATCAAGTCAGCACTTTTCAAATTTGAACATTTAATTGAAATATTAGACAAATTATTTCTATAAAATACTGCGACTCCTCCAGCAGCATATGTATTATTACATGTTGCAACATGTAACACATTTTTTATTTCTTATTTTCTCATTAACCGATCTACTGATTTCGATCAAATTTTGTATGCGAGGGCTGCTTTGAATTTTAAGTAATGCAACATGTAGAAATTTTCGAAAAATAAATTTTTGGATTTTTCAAACTCAAAATTCAATTCTCCAATTCAATATTCCCAATACGGGTTGATAAATATTATTTGAAATTATTTTTTAAACGTATATTATTAAATCTTTCAAATTGGCATACCAACATTTTTTATTTGTAAAAAAAATGTTTTGTGTATATAAAATTAATTATAATAAAAACAACGATTTTTAAGATTAAGTATTTATCCAAAAAATTATACAGTATTTTTTTTCAGTCCGAACTATTTTTAGAGTTGATTTAAATAATGAATTTTTCTAATCAAAATCTGGTGCATACAATTTTTAAAATTCCAGAAGAGCAAATTCTTGTGATCCAGTCGCATATTTTATTTTTGAATACTTAAAAGAAGTTATTAAATTACTGAGGGCCTATTCACAAAACGCTAACTAGTTTTCCAGAGTTTTTGAATATTAAAGAAATAAACTGGAGATATCAGGAAATGTAAATTCAGGAAATGAGTACCTATCTTTATTTTGACTGACATATAATAGCCCTGTAATCCTGTATTTTGTTCTTCTGTTCGATAAACACATTTCTAATAATGTAGATCTATTTGATAACTTCTTTACAAACGTCAAAATATTCACTTGGATTAAATTTGACATTTCTTTATTTATGTCTGAAAGCAAACACTGGCGTTGTTTGTGATATACATATAATTGATAAGAACACTTTTTATTTTAATTTGAATTTTACATCCGTCAGATTCATCAAAATAATTGATGTCACTTTTGTCGTTGACACATTCATCAAATTCCCTATAAACATATTTACATATGTATAACCCAGTCCAAAATGTTTTACATTGCAGACAGTGACTTATGACTGCTGTTTAAATTAGAAAGATTTCGACTTACATAAGTCCACTGAGCGAGGGAATCGAGTTGAACCAAACTTATTTCAATTCAATAAAGAAGCAGATCGTATTGAAAGTTCTTGTCCAGATCTTGTCAGAGAAAGTGCATCTCATATTAGACCTTCAGATTCCGTAGAAAATTGTAGTTCTATTTAATCCTTACTGACATAAATAAAAGTCTTAGGGTTAGGTTAGGTGGGCTGACAGTTGATCTTGTTACCGTTACACTTAGATCAATTTAGGTCCGTTGTGATACTTTAGGGTTTGTGACCCCTTGTATCGAAACCTATGATAATCCTTTGTCGATCAAGCCCGTTAAGTTGGGTTACAGCAAGCTATAGCCTGAAATGTCGGAGGGTATTTCTAAGGTATTGACATTTCTATCGTCACATAATAACCTGGCTAAGGAGAGGTATACGCCTTCTCAGGGGGTGTTCCTTTCCTTTAAATCCACTTGAGCAATAATCCCACCACCAGGCCCGTAGGAGCATGTGGCTCTTTGCAACGTCTGGTAGATGAGTTTGATATGTCAGTGTTTGGTGCATTTGTTTGGTCGTTAGTTAAGTCGAAGAGGCTGTTTCCATATCAAAGAGGATTTTACCAATCTAAGGTAGAGATGGGCAGATGTATAGGCGAGGTTCCCATTCTCCGTTGGTGCTGCTCCCACAAGGAACACGTGCGTCGTTAAGTCGTTTTCGTTCCTACTACACTATCTTACTATAGTTGAAAGCGGTTTTAAGAGTTGGTATCGTTAACGAATTTTAACAAAATTTTGCTTGGAATGTCAGAGAGCTCCTCCAAGTCGTTTAAGAAGTGTCTCCCTAGATGTCTGTTTCTTAGATGATATAATATGTAGCGCAGGGCAGTGACACAGGTAGTGAGGAATGTCCTCATGTATCTCCTCGTCACCGCATCCTCTGCATAAGTCGTCCATACTGAATTTCATCTTTTTCTTGTGGTAACCGAGTTGGTTGTGACATGTGATAATGCTCACGTGAAGAGAGAGATACTTTTTATTCAGTTGGATGATAACTTCGGTCTTTTGTTTACTGAACCTAGGCCACAATTTTCTGGTTGTAAGACAGGAATCAGGAGAGTTCCATCTCTTGTTTGTTAAGACTAGAACTTTAGTCTTGATAACCTGTTTAAGATTACAGGGTGGGACTTGAACTGTTGTGTCTGCTTGATAAGGATCAAGTGTTGATCCTATTCTTGCCAGCTCGTCAGCGCTTTCTTTTCCTGGGAGTCTAATGTTGTGCTGTGTACCAAAAACCCTTAGCTCTTCGCGACAGCAAGTTATAGGCTTTGATTTGATTTCAATGGCACAAATCGCTTTTATTGCCGCTTGGCTATCAATGAAAAACGTGATATCAGCTTGTGGTATTGCCATCATTCAGACTTGTCTAGCAGCTTTCGTCAATGCCAAGGTCTCAGCTTTGAAAACACTGCTGTAATCAGGAAGTCTGAATGAGCTGGATAGTCCAAGGGTTTCTGAAAAGAATCCTGCACTAACACCAGTTTCCATTTTCGAACCGTCTGTATATATAGATATCATCGATTCGTAGGTAGATGGCTCGTTGATTTGCCAGTCCTCTCTGCCAGGAAAGGCGGTCTTGAACGGCTTGTAAAAGTATAAGCGGGGTGTTATTTAGTCAATACCCTACTTCCCGTGTATTTCTGTAGAATCTGCGCATGACCTATCGCACTATATGTCGCCAGTTATCAGTTTGGCTAAGTCGAAGTTACCTATGGGCTGTCGATTCTTGTATAAATACACCTAAGGGCTTTACATTGAGTATAGCTTCCAGACCATCTGTCGGGTAGGACTTCATTGCCCCAGTGATTGCAATACATGCCATTTTTACTGGATTGGTTGAGAGTTGTCCACAAGCTGCTGTGCTATCATGGATTCCTCATTAAGTTCCAATTAATTTCGATATGACCCATATGTTAGGCGACTGGGTAGGACTGGGGCTTGTCACTTATCCTTATTTAGCTATGAAAATGATCTAAAAATGTGAGAAAAATTCTACCCAAATTGGAGAAAGATAGCTTTAGGAAAAACAAAACATTTTGTCCTTCATGTTATAAAGGCTTTTTGCCTTGGTTGAAAATTCTTAGCATGACTTTGTAAAACTCAAAAAATCCATTACAGAAAGTACTTTAAAAAGTCTTTATTTATTAATCAGGGTTTAATCTGCAATTTTTTAAATATGTGATTCCAGAATCTCTTCAATCACTTCTTTCAAGCTGTGCAAAATGACCTCCAGATACATTATATGTAGATGCATAATGTGAAGTTGAAAATAAATTAAAAATAAAACTTCCCTTAAAACTTTTTCTTGAATGCACATTTTAACATTAAAACAACCCACATCGAGAGTCCTTCCTGATGGTGATGGTGTTTCAAGAAATATTGGTTATTTTCCCATTAGCAAATCCAAGCTGTCGCTGCATTGGCTCTATAACTGACGCTGCACTTCAGTAACCAACAACTTTTCCAACAAAAACCACTATAACATGTTCAGAATGATGCTTTTCTTTTTTCCCTCTATCACTATCTCTCTCTATCTATCTCTTGCACATACTTTTCAAGGTAAAATGTTGATTTTCTATTTTCCAAGCATATTGTATGTGTAGTGTGTTCCTCCTTCCTCAGTTGTGGTCTTTATGGTAATTCCCATTGGCATTGAGGCATCAATGGGGTTTGGGGTATTGGTTTTTAGAGCATCATTTTACCTGTTCAAGCAATCATAATATTGAACAAAATACCCTTTTGATTTGAAGTAATATCTAAGTGCAGCTCAGCTATAGATCGATATTAAGGACGAATCGTGGTTTAACTATTTTCTCGTTTCCTTTATTGAGGTGTCTTTGAGGGAACTAAGAATCCATTTGATGCAGATATGCATGCAGTTATATTTTCAAATGCATCCCTATATTTTATATACATTAAAACTAATGCAGAAATACTTTCCTTTCCTACATTCGGAATCTAAACTATAGACGATTCTCAATAAGCTGTATCATCACATCATTGATGGTAAACCATAGAGGAAATATGGTTTTGGTATTTTGATAACCAAGGTTTGTGAGCTTTGTCAATTGAGGAATATTTCGGTTTGAGTTCCACAATCTTCTTGAAATGTATGGATACTAAAAGTCAGGTTATGATTAGTTTTGGCCATTAAGGCGTACAGGAGGGTGTATAATTTAGATCTTTGTACAAAAATGACGAAGAATTCAAAAAATTTCGAAGTCCAAGCCTTTTAACGAACCTATATGTGTATATATATTACTTGTTTCATCATTTATTTTAAATTTCAAAAAAACTTAAAATGGAAAAGAGCTAGGAAAAGACAATTTTATGCAGATTGACCAATAAACCCATTTAATGGAACAAAGGAATGTGATGATCTGGCCTACCATCTTTTGAGTCAGGCATTGAAAAAATATATCCACGGCATTGGCATTGGATGATCCGAACAAGTTGTAGATGAATCATTTATCCAAATAAAGCGGACAACACATAAATAATGAAAGTTTCAAGTAGAATCATTCACTAAAAGAAGAGATGGCTAAAGAATCAGGAGCATGAATCTAAAGCATCGGCATCATCGGATAATCCGAACAAGTTGTCAATATATCTATGATTCAGATGAAGTGAACGACATATACAAAAAGAAAAGACCAAGAGCGTACGTAGACCATCATCTGCCTAAAGAAGAGTCTGTCAAAAATCAGGAACATGAATTCTGAACATAACCTTCATCGGATAATCCGAACAAGATGTAGACAGATCCTTAATCCAAATTGAGCTAGGCACACGACACGCAAGCAATTAAAAACTGATGAAGTTTGTTCGGACATTGTCTGTAACAAGAATAGACCAAAGAAAAGCATCGATATAATCAGATGATCCGAACAAATTTTGGATGAATCCTTCATCCATACCGTGCCAAAAATGTATGTGTCGGATAACTAATCTGAACTGTACTTCAAATAAAAAATAACAGCTTGTAGAGAACAGGGTCTACGGACTGACAACGTTGAAACATTCCTACTTACGTGCTTCGGTCAAGAATGAGGGGTGACATTTTGTTTTTAGCTGATTTCGAATGGCTAAGTATAGAAGCATTTTAAATTACAAGATATACTCTTAAGAGATTTGTAACTTTCTAGGAAGAGACAGTATCCCTAAAAAAAACACAATTTATATTTTATTAAGGGAACTGCAATTGGGAATGGGACCTAGATTTCCCGCGTGATAGCCTAACCCTAACTACTTCTTAGACATCGTGAATCAAGCTCTGAGAGGCTTGGTATAAGACACTTTTAAGCCACGTTGAGATAGGTAAGCCTGAGACCCCATTTCTAATGACGAAAAATTTATTGTAGTGTATTTTTTGGCAGATGAAATCGAAAAAAGAAACGAAGAGACTTATTAAGGGATCCCGAACCGGAATTACAATACATGCATAGGGCTGATGATGATGTTAAAATCGGCTACCTTTCTAAGAATTCGTTACATTTGCGCTTCAACCCACGCACCACTTTTATGGGCATCCGAAAGATGGGGGACTAAACACCCCTCTTTGACTCAGAGCTCATGCAATGTTGTATTTATATTTTTAAAAAAGTTCAAGATTTCTTTAGTAAAGAGTGATACTGAAATTTGGGATCAATCACCCTCCTCCACTCACAGACCCCTTCCTTTGACATCAATCTATATTAAATAAATAAATTTGGTGGTGCAACAGCTCGAAGTGAGCTAGGACCTAGTGAATTACAACTCTCGACCACTCCTGTGTGCGTGTTACCAGGAACGGAGGGGACCTACAATTTTCTGCCGATTCCGAACGGCTAATGAGCAGCACTTTTCATGACAAGAGATACTCTTGGAAAATTTGTCAATTCCTCGCAAGAGGCAGTACACTCCTGAAAAAAAAAAAACTTTCCTTCTTTCGACATCAATCTATGGATACGAAAAAAAAACAAATCCTGCTTGGGGGTAGAAAAATATTTATTTTCTATGTTAACTGTTTAGTTAACTGATAAGTTTTCAGTCTTCCTGGATCTTTAGTTATTTCTATTGCTGCCCTTCACTGGAGCAACGGGTGATTGAGAATCGCTAGAAGCATCACGAGCTATTTGTGGTCCATCAACTGGAGCAGGAGTAGCGAATTTCTGTTCTTCAGTAGATGCTGGAGATTCTGACACAAGCTTAGCGGACACTTCTTCTGAATCGTCTTCTGGATTTTCAGCTGGAACAGCAGTCATTCTGGTGGTTTGAACGGTTGAAGGATCAGCCGCTAGTTGAATAGGAGACGCAGCAAATTGACCAGCAATTGGTACTCCTGGAGCTGCTGCGAAAGGAGCGGCAAATGGCTGAGCATTGATCTGGCCAGAGAAAGCATAAGGCAGAGGAGATCCATAGAAGCCTGCGGTGGCGACATTGTAGTTGCTTAGAAGAGGTGCACTGTACCTCAATGGAGCTGGAACAAACTGAGGAGCAGAAAATGGAACTGATACCGGAGTGGCAAATTTGGCCAAAGGTGCAGCAGCTACTGGAGCGGCAGCTAAAGGTGCTGCGAAAGCAACAGGAGCTGTTTGAGGAGCAGCAAATTGAGCGAAGTTGTAGCTCAAGGGAGCAGGAGCCAATGGTGCTTGTACGGCTGCGGTGTATGGCGCAGCTATTCTAGCAGCAAATGGCACTGCGTATTGTGGAGCCAAATTATAGTTATTCTGAATATCAACGCGACTGCTTCCACTTGAGGCCAGACCGTATGCCACAGGAGAGCTGTAGGCTAGTGAAGTCGAGTAGGTCAATGGGGAAGAGTAGGGTAGAGTTTGAGCATAAGCCAAAGGCTGAACTCCACCCAATGGACCAACTAAACCAGGACCGGCCGATACAGTTGCAATAACAGCACAAAGGACAATGATCTGAAAATTAAAGAAACAGTTAGGTGCGAATATAAAAATTCTGCAATTTAATTAACCCAAACTTACAAACTTGGCCATTTTGGTCGGGATTTTTTTTGATGTTAAGTCTTATCTGACTGTTTTTGGTCACAGACGTGAATTGTTTATGTTTTACTTAAAGTCCGCTGATAGCTATTTATAGCCAATTTGTCTAAGACTTTTAAAAGCGTGCGTGATCTGCATGAGGGGAAATATATATCAACCGGTGGTGGCGGCGCACACAATTACTGTCCACCCATCATGATTTGGTAAAACGGATTTGGTTTTTGTTGTTTTTTTTTTTTTTTTCTTGTCGTTTTTGAATTTTTAAACAATTCCATCAGCAACTACATGTACTGGTCAAAGTCAAAGAAGTCTTTAAAAATGCACATTAATGAAGGTAATTGTTGGTGCAAGAAGTGTTCAACACGATGTGGTACGAGTATCTGGTTAGCAAACTAAAACACGAAAAGTGACGATAGTATCTTAAGTTATTCTAAATTATAATGCATTCAAGGTTTGGTTGTTGTAAAAGTGTCATTCTTTAAGTACGAAAGAGTGCATTGAGTATTCTTCTATGGTTTTTAGATTTTTGTTTTGGCAAAGAGTTAACTAATTGCTGTTATGGGTTTGGCTCATTTGTTTTGAATAAAAAGGTGTTGTCTACAAAATAAAATTAAAATTAATAATCATTAATTAAATAATTTAATAATTTATTAGTTAAGCTAATAATAAATACATATTACTTATTCTACTACGCAAATTAAATACAAAACTTATTGAATTTTTTTTCTGCTTTTTTTTATTAAAAAATTTACAAACTTATTTTAGTAGCTTTAACTAGCTTATGATTGAAAAAGTGGATGCAAAAAATGGTACTTTCCATAGAACTTTAGTTAGTGATATACTTTGCTTTATATTCAATGTGAGTCTGAGTTCTGGTGTATTTCTTTCGTCCTTGAAAGATGTTGAAGTCATTCCTTTATTTAAAAAAGGACATCGCTGTGAAATAAGTTATTACCTAAATTTTTAAAGCTTTCAGAAAAACTTGTAAACCATCGAATGATTTCATTTTTAAGCAAAATCGATTATTTTAGGAAATCTCAATTTGGTTTTCAGGAAGAAAGAGCAACTGAGGACGCTTTATTGAAGGTTTTTGGCGAAGTTAGTGAGGGTTTCAATAACAATAAAAGTGTTCTAGTATTGTTTATTGACTCGACTAGAGCTTTTGACATGGTAAACCATCAGATACTTTTAGAAAAACTTTATAAGACTAGGTTCTAGGTTTAGAGGTCAAGTTCTGGATTGGTTTGTTTCATATCTTACTGGTAAATTGTTTTAATAAGTAGTCGACACGTTAAGTTATAATAAGAGACTCATTTATTTCATTTCATATACTTCACAAACTCAGATAAGACTTACTAATACTTGTACATATGCATGATATATTCATATAATGCCTACTGCAATACTACAACATCTCCCTTTCTTCATCTTTCGTTTTTTTTTTTTTTGTTTTGTTTTTTTTTTTTTGTTTTTTTGTTTTTTTTTTAGAAATTCAAGATATATTTGAAAAAAAAACAAAAAATGAAGAAAAAGTTTTAGTATTAACAAGTTTGCATCTTCAGTTTATCTATACAAAATTTAAATAAAAGAGATTAATATTATAAGTAGGTACTTAACATTATATTCATACTGTTCTATATTTTTCTTCACTATTTCCATAATATAAATTAAAAAATCATTTGAAGTTTATTGTTTCTTTAATCTTAATGTGTGTATGAAAGTCGTTCAGGTGGGTTCTTTTGTCGTGTTGATCTCCGAAGGCTTAGTGTTGGTGGTGCAAGAATATCAGTGGGTTGTTCATTTATTGCGTTTTCTTGCGGATTCAGGTTGTTCAATGGTTGATTTGAATCCAAAATAGCATCGGGTGACACTGTGGCTGGCACAGATGACGATGAAAGTGGCTGATACTCCGATCTTTCAGTTTTATTCAAGTTGGTATGGTTAGATTGAGCTTGGATGCTTTCACTTTTAGACATAGATACGATGGCTTTTCGGTCCCTCCAGTATCGTTTTTTGTTTACCTCGACAATTGCAGTCCTATGAGAAGGAGTTTCAACTACTTTCCCTTTTGACCATTGTCTATCACTTGATGAAGGATTCATGTCTACCATTACGTCTTGACCATATTCTAACTTTGGTAGCTTACGACTTCCTTTGTCATGGTAATATTTGGCGTATTGTCGTTGTCTTTCAATTTTATTTTCGACGTTATGTTGTACTTCTGGTTTGAGTTTCGAGATTACTGTTGGTACGGAGCTTCTAGTTCTTCTTGAAAACAATCGTTGTACTGGGCTTGATCCTACGCTATTGGTTGTGTTTCTCCATTCCAGCAGCATTTTCCAAAAACACTCTCCAGATTTCTTGGCTCGCTTTAAAAGATTTTTAGTTATTTTTACTGCTGCTTCCGCTTTGCCATTTGCCTGCTGATGATGTGGTGCACTTTTTGTGTGTCTAAACTCCCATTCTTTGGAAAATTCAATAAATTTGTGATTAACAAAACACGTTCCTCCATCAGTTGTTACTATTTGAGGGCAGCCATGACGACTAAAGTTTTGTTTACAACATTTAATAACGACATCAGCCGTTGCGCTTCTTATCTCGTTCACTTCAAAGAAATCCGAATAATAATCTACGGTGACTAGAAAAATTCGTTTCGTCCCATTTTGATTAAATTCACATATGTCCATACCGATCCTTTGAAACGGAAACTCGGGTATTTTTGGAGTCTGCAAAGGTAATTTTCTTTGAGTTGCATGCAATGACAAACATACCTGACAGTTCTCACACATATTTTTTATTTGTTGACTATAGCCGGGCCAAAAAACTGCATCTCTGGCTTTCCTGAGACAGCTTTCGACGCCTTGGTGACCAGAGTGTATTCTTTTTAGAATCTCATTATGTAACGCCTTTGGTATAACGAGGCGGTCTTTTTTTAAAATGATTCCATTGTGGATTGTTAATTCATCTCGACAATTCCAGTATGTATGTATACACTGGGGTACCTTACTTTTGCTGTCCGGCCAACCATTAATAATTGTATCACTTAATGCTTGCAACGTTGGATCTGTTCGAGAAGCTGCTTTAATCTTTTCAATACGATCTTCGTGCATGGCTATGTCTGGCATCACATCTGTTTCTGCTATATCCAGAAGCAACGCTTCAACTGCTTCGTTCATGTACACAATCCAATCACAATCCATAGTTGGTTGGTTCGAATCTTTCTGGCAGGTAGCTCGCGATAACGTATCTGCCAAATACATTTCCTTGCCTTTCTTATAGGAAACTTTGATATCATATCTTTGGAGGGCAAGTCTCATGCGCTGCAGACGTTTTGGTGACGAAAGTATTGGACGTTTAAATACCGTCTGAAGTGGTAAATGATCTGATTCTACAACAATGTTATGCTTCCCTGCCAAATATTGGTCAAACCTTTTGCACGCAAACACAATAGCTAGACACTCTTTCTCAATCTGAGCATACTGCCTTTCCGTTTTCGTTAGAGTCCGCGACGCAAATGCCACTGGATGTTCATCCTGCATTAGTACAGCTCCTAGTCCGAAACTGCTCGCGTCACATTGAATCGTCACAGCTTTCTTTATATCAAAATATCGCAACACGGGAGCTTGTGTTATCATCTGTTTTAAATAATAAAAAGTATTTTCTTGTTCTTCTCCCCAACACCATTCCGCGCCTGATTTACATATTCTCCGTAGTGGTTCTGCCACTGTGGAAAGGTTAGGAAGAAAACGAGAAAGATATGTACACAGTCCAACAAATCGTTGTGTGTCTTGTACATTCAACGGTCGTGGTAGTTCTTTTACAGCTTTTAGTTTTTCATCATCGACCTGCAAACCACTATCAGTGAGAAGATGTCCAAAAAACGTAACTTTATTCATTCCAATTTTATTTTTATTTGAATTTAACTTTAAATTTTGATGTCTCAATCTTTTAAAAAGATTTTCTAAATTTATATCATGATCTTTTTTAGCTATATCTTTGGTAGAACCACAACCATATACCAGAATATCATCCGCTATGACTTCTACACCTTTTAAACCGTTCACTATATCGTGTAACTTTCTTTGCCATATTTCTGGTGCAGGTGCAATCCCGAATGGCATACGGTTCCATACATATCGCCCAAACGGCGTCCAAAAAGTTGTTAAATCTCGACTGTCTTTATCGAGAACTATTTGCCAAAATCCATTTTTGGCATCGAGTGTGGAAAATACCTTAGCTTGTGAAAGGTTGGGAAGTATTTCATCTACGGTTGGTATTTGATAGTTTTCCCTTTTTAAAGCTTTATTGACATGCAGGGGATCTAAGCAAAGTCGTAGCTTGTTATTTCTCTTCACTATTATCAAATTACTGATCCATGGAGTGTGGTGGTTAACTTTACTGATAACACCTTTCTGTTCCAACTCGGTTAATTTTTCTTTAAGTTCCTCCCTTAAGGCGACTGGGATTCGGCGAGGTTGTTGCTGTATGGGAATTGCTGATGGGTCCACTTCTAGCTTCAGATGGTTTTGAAGAGTACCATTGCCTTCAAACACGTCACGATATTTCCTCACAATATACTCTGTATCATTTTCATCAAAATCTATCTGATTTACCTGTACAATACGAAGGTCTTGTGACGATCTTGCTCCTATTATCGGGTGTTTAGTATTCCTTACAATTTGGAATTCAAGTAACTTCTCGGTGTTGTGATAAGTGCAATGTAACCTGGCAATTCCAAGTGGCTTAGTAATCTCACCACCGAAAGATCGTAATTTAACTTGCGAATCCTTAAGGTGTTTAAGCTTGCCTCCTAACACTTGAAAATCGCTTACACTCATTATATTACAAGACGCTCCAGTATCAGCTATGCATTCAATCACATGAATACCAGTTATCGAGTTAAATTCTATTTTTTTCTTTAAAATACCGGCGCTTGCTGTGAATGTTAATATATTTTCGGCTGTCAAAACATCTTCCATTTCGCTCTCTGTAGAACTACTGTCTTCCTCTTCGCATACTTGGTTAACTTTCTGCTTGCTCTTACACACTTTTGAGAAATGACCTATCTTTCTGCATTTCAGACATTGCTTACCATATGCTGGACAACTCTTTCTTTCATGTTTGTTGCCACAATACCTACATGGATTATGTTTTTCTGTTTCGTTCAAGTGCCCGCTTTTATTTCTATTGTTTGTACTGTAATTCTTCTTCTTTTGGTGCGTAACTTTGTTTGTTTCGGTGATGATATCGTCTCTTTCGTCGACACCTGCAGTCAACGCGCGCATTCTAATTGTTGTTTGTTCTATAGCCCTACAAGTGTCGATTGCTTTATCCAAACTCAAATCATTTTCCATAAGAAGCTTTCTTCTCATATTATTGTCAATTATACCTGGAATAATGCGATCACAAATATAATCATCTTCATACTGAGAAGGATATTCACAGCTCTTAATTAGATCTCGTAGTCTACCTACATACGCCTCTATATTTTCACCCTCTTCCTGCTTTGCCGTGTTAAAGACATATCGTTCATACCTTTTATTAGCTTTGGGCTTATAATAATTTTCTAGTGAATCCAAAATACCTTTCACAGTTTTGCCTGCAGCCTCACTTATTTTGAGCTGCATGAGTACACGGTAACAGTCTTCTCCTATGCATGCTTTCAATATAGCGATTCGAACTGCCTCAGTTTTACCGCTTAATTCTGCCGCAATCTCATAATTCTCCCACTGGCTTCTAAATATTTTCCAATTCTCTGCCAAATTACCCTTTACTTTCACAGCATTTGGTAATGGAATTGTTACACTCATGTCTCTAGAATGTGTGGATTCTTTTTTTTTTTTTTTTTTTTTTTTTGTTTTTTTTTAAAAACCTGACACCATGTTTTAATATGTAGTCGACACGTTAAGTTATAATAAGAGACTCATTTATTTCATTTCATATACTTCACAAACTCAGATAAGACTTACTAATACTTGTACATATGCATGATATATTCATATAATGCCTACTGCAATACTACAACATAAATGTCAAAGAGTTAAAATTGATAGAGTTAGAAATAATAACCGGTGTCCCGCTAAGCCCTGTCTTAGGGCCTATTTTATATCTAATTTATATTAACTCTACCTTTAAACAACCACAACCAAGTAATATAAATGCGTTAAAGTAATAAAACTGCCTTTAATTTTTTTTTTTCGAAACTCAATATTTTGAAAACACCAGCTCAATTTTTTTTTAAACTTGGCGAATAAAAGTTACTTAGTGCAATCTAGAAGATGTGAGAAGAAAAATTTTATTTAACCTAAAAATAATAGTACCCACAGTACAAATGTTGAAAAATGGTTTTCGAAAATTGTATTTTTCTCAAAAACGGCACCAAGAATTTTGATAATTTTTTTTTATGTCGATTGATTTGTATAATCTATAATTTAATAAAAAAAATTTAAGTTACCGACTTTACCTACCATGGAACCATTTTTTTCAAATTTTGGATTACTCACTATTGGCATAACGGATTTAAATGAGTTTTCTAAGAGAAGCTTCTAACGGGTGATTTTTTAAGAGCTTGAGAACTTTTTAAAAAAAAAAAAACGCATAAAATTTGCAAAATCTCATCGATTCTTTATTTGAAACGTTAGATTGGTCCATGACATTTACTTTTTGAAGATAATTTCATTTAAATGTTAACCGCGGCTGCGTCTTAGGTGGTCCATTCGGAAAGTCCAATTTTGGGTAACTTTTTCGAGCATTTCGGCCGGAATAGCCCGAATTTCTTCGGAAATGTTGTCTTCCAAAGCTGGAATAGTTGCTGGCTTATTTGTGTAGACTTTAGACTTGACGTAGCCCCACAAAAAATAGTCTAAAGGCGTCAAATCGCATGATCTTGGTGGCCAACTTACCGGTCCATTCCTTGAGATGAATTGTTCTCCGAAGTTTTCCCTCAAAATGGCCATAGAATCGCGAGCTGTGTGGCATGTAGCGCCATCTTGTTGAAACCACATGTCAACCAAGTTCAGTTCTTCCATTTTTGGCAACAAAAAGTTTGTTAGCATTGAACGATAGCGATCGCCATTCACCGTAACGTTGCGTCCAACAGCATCTTTGAAAAAATACGGTCCAATGATTCCACCAGCGTACAAACCACACCAAACAGTGCATTTTTCGGGATGCATGGGCAGTTCTTGAACGGCTTCTGGTTGCTCTTCACTCCAAATGCGGCAATTTTGCTTATTTACGTAGCCATTCAACCAGAAATGAGCCTCATCGCTGAACAAAATTTGTCGATAAAAAAGCGGATTTTCTGCCAACTTTTCTAGGGCCCATTCACTGAAAATTCGACGTTGTGGCAGATCGTTCGGCTTCAGTTCTTGCACGAGCTGTATTTTATACGGTTTTACACCAAGATCTTTGCGTAAAATCTTCCATGTGGTCGAATAACACAAACCCAATTGCTGCGAACGGCGACGAATCGACATTTCACGGTCTTCAGCAACACTCTCAGAAACAGACGCAATATTCTCTTCTGTACGCACTGTACGCATTCGTGTGGTTGGTTTAATGTCCAATAAAGTAAACTGAGTGCGAAACTTGGTCACAATCGCATTAATTGTTTGCTCACTTGGTCGATTATGTAGACCATAAATCGGACGTAAAGCGCGAAACACATTTCGAACCGAACACTGATTTTGGTAATAAAATTCAATGATTTGCAAGCGTTGCTCGTTAGTAAGTCTATTCATGATGAAATGTCAAAGCATACTGAGCATCTTTCTCTTTGACACCATGTCTGAAATCCCGCGTGATCTGTCAAATACTAATGCATGAAAATCCTAACCTCAAAAAAATCACCCGTTATAATGTTTACAAAACATTGCATCTGAAGATTTAAAAAAAAAATATTTTCATCTCAAAAACGGCTCAATATTGGGTTTGGAAATTTATTTTTTATTCGTACAGTAATACGAATTACCCCCAGTTTCACAGTGAGAGTTTAAACTTAAGTTCTGCTGAACCTGAACTGGAATTTAAATTTGAAGTTCAACTCGTCCGGTTTCACACTCTTATCTGTACTTCAGTTCATTAAACGTAGTTTAAGTAAATTGTTTTCTATCTATCTGAATCAAAGAAAAAACAATCAAGGAAAGTTTGCTTTGTTTCAGTTGTTACCAATGACAGGAAACAAAATTAAAAATGAAAATAAATTATATTTTCAAATGTTTGAAGGGGTTGTCTAACTGAGATTTAAACGGCAGAATAGTGTCGTTTAACTTAAACTACAGAATGAACTCTGTTCAAGGACTGTGAAACCAAATTTATTGTTGAACTGACGTTTAAAATAAAAGTGGGGTTTAAACTACCACTGTGAAACTGGGAGTTAGTCTTTAACATAAGTTCGTGCGACCCAGTCGTGCTTTTTATTTTTAAAGTTTGAAAAACATTGCATATCAAAACATTGAAAAATATATATTTTCGATTTTAAAAAATAGTTTAATACATTTGTTTTTAAATTCGACATTTTCCAAGTTCTTAAGAAAAAATATTTTAGGCATTTTTAAAATTACATGTTTTTGAAATATCAAATATTGAAGAAAAAATTTTTTTTTTTTTAGAAAAAACCAAAAAGAAAAAATTTTAGTTTTAGTGTAAAACTATTATAAAACTTTTTAGAAGCTTTCAATTGGCACGGGTAGATTTTGGCAGCCTGTTGCCACCATTTTGTTGTGGTGACATCTGTCGAATTTGTTGTTTATTATTCAATTACTGATGCTAAATCTAATGTCAAGTAAGATGATTGAACAGCACGTCCAAATGATAAAACTTTATTATCAAAATGAGTGTTTGTAAGTGTAAACGTTGCGCTTTGCGTGGTGGCCCTTCAAAGCCGGCTCTTCAAAGTCTGGTGGCCAAATTTGAGACGGTTCGGTAATCAACCAGCCAAAATTCGTACGTCAAAGGAACCCAAGATGGGCTGAGAACATCACCGTGGTACGCCTGCCGCCGTTTGTTCTATGACTGCGCTTCGCAGCGTTCGGAAGAGGACCCCAATTTTGGTCAAAGAATCATCTGATGCACGATGGTGTAATTTTGGATGAATGGCTGTGTCATAAAGGCACATTGCCGTCTATGGCACAACACAAGCCCACACGTGGTTCACCAGGATGAACATGCATCCTCAAAAAGTTACCGTTTGCTGTGGCTCTTTCTACCAAAGACGGTGACATTGGTTCTAATTTTTCCAAAAACGACATTGGTGGTGGGTCACTGTCGATGATAGCCAATTTCATATGGCCCAAATTCAAATATATGAACCAATACGAGATGTGGTTCCAGAAGGATGGTACTACGTGCCACACAGTGGATGGTACAATTGAGGTTCTGTATGAGCGGCTTATGGGTAAGGTAAGTTTTAATCTGTAGAACAGTTTTTGACAGATAAAATATTTTCTTAAATTTCGAAAAAATGTATGACCGGTACCGTTATTTTCGGTATGCAAAAAAAAATAAAAAATCTGTCGGGGGAAATAATTAAAAAATGCCGTTAAGGTTGTAATCGAACAAATAGACCACCAAGTTCTTTGTCTTCCTTATTATAGTAATGTCAAATTTGATCAAAATCTAGACTCTGATTTTTGTATCCAAGGGAAGGCATAACTTGCCATACTAAGGTACTATCTTATGCTCCAAGTAAAAATACGACTAGAAGAAAGTGCCCACAGAGGCCGAAGACGAGACTAATGGCCGACAAGACTAAAGGACTTTTCACGTGAGGGCGACCAATGACCGAATGATTAACGAAAATTCGCCCATTTAGACTTTTCGTTCACAAAGCATTTTGTTAATCGTCGGTAAAGACCTGAAGCGCACTTAAGGACATATTTCTGTCGGTAATGACGTTGAAAACAAACAAAAGGTGCGTTTTATTAGGTGCGTTTTATTATCCACAAATCTATCTGGATCCGTATCGGGATCTTCCCTTGAAAATAAAACGATACGGATCTTACTGACAGCAGTGTTATAAGCCCGTCTCTTTTTATCCTTGGGCTTGTAAATTTTCAATTATTTCTTGTCTCTTTTCTTTACACTGTAGCTTACACTACCTTATCATAAAAGCCATCTACTCGCCAGTGTAATAACTAATTTTTGGATCTTTGAAATAGATCCCGATAGAAAACAGGATCCCAAATTGTTTTTGTAATACATGTTAAAACTTAATCCAGATCCGGATCCCGATAGATTTGTGAATAATAAAACGCACCTATTATTCACAAATCTATCTGGATCCGGATCTGGATTAAGTTTTAACATGTATTACAAAAACAATTTGGGATCCTGTTTTCTATCGGGATCTATTTCAAAGATCCAAAAATTAGTTATTACACTGGCGAGTAGATGGCTTTTTATGGTAAGGTAGTGTAAGCTATAGTGTAAAGAAAAGAGACAAGAAATAATTTGAAATTTACAAACCCAGGGATAAAAAGAGACGGACTTATAACACTGCTGTCACTAAGATCCGTATCGTTTTATTATCAAAGGAAGATCCAGATCCGGATGCAGATAGATTTGTGGATAATAAAACGCACCTAAAGAAAATGAAACAGGGATGACTTTGAGGTTAGTTAAACACGCGAACAATTCATTTGTTGCCGTGTGGATTGTATGTGGAATGCGAATAGAATCTAATTGTTCGCAGCAATCAGAGTGGAATTAGTGGCGACAAATTTATTTTCTCAATTTTCTCTTATTTAAGCAACAAAAGCGTAAATTTTAGTATCTTCAAATTAATTTCAATAGGTTTTTCTACCATCCTGTCAAGATTTTGTAAAGAATTTAGACTTTTGACTTTTTGAAACTTCAATTTTTGTTCTTTTATCCTTCGGTCGTACTCATGTGAATACCTAATCCTTTATTGTCTCGAAATCCAATCCGATACTGAGAGGAAACTGAAAGCATCCGATTTTATAGAAACCGAGGCAAGACTTTCAAAATTCTCGGCTGGTTTAACCTTATGCTCAGCTCTATTTTATCAACCAATAAAATCGTGGATCATTTAAAAAAAAATATTCTCACTTCACCATTTTAGAATTTGAGTTTTGTCTGCCTGGTTAATTTTTTGATTTCGAAAGTTCCTTTAAAAAGGAAATGTTGAATGTTTTTTCCAGCTAAGAGAAAGCACATAATTTGATTGGTTAGACAAACTTTGGCAAACAGTGAACAAATGAACATGATAAAATATAAAAATAAATTTGAGGCTCGTGAAGGAATCCTATAGCGACTTTTTCATTAAAAGAAAGTATCTTGGATGGTATGTCATTAACTTTCTGCCAAAAGGCAGAACTTCTGGATTTTTTTTTAATCAGAATTGTATGAAGACAAAAATGACGTTTCTTATAACTTTCAATGTTTTTTCCACAGGGGCTTAGTCATCGTCCCTTCAACTTTAAGTTTTTGCAAAAATCATCGATGTTAAAATAATATATTGGTAGTTTCTGCAAATGGACTTTTATTCAACAAAAAGAAAAGTACAGTTCAAATGAAAACCATTCAGGGATTTTCTCTACGTAGTCAATCTCACTCGTATTTCGTTTCATAACTTTTGTCAAAGAAAACCGCAAACCAAGAGGTAAGTTCATTTAAGAAATAAAAAATCCCCACAAAGAGAATTCCTTAAATTATGAGACCACCAATTTCGTTTGTGCCTTTGTGCTTTCCAACTTCGTGTCCTTGTTATAATTGCACATACCTACTTTTGTTGCTGTTGCTCTTCCTAAAAATTTCAGAAAAAAAAAATATTAAACAAGGACCATTTTTCCTTTGTTAAATACAATCCACTAGAATCCTTGAAGCAACATGCATAGAAAAATATATTGCTCCTGGCGCACCTTTCACATTTATTTACCTATAGTTCACTCTGCTGCTCGAATACTTTGAGCGAATAATTTTCACATTAAAAATTCGCTTCAAGGAATTTTATAGGTATTCGGTCGCGTACACACTCGTATCTACTATACACTCACTCGCTTAAAATCCTTCATTTAAACAAATTTAAAAAAAAAAATTAACTCACACAAACACAAAGCAAAAGAAACTTACCGTAAAAATACAACGAGATCCTGCAAATTCCATTGTTTTTGTGTGTTATTTGCATGAAAGGAAAGGTGTTTTCTCAGGCCAATAATTTTCCAGGCAACTAGAAGTAGGTCTGCTGGAGCGAGATGTTGGGCTGTGACTGTGGCTGGATGGTTTGTCAATGGTACTGCGTTTTATTAAGTCCATAATGGAATCCTGGAAGAAGTTCCCTAAGTGGTTTTAATGACGATAGGGTGCACGTTCTCGTAGGAAACCTCTGCTTAAGCTGCGTTTCTTATTCTTAAGATGTTTATTGTTTCTGTGTGAATAAATTTTGAACGTTTAATTAAAAGAAACCACCTGCTTCGGTTTTTCAATGCGAAATAATATTCATTTGCACTGCGAAGAGTTTATACAAAATACAAAGCTTCTCAGATCTGATAGTAAGGAGGAACATACATTCACAGCCAAAATGGTTCTTGTTAAAGGAACCTCCTTGAACTGGATGAAACGATAATTGAAAGATTTTCTTCAATGGTCGGATTTTAACTAAAAAATAAATGAAGCTGAAAAATTGAATACGAATTTCTACTTGTGATATAGACACCTTCTATACATTTCAAATTTCAAAACCATCATAATCTCAAATCACAAAATCAGTCGGATCAAATGGTACTGCTTTTCATAGAACCTATATTTTCAAACATAATTTTTAGTTTGGATTAGCGAAACCCTACGACCATTGTATCTTTTTCAAAACTTTATTTTGAACAAACTTCGCAGAAACACTATCGGGGCAATACACTAAAGATCGCTTGAAAATTTGAAATCGATCGGTTTTCCGAGGGTTTGGGGTGTATAAGATGCGTATCTTACACAGAGAGTAGGCACATTGACTTATACAATAAGTTACTAGTGCTTCTTCGTGGACTGGTTTCTGCACCCGTTTTAAGTAAAAAAAAAACATATCAGATGACTGTATGCACCCTACGCTTTCTGAAAAATACATAAAATTAAAACGATATGGCAAATAGAACTCGACATTATTAACATGACGATAACAGCAATGTCGAAGAAAGGGACTCGTAATTCATTCAGTCTATCAGGTTGTTCGGACACAACCCAAAGGACCCGATAGATTTTTATTTTGGATATCTTCCCGACAATTTTGTTAATTTCCTATTTTTTGCATCTTCAGTTTTCTCAAAACTGACAAACAATTTATTTCGATCTGTTTGTACAAAAAATTCTAAAAAGTTAAAAAAAATGTCGTGTACCAAAATTTTCTAAAAAAAATAGTATTTTTCAAATTAAGAAAAGAATGTCAATTTATAATAAATTGTAACTTCCATTAAATTTTTACTTGTGACAAATAGATAGATACTCAACGAATTTATATGAAATAAGAAAATTATTTCAATTTTTTAAGCGGAGTGATTGAATTTAATTCAATAGAAAGTTTGAGCGACCTCAACTCCAAAGCGCGTTTCGCCCAGGTACGACAGTGGGCTCATCAGTTAGATGCTGTCGTACCTGGGTGAAACGCGCTTTGGAGTTGAGGTCGCTCAAACTTTCTAATAGATAGATACTGTATGGTAAGTTATGGATTCGTAAAAAAAATAGAACTCAAGGTTTCGATCGGACTTTCACATAGCGATGATAGGGAAGACGAAAAAAGTGGGTCACGCAATTCTGTCTGTTTATCTGTCATATCAATTTATTTCGAAATACAGTGTTCCACAAAAGTCATGGTACAGCTATCATTTTAAGGCATAAAGCTAGAAATATTCAAAAATATGACAAAATTAAAAAAAAATCATTTTATATCAATTCATATTTATTTGCTCGTAATTTCAATACCAAGAAAAGAACCAATTATTTCATACACAAAATTAAAAAAAATATTTTGGCGTAAAGCCTAGTACGCAGATCGAGACAATACAAATTTTATCTCTACAATTTTAATCTCTACAAAACTTTTCCAAATCTCGCGCAAAAGTTTGAAGTTGGAGAGATGAAATCTAATTTAATGTGTTTTTTAGTGTATCTCTGGAACGGGTTGTCTTACAAAAGTTGTTCATACCTTTTTGGAATCTCCTTTTGATGCTCTCAAGACAAGCACCAGTACCTTTTACATAAAACCAGTATTGACAAAAATCACTTTCGGGAATACGGTGGCTGTCAAAATTTGTCCCGCAAAATAATGCTTGTATCATTCTTTTTCCTTGCAAAATATAGTAGAGACATTTTGTACAGCAATGCATAAAAGTATGAATCTTGCGCGCGAACTGCGTACTGCTCGGAAAAATATCCAAGACAAAATTTGTCCCAGGACAAAAAATGTATGGGAGACAAAATTTTTCCCGATCTGCGTACTAGGCTTAAACACATGAATTTTCTTCCACAAAAGTCATCGTACACCTATCAGAAAGTGAAAAGAACATTTGTGATAAAAATTTTCCTTCTTAATATTTGGCTGGATAGCCTTTCTATTTAATAACGGCTTTAAGTCTGTTCTGAATTAAATAAACCAATTTTTTTGTGCAAGTGTGTACGAGTATAATATTCTCCCATTCTTTTAATTGATTTGATTTGATTTGCTCCGAATAACATTGGCTATTATTATATTTTTTTCAAGAACATCCCCCAATTGCTCGATTTGGTTCAAGACCGGGCTTTGGAGAGGGGTTGCTAATAGGTGGAGAGTATTGTAAATTAGCCACAGTATGCTTAGGATCGTTGTCTTGCTGGAAATAATAGTAATTTAATTGGAAAGACCTAGTTTCCTTTCTTTTAAATTATCTCTAAGAATATTGAGACAAACATGTTGATCCATTGTATTTTTCATTAAGACAAGATTTCCCACTACAAATGCAGTCATACAGCCCCACACAATCACTCCTCCTAAATCTGATCTTTTTTTTCGTGATATTTTTCAAGCTCACCACTTATCTTGCTCGGACTTATAAATGGATCTTGGGCTACCAAGTGCTTAATTTTCGTCTTATCTCTTGAAGTGAGTTTTGATGGACGCCCAGTACGCGGCTTATTTTCTATGCGGTTTTCAATTTTATATCGCTTTAAAACATTTTGAATAGAGGAACGTCTTCTAGAAATGATTTTCGATATTTCAGAGTAAGATTTGTTTTGATTTTCTTCTCCGGTAAGCTCCTTTCCTTTCATTTTTTTAATAAAAATTAATCACAAAACTTAACAAAACAATTTATTTACATAAACTGCATGTCTTACTGTCATTGGAATGTGAAACGAAAAATTTACCGTTGCGCGGTTATTTAAAAATACATAGGAGTTACCAGGTGTACCATGATTTTTGTGGAAGAAAATTCCTGTGTTTACCTTAAGTTTTATTTTTTCAATTTAAATATGGAAATAATGGTTACTTTCCTGATATAAAAATTAAGAGGAAATATGTACCTGTTAAATTAAATTTGAAAATTTCGGAATTTTCTGTTATTGCGAAATATTTTACCATGCTTTCCTATAAAAGCACGTTTTACCATAACTTTTGTGGAACACTGTATGTATAAGAAAATATATTTTTTACAGATTTCTTTCAAAAAATTCAAAATATTTCATTTAGTACAACCAAGTTAATGTTTTAAAAACAATTTCCATAAACTTGTTATTAATGGTATCCCCAATAGAATCATTTTTTTTTTGTTCAAGATATTCTCAAAAACGGTGCATTTGATTTTGTTCAATTTTTGTATGCTAGCTCCTTTCAAATTTAAAAATATTTTGTATACGAATTTTCAGATTTTGTTTTTGATTTTAAAAACAAATTAAAATTTTTCTTATGAAAGCTCTATATTTCGAAAACAACATGTTTTGATTTTTTGAATCTTTACAATTATCAGTTCTTTTAAATACTATCTAATATAAGGAAAACAGATTTTATTTTATCTGGAAATAACGGTCCCACCATACAAATGTTCGAACATGGTTTTCGAAAATCGTATTTTTCTCGAAAACGGCACCTAGAATTTTAATCAAAAATTGTTTCTTTCGCTTAACTTTTACGATCTATAATTTGTTAAGAAAAAAATAAAATTAAGACATTCCTGACTGCACCTATTGTAGAACTATTTATTAAGAATTTTAACTTTCTCATTTTTGGCAGACAGAATACAGGTTAAAAACTATTGCGTATCAAAGAAATATTTTTGTTTTGTTGATTAAAAAAAAAACTAAAAATTTTCCTATTGAAAATTTTACATATTTACGAGTATATATAAAAATTCGAATAACATTTTAAAAATAAAGCAAATCTTTTTTTGAAAATTCAAAAATAGGTTTTTATTTTTTTTTATGTATGGTAAAAATAATTAAAAGTTGGTGCACTAAAATTTTGTTTCAAAAATGTTTTAAAAATTTTATATATGTATATATTTTCTTAAGTAATTTCGAAATCCAGCGACCGTTTGATGTCCCTTAAATTGGTGATTAAAGGAAAGTTGTGGAATATTGTCACTGCATATGCTCCCCAAATTGGATGTGAGCAGGTGCAAAAAGATGCATTTTGGCTAGACTTTCACAATCTACTTAAGAACATCCCAAAGGAAGAGTTTTTGTTCATGGGCGGAGATTTGAACGGACATGTCGGGAAGACAAACGAAGACTATGAAGATTGCCATGGAGGCCTCGGATACGGCACCAGGAACCCCCCTGGTGAAGACATCCTGAGCATGTGCAAAACATACGGTCTTATCGTACTAAATACCATGTTCGTCAAACAAAGCCGACACCTGGTCACTTACAGCAGTGGTGGAAATAAAACCCAGATTGATTACCATTTGGTATCTAGTTTCATGAAACCCCGGGTAAAAGATTGCAAAGTGATACTAGGAGAAGCGATCGCCCACCAACACCGTCTCCTACTGACAGAATTTTTTATGGAGACAGTGAACGACAACAAACATACAAAAACTTTTGGGAAGATCAAATGGTATAATCTGGATAAGGAAAAAGGCGAAGCTTTCATTTCGAATATGCAAAACGTTCTGTATAACAACACCGATATAGTTCGAAATGAAGAGAGTACAGCACAAAGTATGTGGGATCTCCTACAGAGAACTTGCAAAGAAAAAGCCAAAACACTGTTAGGGGTTTCAAAAGGACACAACCAACAAGGCAAAGAAACATGGTGGTGGAATGATGAAGCTAAATCAGTTATAAGTAAAAAGAAAATGGCTTTCAAGGCTTGGTCGAAGTGCCCCTCTAATGATACAGAGCAAAAGTCACGCCTCGAAGTGGAATATAGGAACTGCAAGAAAGAAGCGAAGAAGAAGTGCGCCCAAATTCAAGCAAAGAATACAGAAAACCTGTATCGGGAGCTGGATGAAATTTCTACCCCGACAGCTGGTGCTATTCAAGAGCTACGGCAAAACACGAATAAGGGCGCAACTATCTTCAAAATAGCCGCTCAAAGAAGAAGAAATGCCCAGGAGATTTGTTCGCCAAAGTTCATTAACAATGCTCAAGGCCAACTTCTTGTGGAAGACAACGAAATTCTTCACAGGTGGCGACAGTATTGTGACGGACTTCTAAACGAACAATTTCCAAGGCTGTACTTTCCAATAGCTTCACCTAACTTAAGCGAAGTATCCGACGTCACAGTCGAAGAAGTTAGTGAGGCGGTAAAATACTCCAAGAAGGGAAAAGCTGTTGGCCCAGACGAAATACCCTCAGAGTTTTGGAAAAAGATGGGAGACATCGGGTTTAGATGGCTCATGATTCTTGTCTCCAAACTTATACGAGGTGATCGCATGCCTAATCAATGGAGGGAAAGTTACCTTCTTCCAATTTATAAAGGAAAGGGTGATACTCGAAGCTGTGATAATTACCGTTCGATTAAGCTGATGTCACACACCATGAAGATCGTTGAGCGAGTCTTGGGTAGCCGACTGCGAAAAATAATTAGGCTATCTGACGACCAGTGCGGGTTTGTCGGGGGTAAGTCAACCACGGATGCAATCCAGAGTATAAGAATAATTATGGAAAAACATCGGGATTCTTTGGAGGATTTGCATGTCGTATTGGTTGATTTTGAAAAAGCATTCGATCGGCAACCACGAGATCTAATATGGGTGGCCCTCAGGCAACGAGGAGTTCCAGAAACCTATGTGCGGATAATTATGGACATGTATGATGGAGCAGTTACTAAAGTAAGATGCGCAGCTGGAGTCACCGAAGAATTCGAAATCACAGTAGGTGTACACCAGGGAAGTTTTTTGAGTCCCCTGCTCTTTATTACAGTTCTTGATTACCTGCTTGAAGGCAAAGTGACGGATCCAAAAGTGCATCAGTTATTCTTTGCTGACGATGGAGCCATCATAAGTGAAGACCCGATATCCCTACAACGAGCACTTGACGTATGGGTGGATGTTCTAGAAGGAAGTGGGTACCGCATAAGCGCGAAAAAGACAGAATACCTATGCTGCCCATTTTCTGATCCACACAGGCCTATTCCAGACATTTATTTGAATGGAGTAGTGCTTCCTAAGTGTGAAAAGATATCATACAACGTTCCAATTCGGAATAAAAAGAAAGGTAGACCTAAACACTCCTGGTACAAACAAATGCAAAAACACCAGCATTCAGTTGGCCTCAGAAATGGAACAATACAAAACCGGGAGGCTTGCCGCCGATTTCTGAGGTCAACCCGGCGAACCCCACAGGCGGATCACTAGTGTGAAGCAGATACGTGGGAGAGTTATGATCCCCTCGACGTCGAGATCATAACAGCGCCGAAGTAAAGGAAGAAGAAGAAGAAGATATTTTCTTAAGTAATCACATTCTGTTCTTATATCCAACTGCTACAAGGGTTGTTTAAGCCTTTAAAAAGTGAACTTTATATTTATGTAAGTACAATTTTTTTCCAAAAACATTCATTTTTTAAATTCTAAATCGTTTACATAAGAGCAAGTTCCTGTAACCCACTTCCTAAGAACTAAAAAAAAACATATGTCTTGCTGTGCTCAAAGCCAAACATTTATTTCTTTTTTTTTAATCAAGTTGATCAAAAATTACTGTTTTACTGTATGGAACACAGTCTTGTAAAAAAAATAAAATGCATTTTTCTTTAAATATTTCAAATATTTTATACGAGAAAAAATTAAATGACTTAAAACAAAAGCTAAGCTTAACATTGCTGTAGTATTGCTCTTGTTCCTCGATATATTTTTTTTTAAATAAATTGAAATATATACACATTATGTATAAAATTTCAAAAAAAAATAATTTTTAATTAAATACAAATTAATTTCGAAAAAATATCATGATCATGAACCAATTAAAATATAAAATGCACGACTGGGTTGCACGAACTTGAATTTATGTAAAAGTAATTTGGAATTTAAAAATTGTTTATAAATAAATATAAAACATGGATTTAATGAAATACAAATTTTCAAATGCATAAAATTGCCGTCTGATTTCTAGAAAAGTGTGAATTTATGCAAACAAAGTTTAAAAATAGTTTTATTATTAAAGTAATTTTTTATATAAGAAATTTCTTTAAAACTTTTCGAGAAAAAAATTTCAGATGCCAATTTTAAGTATTTACTAATAGATATAGATTTTAGGAAATAATTTCAATACATAATCGTTCACACATTTTGAAGATATTGATTTTTCAAAAAACTCAAAATATATTTTTTCGAATATTTGTATATAAAATATTATTTTGTATTTACAAGGAGCTCCTGTAAAAACATTTAGAAAGTAGAAAATTGAAAAAAAAGTTCTATGGCAGGTACCGTTAGTATCAATTTTCCCCAAAATTTTCCTTAACCAAAATGTAGTCCATGCCAAGGCAGCCGTTTTTGAGATAAATAAGATTTTGCATTAGTGTTAGGGGGGGTACCGTTAGTTTTGGAGCTAAAAACAAAATTTCAATTTCTCTTCTAGGGAATCATCGAAGACCCTTACGTACCTAGTTTAAAGAAAGTAGCTCCAGGGAGAGGTGCAGGCATACAGACATACTGAAACATGTTAAGTATGTACTTAATTTTCCTTAAAATTGTTATAAGAAAATTTGATATTAAAATTTTTATTATTTAAATATATATAAATTCTTAGACGTATTTTCAAAATTTAATCGTGTAATCGTTTTCAAGATATTGAATTTTTTAAACAAAATTTGTGTTATTTTCTTAAAAATCCAAAATTGAAAGTAGCTCCTGCATAAAAATTTTGGTTAAAATCAGAGCCGTTAATGAGAAAGTCGAAAATCAGAAAAACGATTCTAATTTTTTGTACCAAAATGTAGTCCGTATAAAATAATTTTTAAATTTCAAATTACTTCTACGCAAGAGCAAGTACGTCCAATCCAGTCGTGCATATTATTTTTATTTGCTATTACATATTTCTTAGCGAGTTTCGCATTTTTTATTTTTTGCATATGTTGCTTTTCAAACTCGCACTTTTCATTTAATTTGTTTGATATATATTATGTACTTTGCTTCTTTTAATATTGCTCTTGTTCCTCGATATATTTTTTTTTTAAATAAATTGAAATATATACACATTATGTATAAAATTTCAAAAAAAAATAATTTTTAATTAAATACAAATTAATTTCGAAAAAATATCATGATCATGAACCAATTAAAATATAAAATGCACGACTGGGTTGCACGAACTTGAATTTATGTAAAAGTAATTTGGAATTTAAAAATTGTTTATAAATAAATATAAAACATGGATTTAATGAAATACAAATTTTCAAATGCATAAAATTGCCGTCTGATTTCTAGAAAAGTGTGAATTTATGCAAACAAAGTTTAAAAATAGTTTTATTATTAAAGTAATTTTTTATATAAGAAATTTCTTTAAAACTTTTCGAGAAAAAAATTTCAGATGCCAATTTTAAGTATTTACTAATAGATATAGATTTTAGGAAATAATTTCAATACATAATCGTTCACACATTTTGAAGATATTGATTTTTCAAAAAACTCAAAATATATTTTTTCGAATATTTGTATATAAAATATTATTTTGTATTTACAAGGAGCTCCTGTAAAAACATTTAGAAAGTAGAAAATTGAAAAAAAAGTTCTATGGCAGGTACCGTTAGTATCAATTTTCCCCAAAATTTTCCTTAACCAAAATGTAGTCCATGCCAAGGCAGCCGTTTTTGAGATAAATAAGATTTTGCATTAGTGTTAGGGGGGTACCGTTAGTTTTGGAGCTAAAAACAAAATTTCAATTTCTCTTCTAGGGAATCATCGAAGACCCTTACGTACCTAGTTTAAAGAAAGTAGCTCCAGGGAGAGGTGCAGGCATACAGACATACTGAAACATGTTAAGTATGTACTTAATTTTCCTTAAAATTGTTATAAGAAAATTTGATATTAAAATTTTTATTATTTAAATATATATAAATTCTTAGACGTATTTTCAAAATTTAATCGTGTAATCGTTTTCAAGATATTGAATTTTTTAAACAAAATTTGTGTTATTTTCTTAAAAATCCAAAATTGAAAGTAGCTCCTGCATAAAAATTTTGGTTAAAATCAGAGCCGTTAATGAGAAAGTCGAAAATCAGAAAAACGATTCTAATTTTTTGTACCAAAATGTAGTCCGTATAAAATAATTTTTAAATTTCAAAGTACTTCTACGCAAGAGCAAGTACGTCCAATCCAGTCGTGCATATTATTTTTATTTGCTATTACATATTTCTTAGCGAGTTTCGCATTTTTTATTTTTTGCATATGTTGCTTTTCAAACTCGCACTTTTCATTTAATTTGTTTGATATATATTATGTACTTTGCTTCTTTTAATATATCAGTTTGTATACTTTAATTATTATTATTTGTTTAAATTTTATCCACATACCTATGTACTTATTATTAAAGATTTATTTTCAACAGTATTTTTTCTGAAAACTGGATTTTTGACATGGGCGTCAATAAAGATTGATTAAAATAAGAACAAAATGCGAAAATGCAAAACAAAAGGGGATTTTTTTTGAAAATTGTGCACTGATATATGATTCTCCTTAAAAACCATGTATACGATATTTAAAACTATTTTAAAAAATAAATAGTTACAATGAAGGATGAAAACGAAGCTGAGATCAGACTTGAGAGCCTACTTCCTGCTTGTGCAGAACCACAAAACCTCTAACTCTGCCAATTTTTCCTCACTAATTGAAAAAGTTTTTTGGTAAAGGGAAACCAACGAGATTCTGCCATCACTCTTCTCCAGCCTCGCACACATCCTGAAATATCAAGAACAAAAGCCTCATATTCCTACCATTTTAATCTTTCATCTCTCATTTAAGAAAAAAAAAAAAACGACACACGCACCATTGCGAAACTGACTGACACATACTGCGTCAAAAAGTTTCTTTGCATTATTCTCAGGAAGCACCATGATAATTTTAATGGAATACCTGTTCCTGCTCTTAAGCCAAAAGAAGAGTTTTTAAAATATTCTCTGCACCAAGAGAGCAGGAAAAAAGGACACAATTCCGGGAAAGAGCTACCATTTCCCAGAGCTAGCGAAAAGTTTGGTTCATGAATAACCAAGGACTCGAGTATGTGCGTGCGTGAATAACTCTATATAGGATCTGGGATCTGGGATCTCTGCCGTTCGATATTATCACACGGGAAACTATGTAGACAAAAGTTTTCTACCAGCTATTTGCATACAAGATTGGAATGTAGCACGGTATTGCATGTACTCTGCTATGTTGGGTTGACGGTGGTGGTAGCGGTTCGGTAAAGGATGACGAAAGAGCTGGAAGGATATCCAGGAACTGAGGGAAGGATTATTAAATTTGAAACTTAATTAAGCATGCAGAATGCTATCCATTGTCTTCGAAAAAGAAAAACCCAACTTCATCGTTATTCTGTGAAAAGTTTGGCATGTTTCTGATATGCAGTTATACAGGTAGGTATCTACCCAAGTTCTCTCCAACTATTATCCCTCTGGAGTCATTTTTTGTTCTGCTGTTAATTCGTGGCAACACAGTCTGACCAAACCATGTAGTCCTTACAGCCATCCATAGGTAGTCCCTATCATCTATGTACCTTTTGTGGAATGCAATATTTTTGCAAACTTATTTGTTTGCAAGGAATTCTATAAAACAACAAAAAGGATTATTACTGCAGGTTGGGTATTTTTCCAATTCAGTGTGTGTGTCGTTGGTACTTGCTTGGGTTGTGTTTTTCTTGTTTGTGTTTTCCTGCAAGCTTAAAGGGATACGTGATGTCGTTCCATGGAAGAATCTTCAAAGTTCTTCGGTTGTTGCAGTTTTAATATCCACGTAACATCAGGAGAGGTTTTGTACTTTTTATTGTTTTTATTTTTCGGTCTCGTTTTGGAAATAAAGGACCTGTTTTCTTTTCTTTTATTTGTATTCGCATGAAGCATATAGATAATTAAGAAAAACATCTGTGACCCAAATGAAGACAGATAAGGCGAGACTTCTGTTATAATTATCCTTCGTTGGGCATAACATAGGGGACGGGGGGCGATAATAATTGATAGTAGTTGCAACAGATTTTTGCAGAAGTTTATTAACAATAAATTGCTTGACTGGGTCGAACATACTTGCTGTGGTATGTGTACTCGTATACTATATTTATATTTTGACTATACTATTGTTATTTTAGACTCAAAAGTTTGATGAGCTAAATTTCGTAGATGATTAATGCATTTCTTGTTGGATCTCTTAAGTTATCATGTCATAATCAATTTGCCAGATTTTTGTTGAAACTAAAAAAAAAAATGCACGACTGGGTCGCACGAACTTGCTCCTATGTAATAGACTAGGGATTTTAAAAAGGAATGTTATTAGAGAAAATTGTTCATAAGGATCAAATTTATTTTTTAAGCTCTTTAAGTAGTAAGAGATAAGAACATAATGCTATGCAAATATGAATTTATGCAAGAACAAAAATTATAATTCGTTGTAGTGGTTTCTTAAAAAACTAAGCTTTTATAAGTATACAAAATTTTTAAAACATTTTTACGAAACAAAATTTAGTACGCCAACTTTAAGTTTTTATTTTTGTATATATTTTGTTGATATCGAATTTTTCAAGAAAAATTTTTTTTCCAAAAATTCAAAATATATTATATGTAATAATATTTTTTTTAAGATTTGAAATGCAATGTTTTTCAAACCTTTTAGAAGCATCTCTTTAAAAAATTTCATTAAAATCCGTTATGTCGATAATGAGAAATTCAAAATTAAAAAAATGGTTCTATGGTAGGTACAAGCTGTAATATCTTAATTTTAATTTTTTTTATTAAATTAAAGATCATAAAAAATAATTGAAAGAAAAAAAATGGTATCAAAATTCTAGGCACCGCAGTTTTCGAGAAAAATACGATTTTTGAAAACCATTTTTTTTTAACATTTGTTTGGTGGGTATCTCTAATTTTAGGTAAAATCAATTTTTTTTTTCACATCTTACAGATTATATTGAGAAACTTTTATTTATCAAGTGTAAGAAAAATCTAGCATGGGGTTTTCGAAATATTAAGTTTAAAAAAAAAACTTGAAATTTTTTTTTTAAATCCAAAAACAAAATTTTCAAAATTTTAATACACAATAATATTGAAACTACTGGGGAGCCTTAACATAAAAAAAATTATCAAAATCCGTGGTACCGTTTTTGAGAAAATCAAAAAAAAAAAAAAATGGTTTCAAGGGGGGTACCAAAAATAATAATTTTATGGATTTTTTTTTCAACCATTACCAAGGTTTTACTAAATGAAATTTTTTGAATATTTCTTTAAAAAATCTGTGCGACAGTTTTTGAGAAAAAAATTTGTATTTATAAAATTTCGAAAATTTGTAGGGCAGGTACCGTTATTTTTGGTCTTAAAAAAAAAGAAAAAAACATGGGGGGAGAAAAAATTAAACCCCATATCTACCAAGTTTGAAGAAAATCGGCCGTTTAGCTATAGTCGAATAGACAGACAGACGGACAGAATTGAGAGATCCACTTTTTTGGTCTTCGCTATCATCGTAATGTCAGCTTTGATCAAAATCTCGAGTTCCATTTTTTTCCGAATGCATAACTTGCATTATAGTACCTATAAGTCGCAAGTAAAAATGTAAGCTTCCCTTACTTTCTTGAAATTTTTAATGCTTAAACAAGGACTTAATGATAAAAGTTTAATATACAAGCCATATTTATCTAATCATTTAAGAAATAGAAATTAAAAATTACAAACCGAAAGGATTAGGCCTGAATGATTTTTTTTTAAGTCATAAGCCTTACTTAAATTTTTCAGAAAACTGTCAGAACTTACATACTTGTAGAAAATCAAAATTTACCAGAATTTTCTGGGTGCTACGGACATCAGATAGTCAACAATAGACACTTGCCGGGTTTTAAGGAATTTTGGTAGAATATTTCAAAAAAAATAATATCACAAGATAGCCAAGCCTCAACTATCAATCCTAAATGGAGTTCTAATGGATCCCAAAATACAATGGGAACCCAAGTGAGCAGGATGCACATTAACTCGTCGGAGTGATGTGGAGAGTGTCAAGATGAAGAGGCGGAGGATGGAACATCTCACTTTCTCTGTGAATGTTCCAGCCTACTCAGAATCAGAAAAGCAGCCCTAGGAGATAATTTTGTCCACGAATTGGGGAGTTTCTCTACTCTGCCATTAAATAGCATCCTAAAATTCATTCCGAATTCAGGGAGGTTCAGTTTGGCATCAATCACATATAATGCTCACTCGAAGTAGCCAGTTACATTCTTCCACTCAATCAGTTCACCCGGTGTGCTTGGAATGCTCATCACTTCAACTTTTGGTGGTACCGGTACACAAAAGTTCGTAGCTCAAAAGATTATGGAATAATATCACCGCACCGTTTTCCATTTCAATATTCCTCGTTTCTCCTCTTTCCTCCCTCCCTAGTTTCCCCCATTGCTCATACGATATTGTTATTGAACATTTTAAGGTCTTAATAAACACTTGAATGAGTATATGAATTATAAAGACAAACCTAAGCTCCCTTCAATCTACACTCTTTTCATCCACACACCTTCCTTATTTACTTTCTGGGAGGTACAATGGATTTATTAACTTAACCTACCTACATTAGAGCCTTTAATTTTAATTAATTAATTTTGAGCATTCTAAAAGGATTAAGACTTGCCTTAAATTTTTTGGCGAAGCATTCAACATTCGTGTAGTGTGACTGAAGAAGAAATCTCTGAACTTAACAGTACGTCCAAAGTTGAGCTGAAGCTTACACTGATGCTCACATAAAAGCCCAAGTTTGAATTCCATCTTGAGCGTCTTATCCTGTGGTGTTGTTACAAAAAGGCGGTCTAAACTATATTTTAAGTGACCTTTTGAGACCCTCTAATATTTTCGAAACAAAGGTACGCAGTATTTCTGTTGGCAGTGACTTCCTGAAAAACGATTTCTCTAACAAATTTTTTAATGATTTTTAAGGGGTTGATTTAGAGGTTTTGAGTTCTTGGCCGATTATGGTTATTTTCAATTTAGACATTGCTAGGATTGATCAGTTCGATTTTTGTATTTGGTACCTCGACCAATCATCACATATTACGGATGACTTGTTAGTATTTATTTTTTTTAATATCTCCTATATCTCCTAACCCCGCGTGGTTCCGCCACTGCTTGCTATGCTTAATTCTGCTGATCTTAGCCATTCGGAATCAACAGAACATAATAGGTATCTCTCATTACTGGGAACTTACATAACCCACACAGCAATGCTCAAAAGTACACATATGAAAGTCACTTAAACTCTACTAATCATTAGCTGCAGTGCCACCTTAACCTTTTTCAACCTTGAACAATTAAGCAACATTAAAAAAAAATTAAATTTCATATAAAAAAATAATTCACGAATTCAGATTGAAAAATATTGGAAAAATTCCTTATATTGACCGGTCTATCGCTTATCAACAAACCGACATTATGCGACGACGACGTGATCAATCGACTGACAAATGTGTATGAATTATATCAAACGAAAGCAAAACTTAAATCGTCTCGTCCCGACTTCAATGCAAATGGGAAGCAATTTGATGAATATCAATTACCTTGTGGCATGCTGCTGTCTTCGTGACTAACATTTCATTTCAGAAGTTTTTTTTAACTTCAATATAAGATCGTGTCAAATAAGAAGTAATTCAGTTTAATTTTTGTTCCCTCCCAAGATACAACCAAACTTAATATCATTATGTTCAAATATGTAAGGTTATAGACCTAGAAATATATATTATCCCTGCATATTAATCCTTTTGTAATTTTTTAGACCATTGTCATCCTTGCTGTGATGGCTTGTGCTCTTGCCAAGCCTGGGCTCGTTGCACCACTTGCTTATTCTGCTCCCTTAATTGCTGGTCCAGGAGTTGTCACTGCTACAAGTAGCCAGGTTATTGCAAGAAATTACAATGGAATTGCTACTGCACCAGTATTTGCCGCTGCTGCTCTAGGCGCTAGATACGTTGCATCTCCTTTGGCCTATTCATCGCCTTTGACTGCTGCGCCATTGGCATACTCAGCTCCTTTGGGATATGCATCTGCCTATGGATACGCGCCTCAACTTTTGCTCTAAACTAACTAAACCAGAATCTGTGATAGAGTGAACAAAAAATGTATATACCTGCACTAAATAAAATTAATTCTTTGACGACAAAAAAAAAATCAAATTTTAAATTAATTTCATTAATTTCATAAATATGGAAAAAGGTTGAGAGAACAAAATATGATGTTACTCGTATAATCGAAATATTTTTAGGTGAAATTAAGAACCTCACATTCGACTACTTGTATTTTGAAACAAAATCCCAAAACCTGTTAACTGCTCCTTGGAATTTATACCTTGTGGTTACTTGCTTTAGTCTTGTCCATACGGGAGTGAAATTTGATATTATACGGCCCGGAAAATTGTCTAATAAAATTTACACCGTAGCCACCGTCTTGCTTGAGCCACATAATATCGATACCTTCCCGCAAGAATGTATTAAGCGACATTTTTAAATTTGTTTCGTCCAATAAAATACACAAAAAAATAACTAAATGAGACGTTTTTTTTGTTTCCTCCTGAACAATTTTAAAAATGTCGCTTAATACATTCTTGCGGGAAGGTATCAATATGTATGTCCAGTTGATCTAATTCGAACAAAGTTACAGCATTGCCTACGGCCGTCGGCGTCCTCAAAGAAAAATGGCCCAGTGACGCCTTCGGACTAAATGGCGCCCCATACAGTTTATTTGAGAGGGTAAAGTGGTATTTGGTGTATCAATCAAGGGTTTTCAGTCTCCCAACAGCGGCTATTCTATTTACTAACAAATCAAGTCGAAATGTGCTTCGTCGCTCATAAATATTTTTTTCCTATAATGGCGGTCATCTACAGCCAACTGTAAAACCAGAGTTTTAAAAATTTTCAACACGTTCTTGCTGCGTTAGATGCTCTCATATGACTGTCAAATGCCAATTGACAAACATTCCATTTGCACAAAAATTGATCTGTGTCATGCGGCAGTAGCTCGTCAGGACAAAAGAGTGTGAAAACGCAAAAGAATCCTTTCATTTTCAATTGCATTACTGTCAAATAAATGAGGATTAAAGAACTTGAAGTTAAGTCAATTTTATTATAAAAAGGAATGCTAGCCCAATAAACCCGAGTGTAGTTCAAAGTTAGGTAGCGAGTATATACATAAATATTAAAAGATACATACTCGTATCTACGAGTATATTTAATTCTAAAAAATTAGCATTGTTTTTATAATTTCATAAACTAAAACCTAAGACTATTTTTACTTGCGACTTTAAGTACTTGTAGGCCAGTTATGCATTCGTAAAAAAATAGAACTTGAGATGTTGATCAAAGTTAAAATAACGATTTAAGCGAAGACGAAAGAAGTGGTTGTTGCAACTCTGTCTGTTTGGCCTTAACGGATTCTGCCAATTTTCTTTAAAATGGGTAGATAGCATTTTTTAAATTTATAAATATTTTTTGTTTTCAGAAACTGTTCCACAGATTTAAAAAAAAATCAAAAAATTTCATTTAGTTAAAGCTAGGTTGTTCTAGACAATTTTTGTCCCAAAGATGGTTATTCTTATTAATTATATCCTTCTAGAACGGTTTTTTTTTATTTCTTTAAATCTGTACAAGCGCTTTTGATAATTTTTATACGCTATAGCTCCTCAAAAGTTTGGATAGTATTGAGTTTTAAAAATTTTCAAAACAATTTTTTTTTTTGATTTTCAAAACTCATTATTTGGAATATTTTTTTTAAAACTTGACAGTCAGAAGTTTTTTAAAACAAACTACAAGATGTGAGAAAATAAATTTATTTGAACTAAAAATAATGTCAAAATGTTAAAAAAATGGTTTTCGAAAATCGTATTTTTCTCGAAAATGGGACCTAGAATTTTGATAAATTTTTTGTTATTTGGATTAATTTTTACGATCTATATTAATCAGTAAGAAAAATCAGACCAAATACATAAATGTTAAAAAAAAGAGCCAAGTTCTTCTATACAAAAACCTTTTGTGTAACAAGTTAGCCGTGAAAAGTACCTACTGAGATCTGGAAGTACGCCAAGTTCTTACTTCATGAGGGTTTAATACCGAATATTTAAAGCCCCTTTTAGACGATCATTTCAGTTTCAGTTTCAGTTGAGCTATCAGTTAAGCTTTCAGTTAAACTGATGTCTAAATGTAAAAACTGAAGCGTTTAACTGAAACTGAGACTGAAACTGATGAAATTCCCATAAGTTTTCAGTTCAGTTATCAGTTAAACTGATGTGTAAATACTTTTCAGTTCAGTTGTCAGTTCAGTCCTCATTCGAGTTCATGTTTTTTTTCAATATGTCGAAACAGAATGATAATTTGGTCGATTTTATTGAAATTTATCGCGTGTGTCCATGTTTATGGAAGAAAAGTTATCCTTTTTATCACAATTCAGTTAAGAGAGAAGCAGAATACAAGCTCAACTGAACACCGGACTGACGTCTTAATACAATGCCTTTTTTAGCGGAACTGACAACTGAACTGATAACTGAAGGAACAACTGATCGTCTAAAAGGGGCTTAAAGTAGAATAATATTGAAACAGTAACAATGGAAAAGAGAAATTTTATTATTTAATGATTACTGACTAAAATTTGATGGGCTTACTTGGCAAGTTTTTTTATGCCCAATTCGAAAGGTTTTAAAAACTTGACCAGTGAACCCATCAAATTTTAGTCAGTAATCATTAAACAATCAAATTTCTCTATTACATTGTAGCTGTTTCAATATTATTCTACTTTAAATATTCGGTATTAAACCTTGATGAAGTAAGAAATTGGCGTACTTTTAGATCTCAGTACTTTTCACGGCACTATTTAGACAAAGGTTTTTGTGTAGACGAACTTGTGTCTTTTTGTAACATTTATGTTTTTGGTCTGATATCATATTATAGTATTGGTGCTTATTTTGACATTCTCTTTCGATCGAAAGTGAGTCAAATTCGTTGAAACTTAATTTTGAGACTCGGCGATTAGAATGTTAATCGAACAAATCGAAAGTTCACCCAATCCATAGAAAGTTCATTCATTTGCGGAAGCTAATTCAATTTTGACATTCGAAAGAATAGAATAAAATGTCATTTTTGTGTAAGTTTTTAATTATTTCATGGAAAATAAATTACTTTTATTGATTTTTTTGTTGTTTTATGTTTAAAGGTCGCATTCCAACTGGACAAACCCCGAACAAAAGGAAAAGTTAATCAAAATAATGAAAGAAAGTCCGGAGGTTTGAAGCATCCACTATCCTTCTTCTCTGCACTTCTTCAACACCATCTTCATTTATAAACAACACAAATCCATATTTTTATTTTTTATTTATTATTTTATGTTTTTATCAAAGAAATTTAAATTATTAAACAATAAACAAAACAATTACAAATAAACAAAGATTTCACTTTTTGGTTTTGACATTTCACAAACACTTTTTTTTTTGTTTTTGATATTTTAGTGTGACCAAGTGTATACGAAAAAAAAAAAATTTAGAACGCGTCATGAACAACTTATTTTTTCTAAGAAAAAAACAAAACAGCTGAGTTGACACAAAAAATGTAATGAATATGTAGTTCTTAATGGTTAAACTTTACTTTATAATGAAAAAGTGTATTATTTATTTTGTTTCTTGATTCTTTATCCAACATCTATAAAATGTTTAGAAACAAAAAAAAAAATGTAAAACGGTCATACTAATTCAAATAGAAATATATTAAATTTCAAACAGCTGATAATGAAAATGAATCTTTTTTGAAGTTCATTTTATGCTATATTTCGCAAATGAATGTTATTCGTTCGAATCTCAAAATTAAGAAAGTTCATTCAAAGGAATAGAATCATTCTAACGAATAGGCTATTCATGAGAATGTCAAAATAAGCATGATTATATAACGGACTTTAAAGAAATTTTTTATAGAGAAGCTTCTAAAAAGTTTGAAAAAACATTACATTTCAAAACTTAAAAACATATTTTTTTTGAATTCTTGAAAAGTAAACATTCGAACAATAATAAAAACTCAAGGTCAGCGTAAAATAATTTTGTCTTAATAATTTTCTTAAAAATTTTGCTTATTTTTTAATAAACCTTTACAACGACTTATAATTTTTGTTGTTGCATAAATTCATATTTGCTTAAGAAATCACATGGCAGTCTGTTTATATGTTAAGAATATCATGTCCCATTAAATCAAAAGCTTCCCTTAAGTCAATGAAGAGTTCACCCGTGAATTGACTATTAATTAATGTTTCCATGAATCTTGCTTTACTTTACTTTACTATAGTCTGTCAAAGCTTTTCAAATCCAGAAATCTTACCATAACTTCAAAACTGCTGCTGTACAGGACCATGGTCCTGCCAGTACTCACATATGGGTCCGAGACTTGGGTGCTTAGCAAAAGGCACTCCGACCTCTTAGCTGCGTTCGAGAGAAAAGTCTTAAGGAGAATTGTTGGCCCCATATGTGGGGAAGGACGATTCCGGAGACGGTACAATCATGAATTGTACGCAATCTACCTAGACGCAGATATCGTGACAAAAATTAAGCTCGGTAGACTCCGGTGGGCAGGGCACCTAGCTCGCATGAGCGAAGAGGAACCTGCTCGGAAAGTTCTTTGTGGTACATTCTATGGTAGACGACAGATTGGTAGACCATGCTTGCGCTGGAGAGATGGCGTAGACCAGGACGCCCGAAGCCTTGGGGTGCGCAACTGGATGGCGTCGGCTAGAGACTGGGATAGGTGGAGAGACTTGTTGAAAGAGGCCAGGACCGGAACCCGGTTGTCGAGCCGATGATGATGATGATGAATCTTGCTACAAGTTCGACATCACATTTTCAGATAATCTGGGATATACTTTTGATTCATAAACTGAAGTATGCCTGCCGGATTTCAAAATCTATCTAAAGGGGTTAGTAGTTAGTAGAAAATGTATCTGTATTAAAATCCAATATCTTTATAAGTTCTTAACGTTTAAATTTTTCAGTCTGATTTTGATGAATCGTAGTCGAAAAGTTATGGTAGTCCTGATTTACAACTCTTCATTTTTAGGGCTGGTGCTTCGAAGTATGTTACTCCTGGCCTTTTAGTCATTAATTAGTTCTTTCGCAATTCATTATGTTCTTTTAACCAGTGTTTCCAATGACATATCAATGGCTTTTTGCTGGTTTATCAAACGACTTTTAACAGAGATATCAACATTGTTTCCACTGGCGTATCAGTGGCTATTTATTTCATTTTTTAAGGAGTCCGTTATCACCGGTGCGGTGTGGGCGAAATCTTCGAAAAATTATGCTACGTCCTACTTTTAATTCGGCTTTAGTTTCAGGCTCGATATTTCGGATTTTAATAGTCCTAACTAACTAATCATCCTTATTAAGACGATTTTTGCTTGTAATATAAGGAAGTTAAAAACCTGCAAAAAGATAGACTTGAAATTCTATTTGTGATTCACTAAAGAATTATTTTCATTTAAAAAATGCAAAATTCTCCGTTTCCTCGCTTTTTTCAAAAGACTTAGAACAAAAAAGTTGCAGACATTTAAGTCTGTGGTAATTTTTGTTTCAAACTTTTGGCTTTCTCTTAATTTCAAGATGGTGTTTGCAAAAATATGTTAATGCCCTCATAAGCTCACCTTACTCGTAAAAGAAAAAAATCTTTGCCAATTTTTCGCATTTGACCATTGTGTTGAACATTCCGAATAGGTTATCAATTGTATACCAGAAGAAGTTCTTTGGAAAAAAAAACAAGACCAATTTCGATAAATTGGTCACACTACCTGTGTCTGAAAATTGAAATTGATATTTTTTTGTGAATCCCTACTAATAAAATCCTTAACAAAATATTAACTAACGTCTTTTGGAATTTAAATTGATTAAAATAATTTCCTCATTAATATGTATTGTAATACCTTCTTTTGTGCGAAGGTTTCTTCTGCGGATCTTAATGGTTCAATTAAGCTTTCATAGTTCAAAGATCTGGTCGCAATTTAACCCAAAGCATTATAATTCCCTCAGTATTACTATCGTCATTTAAACCCCCCCTCAAATTGGCCTGGGTCTGGGTCTCGGTCTCGCAGTATAAGTTGTGGAGGTGGACCACATTTCTTCATATCAATTTCTCTGCGATAACGGTCTGCAGAGTGACACAGTGTGGCAATTATGCGAGTTCTCCAATTGAAATTTAGCTAAAGGACTTGACTGTCGAGGTCGACTGTGACTCTGTGGCTGCCTCTGAAATTACCAACCTTGGTGATGGGTTTTTATCTAAAGGACCTTGCTACACTGCTATCCACAGCTGCTGTTGCTGTTGCTTCTGCCATCATCGTCGAAATTATAATTATTGCACAATGTGCGACTGAGCTTACAACTATAAATGGAAATTACTGTTGCCCCCCTTCTCCTTAACCCTCTGCATCCGCGTCGTAAACATCATACCATATGTATACTGCTAAGCTACAGTCTGTGGCTGCGAAATAATTTTCAGCTTTTCATTTGTGGAATTTTAATGAGATTGCACTTTGCGGTGCATTTTGATTCGATACACCCGCACAAATCGGTAGGTTTTATATTAATAAGCTGAAAGGTTCATGTGGACCAGGTGTATTTTTGGTTAAAGGGTAAATTAAATGAGGCAATTCTTTATACAGTGTTGCGTCTGATTGCATCAATTATAAAATGGGTATTGTTCGTTGTGAGCCTACCTACATATATTATACTTAATGATGTTCATGTGTTTGATTTCATACCAACAACAGATTTTATTTGGATTAATCCTCTTATATCACGCCATGTGTTGTAAATATAGGTATATCATCTGTGGACTACAATTGTATGTTTTGGAGTGTTCGTTGACTGGAGGACAAGTGACTTAAGGCTTAGTTTTGACAGATAACTGAAGAAGATGGTGTGGGTCAAGATTATCCCCGGTAGGAACGGAGTTCCCATATACATTTTCGCCGTCACTTTGGGCCTTTTGAAGTATTGGGTCTCTTTAAATTTTGAATATACTTTGAACTTATCAAAATTAAGCAACATACGAGTATGTACAAAATTTCAGCGTTATTGTAGGGCTTACATAATTGTGGGATTTCAATTGGGGCTGGTAGATTTTGACGGCCTGTAGCAGCCATGTGGATTTGGTGACATCTATCAAATCTATGGTTTGTTCAGTTCCTGATGCCTAATCACCATGGTGAGTTACGAGATTGAACAATACGTCTCAATGATAAAACTTTATTATCAAAATGAATGTTTGTTAGTGCAAACGTGGCGCCAATTTTACGGTAAACATGGTGGACTATCACAGCGACTCTACAGCGTGTGTTAGCCAAATTTTAGACGACCGATTTGTATATCTATCAGCCAACATTCGTACAAAAAAGAAACGCAAGGTCGGCCCATAACATATCCGAAGTCCGTGCAAGTGTACAGCAGAGCCCGAGGCAGTCGATTCCTCGCATGAATTCAACTTGGCGAATTTCTCGTCGGGACTTTAGCATATATTAGTACAAGATCCAACAGGCGTAGGTGCTCAAAGTGCATGACTGAGAGGACCATACTTTTGACCGAAACATCATCTTTAGTGATGAGGCACATATTTGGATGAATGGCTGCGTTATCTAACCCACTCGAGGCTCACAAGGTGACAATGCATTCTCGCATTCTCAAAACGATACCGTTTGGTTTTGATTTCGGGACGGCGTCATTGGTCCGTACTTATTTCAAAACGACAATTCAATTTCGTTTGATTAAACATATTATTTACAATTTGGCTTACAACTGATAAGACACTTTATATGATAATTTACATTTGTTGGCTCATAGGGGGCTTAAAGTGACTTAAGTTTAATAACCTTTATATAAAATGTACATGTCGAAAAAAAATGAAAAGGACCGTTGACTTTATTCTCTTCAGGGTGTTAGTGGTGATTTTTATATAGGTTGTGGGCGGGGATGGCGCTTAGCCACGGGGCGTTGCACTATGGGACCAAATGGTGCAAACCATCTCAAAAATCCATAACTTTTTCGTTTCTCAATACTTTTTTTTGAAATTTTGCACACTTATACTTGTATAACCAAGAATTTAAAATATTAAAACGTTTTATATAGAAATAAATTATTTTCTTTTTTTTTTTAATAAAATAATTAACAAATTTGTAGATTTTGTATAATCTATATGGTCAAAATTTATTGGAGCAAGAATTGTTGCAACAATTTGTATGAAATTTGCAGTTTTTTTCTTTTACCGGTGAAAACATCTGAAAGTAGTTTTTGTGAAATCCGCCCACTACCACGCCCATATTTTTTTGATTTTTGTTATTTTCTTATTTTTAGTGACCAGGAAGCCGAACATTTTTGTTTGAGGTTTTTTTAACTCAAGACATCAGATGCATATTTTTTCTGCCCACTTTCCCGCCCACCTTTACGTCCCTTTTTTTAATTTTCAGCTTAAAGTTCATTAAAAGCAGGCCCTTTTTTTTTGATTTTATATGTAGAAATTAATTTATGAAAAGTATTATTTTTTAGTAAAACCCGTGAACTGCCACGCCCCTTTTTGATATATGAAAGTGTTTTACCCTTAAGACAAAAAAAAAACGTAGTTCAAAAGTATCTTATTACTAGGCTATGTATCGATATTAATGTATGTTTAAAAGTTCTTTAGCCTCGTCAAATTTGGTTTTACCAGACTAGATATATGCGGATCAGATGTATATAATAAAGTGTGTAGAACATCTTCGTTCGTAGCTGATCTTGAACATTTCCTTTGCAAATAAATTCTCTCATTTTAGTTTTTTTTTTTTTTAAATTTAATGCGAATCCTTCAAACGCTTTATTGAGAATAAAAACTTAGTCATTTCATTACATTATCTATGAATGTTGCCCCTTGATTGATTAATGTTACAACAACAATTTGGCTGTCCCATGCCAACTCTATTACCTTTTAGACTATTTTCTAATGCTTTTGTTGTTGCTTTTGGTATTGTTTACGATTCAGTTTACATATTGTATGCAGTTCTCTTTTAAGTGAACCGTTAACTTTTTGTTTTCTTCTGTTTTGTTTTATTTATATGTACCTACATTTGTATTATATGCAACATACCCGACACACCCCCTCCCACCCTCAAATGCTTGGCATTTATTTTTATTTGATTATTTTTTTTAATATAAATATGAGTAAGGAAGTTTAAAATTGGAAAACAAATATTTTATTCTAAAAATAAAATTTTGAATTTTAATAATATTGGAAATAACTGATAAAAACTTATAAATTTTTTGGAAACATAGTCACTTATATTATGTTTATGAAAATGTGTTGCACATGTTTTAACAGTTATTTTTTTGAATTTTTCACAAAAAATAACATATTTTTTTTTAATTTTGAGCTAAAGTAATAAAATAATGGTCTAAAACTTTTTGAAATACATATTTATGTGCATCAATAAAGGTATCACATTTTTGCCAAATTTTAATTTTTTTTCATCACTTAACAATAAAGTTATAAGAATACGAATTTTTATTCTAAAAACTTATTTTTCTTTCTCATCATACGTTTTTTCTTCTTAAACAAAAATGCATGAAAATGCGAAAGTTTTTATTTTTTCTTCCAAATTAAAAATATTTTTAGAATACAAAACAGCCATTAACTAAACGGAGGCAGCCGGAGCTAACAGAGAAAACTTTAATTGAAAACAAAAAAATGAAAAAGATACTGCACCTTAATCATTTTTTTTTATTAATTTACTGGTGAACTAAATTAAAAAAAAATATAACTGTTTTGTAAAGAAGAGGGTTTGGGCTTTTCAAAAAGGTATAATACTTATACATTCTGTCCAGAAAACTATGAAATAATTGACTTCAAACTCTCACTTCTAATAATTCTAAAAAATAAAAATATCGAAATGTCATTTTTAACGGTAATTTTAGGTACCTAGAACAAAAGTAAGATACAAAAAATTTACTGTGTTTGGAAGAACCCTATTTCTAGTATCTAATCCCATCATTAGATTTTTCAAATTACGAAATTCACCAAAACCATTTTTGAGATGGATTTCATCATTTGGTCCCATAGTGCGTTGGGTTGACCCAATGTCAGCGTAGAATCAGAATACTTCCTCGTTTTCCATGATTACGTTGTCACACAGAGTTTCTATCACACTGAGGTATCTCGGTTCGGGATGTCGTTGTTCTGTGAAAACCAGACTGGGAAGAAATAGTTGATCATTGGTCGCGAGAGCCTCTGATCTTCTTTTCAGCAATGGATGCAAACGGCTGAAGGCGCAGCTGGCCTTTTTCAGCACAATTCTTGAGTGCAGGCTAAACTTTAGCAACTCGTTGAAATGCACTCCCAGGTACTTGACGTTTTGTTTTACCGCTATGGTGGATTCGTCAGGGAGTCTCAGGACCAGATTCCAACAAATGGGTAGGATGCAAGTGCCCCTACTAGATAAAGGTCTCCTGTAGCAGAAAAGTTCCGATTTCGAAGTGTTGTTCTGGATGCCCCATTTCTGGTAGAATTTGAAGAGTCTGTTGATGTGGGTTTCTACTTTTTGGATATCGATTTGTGATGACATTGAATTGGCGTAGGTGAACGGGTCATCAGCATACAGAAGGTTCTCGCACCCAATTGGAAAAGGTTGATCAGGAAGTCATTAAGTTGTAGAGGAAGGGACCTAGTTTTGAGTCTTGGGCGGCTCGAGCTCTGATGGTATTCATGTTTGACTTGAAGTTTATTAGTTGGACCAAACATTTCCTGAAAGATAGGAAAGAAAAAAGAATTTTTATTAATGGCTGAGGTACTTGCTTAGGATGAAGTTTGTGGATTAGGTCTATCTAGGTCTATCCACACGAATGTCGAATACTTTCTCGATATCTAGAAGGCATCCGACGGTGATACGATGACTGTTGAGGGTTGTGATGAGGTTAAGTTAAGTTAAGTGTTTTTTTCGAAAGACGACTTGCATGTCAGGTATGATGGAATTTGCCCTGCAGAATTTCTTCAGTCTTCGAAGGATTACTTCTTTTAGTAATTTGCTGATGTTGTTGAGAAGTGAAACCGGCCTGTAGTTGGAAACTAGGTTGGAAGCACTTTTCTTAGGAATTGGCACAATCTTCGCTGTTTTCCATTTCTAGGACAAGTAACAGTTGTTGATGCAGTTGTTTAAAATGATTGTTAGGAAAATCATTACTTCATGTGGCAGCCTTTTCAGGAAGTGTATTTCAAAACGAAGTTTATGAGGTGCTCACCCTCAGTGGGAGTGATACAGAACGATGATAACCAATTTTGTATGGCCCAAATAGAAGCATATAAACCTAGATGATATGTGGTTCCAGCAAGATGGCGCTAAGTGCTATTGACATTCTGCATGAATGATTTGAGCGTAAGGTTATCTCTGGCAAAGGTGACTTGAATTGGCAATCAAGGCCATGCGATCGATCCCCACCAGACTTTTTCTTGTGGGGTTTCCCAAAAAAATAAACCACAAACTACAGACACAGATACCCTTAAGGTGAACATAACAAAGACCATCGCTGAAATTCAGCCGAATCTATGCGGAAGAGTCATTGGATATTGGACCACTAGGATCCGTGCCACCGGAAGAAGCCCAGGTGGGCATTTGAAAAATCTCGTATTTCATAGATACTTAATAACATACATGTGGCTTTAAAGTAAAAGAAGAATTTTGTTAATACCCCACAGATAGCTTGTTTTATTCAATTTTAACATTTTCACACCCTTAGTGAAAAACCATTTATTAGACTCTGCGGTATTCTTGTTTACAATCTGTTTCTTTTAGTTAAGTTTTTCAATTCTATATTCGGAGCTGGATCTGGTTCTTCAGTGACTGGAAGTGCTTTAATTTCTTGCTCAATTATCGCTCTACAATTTACCGGTTTAGAAACTGTTTGAAAACACTTACTATTCACTGAGTGTTGGAGACTAGGTTACCCTCGTTGTTTTGAATTGCCTTCATTTTGGACTTAAAGTCAACAACTCTTTGCTTGGCTTTTATATCAGGTGATCTTAGAAGTATCTAGGAACTCTAGGTATGTAGGACATGCAATGTAAAATTTCTTTTCCTTCGACAGCCAAGGTTTGAAATCAGCCACAGCTATGAAACCAAAAGATTCACCGTTTGCCTTAGAAATTTACCTTAAGATGTCGGAGAAGTACCTTCCACCCATTAACACAATGTCAATTTGATTAGTGGTTCGGCTATCCTGGAGGGAATGAGCTCCTTTTGTGGGCAAATTTGCTTCAGAGCCTAGTGCTAATTTTCATTCCATTACCGAAAAACCTATTTATCGAAAGCCATTCCTAGTTTGCCGTAAGGTAAATAAAAGATAGGAGCGTCTTTCCTAGTTTGGCGTAAGGTGAGCAAAAGACTAGGATGCACATTGATTTGTTGGTTTCTACCCCGGCTGACTTCTTGGTGTGTATCTTAAGGGTTGACAGGCCCAGGTTTTGCAGGAGCCCATCTGGAAGTGACGGGTTCAGATCTGGAAATTCCGAAGCTTGAGACAAGAACTTGGACTAAGTACGGGTTCGGATCGCCTAGGAAGATCCATGAAATGACGAAGTTGCGAAGCTCCACCGGAAGCTATATTCTGGTACCATGGGAGATAGTGCCCATTTGAGTCGCGGGTTGAGTTTTACCCTCGGCATCATGGTGGCTTGGTTTATTCCGAATGCGGAGACACATGGTTTTCAAGATTCTTTTCTTGAATTCAAGAGGTGTTAGATAGACCTCGCCTGCAAAGCAAGAGGTGTGCATATGCTGCAACATATCACAACTTTGCGACCGAGATAGCTTGCTATGTCGGGGTTAATGGTCAGGACCCAATCTGACTCCAAATGGAGGTAGGCCTCCCGTGGGATTGAGCCATAATAGGCAGGTGCTCACTTTAAACCAAAAGACGATCTAATCAAAAGCCATTATCCATTGCCCTTTCATTGAGGCATTATTTAAAAAACTAATTTGCCAAAAATATCTTTCTTTCTGAGTTCAGAGTTAGATAAGCCAAGTAAAACTCTTACATCAAACTCCGTATAGAAGCTTTGTAGACTCTTCTCCATTCAGGAAACTCATCCTTGATAGGATCTTCAAAGTTTATTTGGCAAAAGCATAATCCTAGGACACAATATTGATTCGGTGTGGATGGGCTAGAATCTGCTAGATCAAAAAATAAATTATATAAAAATCCATGGGGTCATTCCGATACTGTTGGATTTAAGTCAAATTACCAGATCCAATATGAGTTAACATTTACTAATTTATCGTCTTATCTTAGTTATATCGTATTTGATTGCGAGTTGAGCTTTCGTATGAGTCTACAAGGAGTCTGTATATTCATTCATTAGTACAAAGATACTATCTTCATTGTCTATGGTGTTTTTTTTTTCTACCTCAAAATCATTCATCAATTGAAAAACTACCTCATTTGCATTA